>CP137669.1:10968832-11365840 GCA_037976565.1 Mesocentrotus franciscanus | reverse complement strand
ATGAGACCAAGCCAACATTGAGGTCTCTGCAGTCTGGTATGATGGCATCCGATCAGCTGGTCGTTGACTTTGAGAATGCGCACAAAGATGGTGAAGTGCTTGTTCAATCATTTTTCAAAGAGGATGTTTTCCGATGAGAAGAACTTTGATGACACGATGCACAGGAATTCACGCTGCAGTTTCACCAAGCCACCAATTGTTAAAGGAACATCTCGGGTTACAAAGACTGATGCAATGGAGAACAAGGCCATGACAGAGGTAATCTCTCTTGCTCAGAAATGTGAGGACACATTTCGACTGAGCGATGTAATGCAATATCGTGTTACAGATGAATGTCTACCTATCTTTAACGTGAACGGAACACTGAGAAAGGTGATGAAATCAAAGTTGGTTGACAAGCTCAATCTTGAGGAGATAAACTCGCTTAACAACTACATTGCACTCGTCGACATGGGATTCATTTGGAGACTTAGTACTCCATCAGCAGAGGATAGAGAGAAGCAGGATGGTACAGATTACACGTGGGGCGATTATGCAAACAAGATTTACAACATAGTTGCAGGTCGTCACAGAAAGGCGACCACAATTTTCTTTGTGAATGATCCCTATGACCTAGATGAGAGTATCAAGGATAGTGAACATCAGAGGCGTACAGGCGTTACTTATGTAGGAGGTAGCCGAAATGTATTTATGAGAAGAGATGATCCACTGCCAACATCCAGGCTGTTCAATGATATGTTCAAAAATCCAGGCAACAAAGTTCGGCTCCAACAGTTTCTGAATGCAGAGTTCAAGATCATGTCATTAGAACACCCAGAGACGACTTATATATACTCAGTGAGAGATCGTTGCTCAGATCTGCAGAAGGGCACAGAATTAGAGCAATTCACATGCTAACACACAGAAGCGGACACCATCCTTCTCTATGTGTATTACCAACTAAGACAGTCAGGTGTGGAAGACACTGTTGTTATCGATGCAGAAGACACAGATGTTATGGTTCTAGCAGCATACGCAGCCCATCAGATTGAAGGACCATTAGGCATCAAGAGGAAGGGCTTCGTCTATGACTGTAAAGCTTTGCAGTCCTGAAGTGGCAGATGTCATTGTCCCCTTTCATGTTCATACTGGTGCAGACGCTGTCTCTGGCTTCTATGGCCATGGCAAACCATCCATCTTTGAATCGGCAATGAAGTCAGAGGAAGGAAGGAGTTTGCTC
The DNA here is from genome assembly GCA_037976565.1 of Mesocentrotus franciscanus. Classification (NCBI taxonomy): domain Eukaryota; kingdom Metazoa; phylum Echinodermata; class Echinoidea; order Camarodonta; family Strongylocentrotidae; genus Mesocentrotus; species Mesocentrotus franciscanus. Next base: position 11,364,621 of record CP137669.1, on the reverse strand, counting down.
AAGGACTTGGGAAACAGCTGCCTGTATCAGAAGACACCCAAATCGACATGGAGCAATTCACAATTAAGTTCATCTACAAAGACAAAACTAGTACAAGTTTAGCAGAGGCAAGAGCAAAGAAGTGGGAGAGTATGAAGAAAAAGCAACACAGAGAATGCCACCTGATTGCGACTCACATCAGATGAAGGTCAGACGAGCCAACTATCAGGCATACATCTTCCTGAACTTCAGGAGTCCAGATGCTCCTCCATCACCTCTCCACCATGGATGGCACATGAAAGATGGCAACTGCATCCCACTTCGATACACCAAGCCTGCATTGCCTACACGTTTGACCAACCTAATACCAGCAGATGACCAATCTCCACAGTCTGACTCCGATTCGGATATCGATAATGATCAAGACTCTGTCTCTGAAGATTCCGACTATGCGTAGAACCTCTGATTTGTCACATCTATCCGTCCTTAAAGGTATGTTGCAACAAATTAAGACATTTACCATACCTAGTAAGAGAGCGCAGGGTTGTGTATGTAACTGATGGGCAGATAAAAACAATCAAGCTAATTTGACATTGTGGCCACCAGTTAAATTACATGTAAACTGCATTGTGACACTTAAAAAAAATGAACATGGCTTTGTTGTCACTCCTATCGTATTTTAACCCTAGAATGAAACTGCTCTTTCTCATTCAGTGTGAGAGTGCATTACAGCACAATTTAGGTCAATTAAACATTTTGACCCCAAATGACCCCATTTTGGCCTTATAATGACTCCTTACATCAATTGAATATGGTTTTCTAAATTTAAAAAAAAAAAAATTCATTCACTATTATTCATCAATTTACATAATTTGACACAAATAACTCCTAAGTCTGTTAGTGTATTTTGATCCCAAAGGAGCTCATTTGACCCCAAATGACCTTATTTTGACCCCTTATATCTTTTGAATACGGTCTTCTTAAGTAGAAATTGTCTCATTCAAATTTCTAAATCAAAATACATATAAATAGACACAAAAACATGAAAATTGATCGATCCTAACACTTTTAGTGTATTTTGCCCTCAAATGAAAGTTCGTTGACCTTTTGACTTTTCGGCCATAACTTCTTAACGGGAGGTCAGGGGTATATGATCATGTACACTTTTTTGTTCAGTATGACGAGACAAACAATTTGACATGTCTTTTAACATAATCAGGGCATTTAAAAAATTGACCCCTATTGACCCCATTTTGACCTTATTTTGACCCCTACAAGAGTTGCCGGGGGTTAGGAGGGGACTACCCAAGCTAATTTTAATCATTGACCTCCAAACAACTCAAAAACACTTAAAACCTTTGTCCCCGAAAAATATCAGCGGGGTCTACACACTTTGACTCTACTATCTGTAATACAACACTAACCAAAGTCCCAACTTGACCTCTAAATCCTCCCATACACTTTAACCTAACCCTAAACCTAACCCAAAACTGAATCATAACCAAAACCCTAATTCTTTTCTTCAACAAATTACATCCAGAGAAAATGCTACTAAAGTATGTGTCAGATCCCCAATTTATCAGTGATTTAATGTTATGAATTCTGTCTGTCATATCAGTGTATTCTATATTTTATTTTTAGTTATTTCTTGCTATAAATTTCATAATTGATCAATGAGATATCACTTGATACACGAATGACCTGAAATATTGAGTTTATAGTTTGATGAAAATGATTAAGGCGCCACGGATTTATTCAACTGGCATTCGGAATGTCACCAGAATGCCGCCCTGAGAATCCATTGTTCTCTTCATCGCCATTCCAGCCACGATTTAGAATGCGGTACTTAACGACTCGCTACATCCGAATTGTGTCAGAATGGGTAGCACTCTGGAATGGGTAGCATTCTGGAATGCTCCCAGAATTGTCCATCAAACAAAGACTAGATGGCAGCGCGACTACTGTCTTTTTATTTATTTATAATTGCTTTCGCTTCTCTAGCGCTGTTGATATTGGCATTCATTTTCTTCATTCATTTCTAACTTTCCGTCGGCTTCCTTTTTGTCATAAAAGCTGGTGGCATCAGCGATATTTAATTGTTTTCGCTTCTCTCTCCATGATCTGTCTCTCTTTCATTCATTTCCTTCATTCATTTCTAACTTTCCGTCGGCTTTACTTTTTCATAAAAATTATTTTCTCTAGCGCGGTGATATTGGAATTAGTTTTTTCATTAATTTCTTTCATTCCTTGGCTTAATTGTTGTCATAAAGCCGGTAACATCAGCGATATTTAATTTTTTCGCTTCTCTTTCATTCATTTCCTCATTCAATCTTTCTTTTCGGCTATCTTTATTTTATAAAAATCATTTCTCTAGCGCTGGTAATATTGTCATTATTTTCTTCATTCATTTCTAACTTTCCGTCGGCTTCCTTCTTGTCGTAAAAGCCGGTGGCATCAGCGATATTTAATTGTTTTCGCTTCTCTCTCCCGCGATCTGTCTCTCTCCTGCGATCTGTCTCTCTTTCATTCATTTTCTTCATTCATTTCTTTCTTTCCGTCGGCTTACTCTTTGGACTTTGTTGCCGATACGGAGGTCTAAAAACAATAATTAAAGGCTTGACTTTGTTGCCGATACGGAGGTCTAAAACAATAAAAAATGGCTTGACTTTGTTGCCGATACGGAGGTCTAAAACAATAAATAATGGCTTGACTTTGTTGCCGATACAGAGGTCTAAAAACAATAATTAATGGCTTGACTTTGTTGCCGATACGGAGGTCTACAAACAATAATTATTGGCGGGACTTTGTTGCCGATACAGAGGTCTAAAAACAATAATTATTGGCTGGACTTTGTTGCCGATACGGAGGTCTAAAAACAAAAATTAATGGCTTGACTTTGTTGCTGATACGGAGGTCTAAAAACAATAATTAATGGCTTGACTTTGTTACCGATACGGAGGTCTAAAAACAATAATTAATGGCTTGACTTTGTTGCCGATACGGAGGTCTAAAAACAATAATTAATGGCTTGACTTTGTTGCCGATACGGAGGTCTAAAAACAATAATTATTGGCGGGACTTTGTTGCCGATACGGAGGTCTAAAAAAAATAATTAATGGTGGGACTTTGTTGCCGATACGGAGGTCTAAAAACAATAATTATAGGCTTGACTTTGTTGCCGATACGGAGGTCTAAAACGATAATTATTGGCGGGGCTTTGTCGCCGATACGGAGGTCTAAAAACAATAATTAATGGCTTGACTTCGTTGCCGATACGGAGGTCTACAAATAATAATTATTGGCGGGACTTTGTTGCCGATATGGAGGTCTAAAAACAATAATTAATGGCTTGACTTTGTTGCCAATACGGAGGTCTAAAAACAATAATTATTGGCGGGACTTTGTTGCCGATACGGAGGTCTACAAACAATAATTATTGGCGGGACTTTGTTGCCGATACGGAGGTCTAAAAACAATAATTAATGGCTTGACTTTGTTACTGATACGGAGGTCTAAAACAATAATTAATGGCTTGACTTTGTTACCGATACGGAGGTCTAAAAACAATAATTAATGGCTTGACTTTGTTGCCGATACGGAGGTCTAAAAACAATAATTAATGGCGGGATTTCGTTGCCGATACGGAGGTCTACAAACAATACGGGACTTTGTTGCCGATACGGAGGTCTAAAAACAATAATTAACGGCTTGACTTTGTTGCCCATACGGAGGTCTAAAACAATATTTAATGGCGGGACTTTGTTGCCGATACGGTAGTCTAAAAACAATAATTAATGGCGGGACTTTGTTGCCGATACGGAGGTCTAAAAACAATAATTATTGGCGGGACTTTGTTGCCGATACGGAGGTCTGAAAACAAATGAATCGGCGTCAATGTGCTGATGCAAATATAAACAAAATATTAAGGACAAAAACAAAAACAACACGCATGTAACAAACTGCAAGAAAATAACGGTTAAACGGAGCGAGAAATGCTAAACGGTTTTGATGAATGCGGTCGTTTAACCGTCGGTTAAACGTTTTGACTCAGGCTTAGATCAACTTCGGCTGATCAGAAGTTGAGAGAACGAATGTTATACCTTGTTTAAAAAGACAAATAAAAAAAGCTCTTGCTCCTTCTAATAGTGCGCTGCGCTAGTTGTCGGACTTTTGACGGCATGGTCACGTCGACGGACATTTGAAACCACGCATATCTGATCAATCGCCAGCACTCTCGGGCGTGTTTTTTTAACCAGGATCCCAGACATTCCAGAATGTCCCAAATTCTGGGCGTATTGTGGAATGCGCCATTGTTCTCTAGACAATAGGCGCCGATCGCATCGATTTTTTGAGAATGCGTCTAGAATGAGGGCATTCTGGAATCATTCCAGAAAGCTTAATGAGGGCATTCTGGCCACATTCCGAATGCCAGTTGAATAAATCCGTGGCGCCTAACCAAATTGATGTTTACCACTTCTTCAGGGTCGCAGTGCTGTGCGTAGGGACGAGAGAGACTGTGAGAGGGCCAAGAATGTGATTGAGAGGTCGACATCTAGGCTGAACAGTACCCCATTGAAGGTGTTAGTGATGAACATGGTAGTAGTTGCTCATCAGACTTGTGCTCTCAAGTTACTTAACTGGCTTTCAACTGTCGCTGGTGGATCAGGTAATTAACTAGTCTCTGTCCTGTAGGCTTAATACAGGGACCACTCGGTATCCATAAGCAATGGGTTAATGAAACTCTTACCGACACCCGTCAAATTAAGGTTTCAGTAATACATTTGAATGTGTTAGCTAAATTGTAATTCTGTTTGGATTATGAAGAAATTATGAATGGAAAAACAAATTTACAGTGCATACTCCTTTCATTAACGTATGTCTAATTTCATGTAGATTGGAACCACTGGGTGGTATTCCGATAGCGCGAACTAAGTTAAGCTTGGCTTAACTAGTTCACACTTTTATGGAGTGCCTGTTGCCAACTCATTTTCCCTGTACAGATTATTTTAATCCTGCAATAAAAAGTGTCCAAAAAATTAATTTTGCAATGAAATAGGAAGAAAAAGATAATATGAGTATTAACTGAATTTTAATAAAGTCTTTGGTAGATTATCTTTGTCATGAATATTGAAGGAGCAAGATAAAACCTAGCATTCCATAGAAGTGTGAACTAAAATTCTTGTTTAGTCTGGACTTAGTCCCGGCTTAACTTAAGAGAATACCACCCATTGTGTTTATACTGATAAGACTTAAAAGAAATATACTGGTAGTAAAATCAGCGACCAGTCTGTTTGAATCCTTGTTATTTTACCATCTGCTTTAAAAAAAAATGTTTTTATTTTAAACGAGGATGTTATATATTAACACACAATATCTTTCATTTTGTTGATTTAGATGCTATGCGTGTCTTGTTATGTCAAGAGCTTCTAAGCATTAAAGAAGGCCAGGAGACAGCAGTCATAGAGGAGAGCATGCTGAATGACACACATCTATGGAAAGGTGGGTCAATATGCTTCGTCATCTGCTGAGAGGCAGAGGGACAGAAGCTAGGACACTTTTCATATACTGTCATCTTTTTGTACATTTTCTCATATTTAGTCATAATGTTCTGGAGGTGTCGTTTCATTGTAATATCTCGGTGCTTCCAAGTGGTATGTAGGATAATTTGATAGTCGTGTGTGGATCTAACTATTATATGTGAGAGAGAGAAAGGGAGAGAGTAATAGGAGTGATAGACAAATCATCAGTCATAATAAAAACTAACAGGAAAATATGCATTTGGGGCTAAATCTCTTCTCAATATTTGTCATACAATGTTATGTAATACAAAAAGTAATGCAACAGGAAATTTACAATTTGCCACCTTGTATATTTCTATCTTTCTTTTTCATTTGAGAAATTCAATTTGGCAGAAAACCAGTGTAAATAACAGCTACTGTGTGTCACAATAACACTTGTTTAATACTCTTTTATCATTTCAGTTGCTCGAGCCCAGTGGCATCAGCTGTTTATGAGTACTCTCTTGATGGATTCAGAACACAAGAAACAGTTCGCAGTTCTCTTCACCAAGGTAAGATTTAACATCACTTTACAGTTACAACAATTTGTCTTAGATTTGTAAGGTAAATTTACCATAGCTGATAAAGTCTTCAACTTCACTTCATGACTATCTTTCTAAGATTTCAGTTTGGATACGAACAACCCAAGAGAAAGATACCACTGAAAGTAATTTGAAGAAAAAAAATGAAAAGAAGGCTATATTTGTGGAATATCTGTCATGAAGTCTAGAAACAGCAACAGAACAAAATTCTAACCCTCCTTTGACTCTGATATTAATTATTAGAGTTCATAATATTCTATAACAGTCTCTGTAACATTTATTTTAAGTTTGTTTTGTCTCTGTAATGATTGCACTTATCTGTCAGTATTGTGTTGAGTTCATTTTGCCATAATAATATATTTTCAATCCATTAGGCTTAATCTTCATTATTTCTCATAGCTAATGATTACCAATGCCAAGTATGTATTCAAATCAAATAACCTGATCCCCATTTTTTCTTCTTCAAACCAAACATTCTATTTCTTTTTTCTTTGATCCAGCACTACCCAACGATCCTTGTAGACTATTCTACCATTGATGATCATGATCATGCCCTGTCAATCTCATCACTCTCTGTACAAATCTTCACAGTACCTACAGTGGTGAGTGCAAGGCTCCAACATGTATTTTGTTAACATTGGCAACTGTAATGTCAAAGCCATCCATTAATGGGAAATTGCAATCAGAGGCTGAATTGTCCTATTTTTTAATAGTTGCAAGAGGTTATGTTAATCCTTTGATAATAATGTGTGGGTTTCCTTGTATAGATGGAAGTACCTAGGGGTGATTATTTGTGGAAGACCACTTGGTTTATAGAGTAGTTAAGTCATTGTGATCATCAACCACCTTTGTAATCTTATCCATATATACATTTATGTTATGAATTTTTTTAAATTTTCAAACTACATTGTAACATGAGACAAGCATAAATTTGCACTCAGTTTTATTACAAAAAATAATAAACAAATATACTATGCACTGAGAGGCTCTAGTGGAAATTATGGATCGAGGTGGCAGGAATAGCACTATTTCTGTCGGTATTTCACTAGTGGCTTGAAATAGTGCATGATATATTTGTTTTATATTTTTCAAACCAATCTTCATAAAAATATTAATAATAATAATAATTTCTGTCATCGAGGAATCCACAAATTCAAGACCCAAAGCTGGTGCTGTGCAAGTTAAGTACTGCAGAAGTGTAGTCCAGTTACTGCGGCTCAGCGTAAATTGCACAGCGTGAACGCCGTGACACCGCGGAGTTGCCCACTGGAGGCATTTGAAATCCTGTACGCTCGCTGAATGCATGCACAGTAGTGCCTTGGAAGGAAATATCTATGATGTCATCCATGGTATAGTGCCATGGTATAGTGCATGACGTCACAGTATAGTACTATTTTTCTTATCGGTAACATCATAGCAATGTTATGTTTGGTCACATGATGCTATGTTGACCAATCATTGAACAGGATTTCATTCCTCAAAAATATAATGCTTATTATATACCTCATACTTAGATTCTTATTCACTGATTGGTCAAAACTATATCACATGACAAGGCGCATCTCGATCTATCATTGCGTCAGAGGGTTTTGGCGTTCTATCAATTGACCTAAGGTCAAATGATGTGATGATGTGTCAAAACCCTGTGATAGAACGCGTAACCCTCCGCGACTTTTGCACACTCAGAGCGTACAGGATTTCAAATGCTTCCAGCGGGCAACTCCGGCGGTGTCAAGGCGCTCACGCCATGCAATTTACGCTGAGCTGCAGTAACTGCACTACACTACTGCAGTACCTGTATAGATTGATTTCTGTATGTTGGATTTCTTTTAGCGTTAGATATTTGAAACTGTTTTGAACTTCTAAAACTGTAAATATATTACTTTGAGGAGCAAATAGACTCCTGATGTTGGATTTCTTTTCTAGACCTATTCATGAATCAATGAAAAGGATGAGGTATATAAAACAAATATGGACTGCTCTATAATCGAATGGTGGTAGAAATTATCACTTATTATCAATTATCACTGTTCATACTGGCCCTTCTATCACCTCCGAGGCCAGGCCGAGGGGGTGATAGAAGGGCCGGTATGAGCCCCACCTTGGGAGTGATAATTTCCACCACCATCCGATGAGCAGTCAATATTTGTATACTATTTTAATGCAATCAGGATTTTATACAAACATATCAGTATTGTCACTGAAAAGTTATATGTAATATTGTTTTGATTTGTTGACAGTCTCGCATGCTTGTTGAGGAGCACAATCTTCTCTTTGTTATCCTGAGGAGCTTTGTAGATCAGACTATTCAGTTCAGAGATGGTAAGATTTGACGATTAAATGTGACACAAGTTTCTAATAATGTTCCTCTGTTTACAGTGTATCTTGATATCTACAGTGTTCCAGTGAGAGTCAACTCTGTAATCTTTATAAAAATTTATGAATTCGAGGCAGACAAACAAGTTCCTAATTTATACAGTATACAAATATAGTTTAGGCAGGATATGCTGGCAGTGATTGAAAGAGATAGAAACTGAGACACTGCATCATTACAAATAGTAATGCTGACCTATTTATTAGATAGTTATAAATATATCTGTATAGATGATTTTAAACCAGATTTGATTGGTCAACACATTTTTTTATAAACAATGGTCAAGTGCACTGAGTTCTGAGAGCCTGTAATTTGGAATGACCAACATTTTGACTAACATAGTTTGATTTATGTTTTTATCTTCTGATTAGGTATGGAGAATCTATTTCATATTACCGAACTCTTTCACTTGTTGATTAACTTTTTGTATCGCTGTATTTTTCTAGGGAGGGGACATTTGCAATTTCGTAGGAATCCTCCACCCAGTATACGTAGGGCACTCTATGGACTTCTTGATCTCAGGTAATATACAATTCAGTGATTATTTTTCAACATTTATAAAGAATGTCATTTTATGACTCTTTATCATGATTTTGAGGTTATTCTTCAATACATGATAGAAGAATAACACAGTTGTGTAAAATGCGAAAGTGTGGGATCTCCAGTTATGAAAATTTCAAGGTATTTAGTACATACCTTCATTTTATTCATCTATTTTTATTTTCTGAGGAAGGAAGCTCTGTCCTTCTATTTGAAATGCCATAATAAAACAATATCAGATAGTAGTATCATGTGGTATCATTGTCATGAATGAACTTCATCTGTAAACGTATCCATTTTATGTACATGCATACTTCTGCAGTTGTCATAGTAATATATTGATTTCTTCCACATTTTCAGGTATGTGCTGTCCAACAAACCAGAATCCTGGACAAGTGATCTTAGAGACAGAGTGATGGAAGGAGTCACTGTCTTAGTAGAACTGCTCTCTAGCATGCATGTAAGTAATGGGAGATTTATTAAAACCTTGTTAATCTTTCAAAAGGAGGAAGAGTAATTTAATTGGCTGAGGTCCAATACAATCTGTAGGCTTTTAAGTTTATGGTTCTTGACATAATATATAATTGAGCATGTCCAAATAGTCAGCAGGAGAATATGAAACCAGTATGATAAATAACAGAATACTGAATATAAGTTATACTAATCTTTAATAGAGAATGCAAATTATAACTCTTTTTCTCCTGTTTCTCGCAGTGTATGGACAGTGTTTTACGGCAAGTTGGTCACCACATAGAGTATGAACCTGAATGGGAAATGGCCATCTCTATGCAGATGAAACTTGGTCCGTGTCTGACACTCCTATTAGAATGGTGTGCATCGGATGTAAGTCGAACAATACTGAAGATAATACTAAATATATTACTCATTGCGGATGTAGTATCGAACCCTTGCTTACATTAGTTTTTATCACCTGACGAAGTGTTGCAGCGGCGCACGAAACGTCAAGATTTTTAGATTCCTTATTGACCACATTGCGAGACAAACGAATATCACTAGTGATATTATTTTTGATAATACTGAAGATGTTGGTGATGATATTGTTGATGATGCTGATGGTGATGATGGTGATGATGTTGATGATGATAGTGATGATGATGATGATGATGATGATGATGATGATGATGATGATGATAAAGTGTTCTTATGACACAGACTTATTCCATTCTTACAGTCATCATAGATTTAACATAAACCAAATGACCTCTTGTCAATACTAGATTCGACAATCACACCTTTTTATTTCTTTCCTGTTATTTTACAAGTTTCACTGATTAACTATTAACAATTTCAAATCAGTAACAATGATAACAATACTTTCTGTTTTTCATGTGACAGAGGTCTTTACTAATCAAGGCATACAGAGCAACCATGGCAGCACTCAGGAAGCTATCTAGAGACCAGCAGAGAGATAATGTAGAAAGTATGTATCTCTTTATCACACTTACTTGTTGTGGCAGCATGCACAGAATCCAGTCATATTATGTTTTGTCATATTTATACTATGTTATATATATATATACATATATTACTTGTATATAAGTGCGTTATCACAGTCGATCCTATATAATTTATAAATTGAATGACTTATAAACATAGCCCATTCATTCATTCTACTCATAGTGCTTTTCTGTTTCTCTCATTCTACATATGTTTGTAACTTGGTGTAAATTATAACACATGATATGAGAAAAAGAAGGATTTCATTCTTTTCTCTATTGTTGCTTCCTCAGTTGATGATAAGATGTATAGTTGCATCAAGTACTCAGTGAGTTCTATGACCGTCAGCATCCACTATGCCCTGGTTAGATTCCTTGCAGGTAAGTTTTACACTCAACACAAAGTGGTTAGTTCTCTGTCAAATCAGGTAGATTACACAATTGTTATTATTTAGAAGATCGACTAGTGCACATATAAATTATCATTTTACTGTGCCCTTTTGTATTCAGTTGACACCTTGCAAACTACATCTCTATTCCCCTGGAGCAATCTTTGTGAGTCATGCATTGTATCATATGTAGGAAGGGTAATGAAACTTCCATCTCAAGGGCTTTCATATGTTCTTCATTGTCAGGGTATCCAGTGGTGTTGTAGATCAGTGGACACCATAGCTGGTATTCAAAACAACCCTAGTTAGTTAAGAACCTGGTGCTCTCTTGTTTGCTCTGTATTTTTGATTCAAATAAACCGGATGCTCACTGTAATGAAGGGAAAATGTAGACCTTGGTCTAAATGCCTTGGTTAAAATTGACTTTAGACTAACCTCGTACTTAATGTTGGCTTTAGAGTTTCGTGAAATACGGACCTTAAGTTTCACCAAGCAGTTTGACTATTTGTCTGTACATCCCTAGGTCACCTGTAGAAGAATATTTGAGTTTACAATAGTGTAACCTTCTGTTTGACTTCTATCTCCCATACAGGGCTTCACCTTCACCTAGGTCAATATGAGCTGGGTTTCTACACTGAGGGTCTCATGAATGGGGTGAGTTATTTCCACATGAATAATTAAGTTATTCAATCATTTGTTTTATGTTCATCTGATGGTAAATGCTATTATGGATGTCTAACTTATGTCTATGGATGTCTAGCCATCAAAAAGAAAGGGGTAGGGGCAGCTAACTTGAGTTTGATTACTTTTCTTAGGATAATGTCTGAACCATAGACATTGAAACTGCCATGCGATTACCATTTGGGTGTGTCATAGAAATAAGTCGTAATAAAAGTAGTAAAATAATTTACTTTTGTCTTGAAATTGGGAAAAATCATCCCTGAAAGTTTATAAAAAAATCATCAGTATTTTTTTGTAAGCATAAGAAAGCAATGATGACTTTAGATTTTTGTTACCTTTCCTATTCTCTAATTACTCAGCCAAGCCTACTTCCTGAAGAGTTGATTGAGGATCCCCTGAGGACACAGGTTCTCATTGCTCAGGTGCATGCTGGGATGTGGCGGAGAAATGGATATTCTCTTCTAAATCAGGTGATAAATAATTCTAATAACCTCTATTACAAACCTCCAGTTTAACAAATATATGTCTGTATATGCCTGTGTTTATATATTTTTGGAGTTATAAGCATCTGTCTCTTGCTGATATGATGATAATGGAATTGAAGTCCATTTGATTTCTTCTTTGATCTATTGTTGTTAAGTGGATATAAATGTCTGTATATTTGTATTATGTTTATGTTGAATGTAAAAATATTATTGGATCAATAAAATCTTATCAAATATAACAAAATAAAAAATAAATAATAGAATTGAGGTAGGTGATGATTATGATAATGATAATGATGACGATTAAATTAATGATTATTATTAGGGGTGATAATGAAATATGACAAAAGGATCAAGAAAAGGAAAGTGGAATAGGAGACCGTTTGTGAAAACAGTGATTTGATGTATACCTGTATACCTTTATTTGTTATTATTCCCAGATTTACTACTACCAGAATGTGAAATGCCAGACAGAGATGTATGACAAGGATGTTATCATGTTGCAGGTAAGAAATCTAACAAATAGAGTACTCAAGTGCTAACGTCATGAGGTTCAATACAAAATCATTGAAGCAATGGGATGGAGCAGGGCAAATTCATAGTTTTGGGCTGGTGTGATCACCATGCATTTCATTACAACAAAATTGTTTAGAATCAGCAACCTTGATAACTTGGCCAGTACGTTGTCACACTTTGGTCCTCTTTTGTGCTTTAAAAATACAACATACATAGAAATAAAGAAAAAAAAATTACTTTATGAAAGAAAGATGCTTTAAAAAATATTGATATAGTAATATTGATATAGAGTCAGTTGACATTGTGTCTCAGTTAATGTAAACAATGTGACTGATAAATGAATGACTAGGAGAAAAAAATATTCAAAACTGTTCCTACATTTAGTTCTACTGTTTACATATTCAAGATTCAAGGTTCAAGTTTTAATGTCCACATATATATATACAGAAACTTAAATTCTATTACCATTTGATATTTAAGATATAAATAATATTTTAACAGCGTTTACAATACTTATTCTATAATTCAGTATGTTAGAGCAGTGTACAATACATTATTTCAAAATGCTTTATCTTAACCCATTGACAGATTGGTGGTAGCTTGATGGATCCTAATGACTTCATGTCATCACTGGTCACCCGCTTTGACCTGGTTAGATGCTGGACAAGGGACTTTGAAGAGAGCAAATCACCAGAGGTAAACTTAGAGGTCAATGTTTGTTGACCATTGAAGAACACTCACTGTCTCCAAACATCAAAAATCTGGGACATAATTCATATATGCTACAGTCAAACCTGCTTTAGTGACCACCTGTCTACAAGGACCACATTTTTTGTTTCCCTTGAAAATGGTTTCTCATTGAAACATGTACTAAAGGAACCTGTCCACAAAGACCACCTGTCTACAAAGACCACTTTTTGTGTTTCCCTTGGGCGGTCGCTATAGACAGGTTTGACTGTATGTGCATTATAGGGCAGTTGTTTGGACAATAGAATGTGTGATAACCATTAGGGGTTTTCTTGTTATGTTTATTAAACTCAGGCTGGCCCATGTATCTAATAATGTGTTAATAGTTTTTTTTTTAGGCAATGGTTCAGGTTAATTGTTCCAAGGTGACTAATTGGCAGTTGCATGGTGTAGCTTTTTACCTCTTAAAAAAAACCCCAAAACATGAGTAGTGACAGTGATTTGCCCTAGATAAGTTGTGTTTAACAGTATTGATACCATATTTCAGATAGTATGGAGATAATAAGGATACTCTTTGTTTTGCTTCTTTCAGGACTGCAGTGCTCATCTTCCTATCATCACAGAGGAGTTTCTTGGCTTGCTTATTGTCTTATTCTGTAAGTTCTTGAAGAAATGATTATTCATAAGCCTAAATTTAAAATTTAGGTATATAAATTGATAAATGACATAAAGCTTGTCTTTCTAAAAGAAATTCACAATGAGTTCACGAATTGTACAATTGATACCATAAAAGCCTGTATTTATCTAGATAAGCAAAAGGGGAAAATATAACCATATAAAATCCTTTATGTGATACATGTTTCTTTATACTAGGTGATGGTCCAAAAGTCCAGCATGACAGGATTTATATCATAACTCAGAAATGAATATGAAAACATGATTTAGGTATCCTCTTTCAAATTTATTATGACAAATAGAATTATGCAATTACACTTTGGAATTATGAGTTGATATATTTCTTTCTTGCATTAAACATGATCATCTTCTTTTCCCCCTATGACTGACCATCACATGTTATTTTGTTGCATGGTCTAAAGGTGAGAGATATGTGAAGGGAGTAGGTAATGTATCTGATGAGGCAAGAGTGAGGAGAGAAGTACTACATCAACTCTGTATCAGTCCTATGGCTCATAGTGAACTCACTAGAGCACTACCTGAAGATGTAAGTTGCCATTTTGATTATTTTTATGTTGTTGAAAAATTATTAAGCTGTATGTTGACTTGTCAAGTGGATAACCACAATACGACGGGTACCTCATATCTTCTATAAAAAAGATTTGGAAAACAATTAGCCCATTCCTAGATAATCTGACGTAAATATATTCAGTGAACTTCACACAAGTGTAGGCACTTCATTTGTTTGTTTTTAGAAGTCAATGAATGATCAAAAAATTGTATTGCGAATTTTTCATTTTTCGTTTTCTTCCTTTCCAGCACTGCCATGAAACAGGCATGGAGTCTGTCATTCATGACATTGCTGAATTCAAGTAAGTTTGATAATTATGTTATACTCTTCATCTTCAAAATCTTTCTTTTTTCATAAGAGTCTCTCTCTATGCAGCTGCCACAATGGACATTCTAATCTCCTTTGTTTTGTTATTGAAAATCTGTCTAAAAGTATAATTATGTTGTAAAATATAGTAGTACATAATAATTAAAGTAAAGGAAATTATTCCACTACTTTGTTAGATTGTTGGCAAAGTTCCCCTTCAGATGAAATATTTATTATATATGTCATTACTTCCTTGCTATATTTCATATGTCCATGGAATTATCTCTGCCCTTGACAGGAAACCTGCTGGTGGTGTAGGAAAAGGAATGTATGAGTTGAAGGCATCCTGTCTAGATGAGTACTCTCCATACTTCTACCACTATTCTAAAGTGGATCAGACTAAGGTACAGTATGTCTTCCCGTAGCTTGTCTGCCCATATCGGGTGGTAGAAGGATGCTAACACCAGTCCAGTACTCTTTAGATATCATGTTACATATCTTGAGATAATTAAAACATAAAGTAGTTCTAGTGAAAATTAAGACCAAGATTAATAGATTTTAATCAGTTGAAATGCATGCTATAATATGAAAATGAAATCATGTCCATTGGGTTAAGAGCTGTTCCCCTTTATAGGTAACATTTTAACATTGTTTGATTACTTTCAAGTATCTTTTGATTTTGATCTTCTATAAAGCATAAGAATGAAGTTAAATGTTGTATTCAAGGATATTCATGCATGGCAGAATCAGCTTGTCTTTATTATCAGAATGAATTTGATTTTTCCACATTGACTTTATGTTTGTTTCAAAATGCAGTCGGAAGAACAAATCAGACAAAGGAGGAAACAAGAAGACAAACCACAATGTAAGATATCAATACATTTCTCTCTCCTCTACCTCTGTGTCTGTGTCTGTTTCTCTCTCTCCCCTATCTCTCTCCCCCACTCTCTCTCTCTCTCTCTCTCTGTGACTGTCTCTGTCTATCACTCTCACTCTCTGCGTCTCTGTCTCTCTCTTTCATTCTTGTGATGTGTGTCATTGTGTTTTATGAGTTGTATTTAATTTGTTTCTATCATATGGAATCTCTCAATGATTGTTCCAAACCTTTTAACATTATCATCATGTCTCTATAGTTTTCATCCTCTCTTTAATGTGTGTCATAAGTTATATGAGATGTATCTAAAATGAATCCATCTCTCTGTACCCTTCAGTGATTCTACCCTATGCGATGCCAAAGTTGATGCCAAGTTTCCAGCCTCTCCTGAAGATCCTATATAGTGATACCTTCATGTTCATCATCAAGACACTGCTGGTCAGGATTAGGAAACCCAAGGGGATCCACCTCACTGATAACATTGTACATAGGGTAAGATTCTTAGGAGAGACTTATGTATGGATAAAGGAAGTAGTGGATGAATACTAAGATACATATATGAATGTATTTTGGACTTAATGAATGGATCAATGTGACTAGCGCAGTAGAATATATCCACATAGTTATTGCGCTTTACAAATGAATATATTATTATTATTATTATTATTACTATGTATTTAGTAATAAGAACACATGTGGTTGGTTAGATTGGTGGATGGATTGATAATGGATGGTTGGATGGACGGATGAATGGATGGATGGATTTGTGGATTAGTGGATGGATAGATATATTCATGGGGGATGGATGGATGGATTGATAGATGGATGGATAGATGGGTGAATAGATAGATAGATGGATGGATGGATATGGATGAAGCATGGATGAATAAACTGGGGTTGGATAAAGGAAAGAGTATACCTATATATGTAGCTAAGAAATAATGATTTGAAGACAAAATGATTAAATATCAGTCTTATCCTTTTGATTATTGAGGTTGAGAGTTTTACAGATGATGTCTCTTCTAAAATATCTTGAATTAAGTGATTTTTTCCCCCAAAACAATAATATTGAATGTTTGCATTCAATCTTTGAATGATATATGACTTTCTTTCATTGCACAGACCTTGTACTTGGTAGGTGTAGCTCTCATTGAAGCAGAGGCCAGTCATAAAGAAGACAGTCCAATGACTTTCATCATCAAAGGATCACAAGGTATATTTGTTCTTTCAATTGAATCCGGTTTATTAATAATCATATGATTATCCCCTAAATTATAATGAAAAACAATATAGTAGGGATCTTGTGCCTTGTTAAATGTACATTACTTGAATAAAAACAGTATGATTGAAAAATATCCGCATTAGATTTTGTAAAAAATATGTATGATTGATATATATATACTGAACTTGTGTTCTAGCACTGTAAAGTAAAGAATACTACTACATCTCCCCCCATCCCACCAAAAAAGAAGAATCAGAAATGAATTGTAAATTTTCACTTTTTGAAGATTAATCAAACCCAAATCAGTGAAGATGAAATACCCACTTTTTTGTTTGGACAGGATCACCTAACATGTTTGAAGCCCTTCAGAGCCTGGTTGGACATCAGAGAATTGAATCTAACAAAGATTTCTTGGAATGGCTCATCAAGGTGAGATACTCCTTCCGTCAATGTTTCTTCCATGTTTTATATTTACTTATAAATTTTATTCTGATATTTATTTCATCTCTATTTCATTAATATATTTATAGTTTTAGAGTGAGAATTTAGAATGTAAATAGATTACACTTTGTGCTGAAGAGTATATATGTTCATCTTTTTTCAATTGTATTGAGCAGAGAATGCACAGGAATAGGGCTGCATTATTAAGCAGTTCATCCAGTATGCAGAGGTCATGAGATGAAGGGTGTTGTCAGTATGGAACCAAAGTAAAGTTCATACATATTCAGTATTATGTAAAAGCAATTCTACATTATTCTACATTCTTACAACAAAGATTTAAGAATCGGTGGGATTGCCTTTTTTTTTTTCACTGTAACCGTATCACACACAAATATACAAACCTTCAAAACTCATCCCTGAACCATCTGATTTCTTTGTAGAAATATGAGGCAATGCTGAAGCTAGCTGGACACTCCACCAGCACTCAGATGAAGCCTCCTCCAGCCCCGGCTGCCCGCTCTGCAGAGGAGATGGACAAGGAGGCAGAGGAGAAGAGGAATAGGCAGGAGATGGCCAGGAAGCGAAGAGAACATCTGATGAAACAAATGTCAGCCATGCAGAAAAACTTCATCAGAGAGAACCCTGAATTCTTTGATGCCACCAATGAGGGCGGGTCGCCTCGTCACCGAACTGCTTCCACTTGTAGCATGGAGACAGGGTGCGTAGATTGGAGAAGACACTCCTGCTCTCAGTGTTTTATTGAGTGTACTCAGCATACTAACGGAGCTGCCTCTACAGTGGAGCACTGATAATATAGTATTCCTATAAATTTTTGTATATTTTCTGTCGCAGTAGGTTTGTAGTAATAACAAGAAGATTAGCAATCCATCAAGAGCAAAGACAATTTACACTCTTTAGCCCACTGTATATAACTTTTGTATACAGGGAATCCATGTAGTAATTAGGATGACAGACCTATATTATTAAAAAAACAATACTTTCTGGCATCTCCAACATTGTGCTTCTTTTTAGGAAGATTTAGCTTAGGGTGCTAATTCATTGGAAATGAGATTGATCAAGTATTCTCTCTAAAAACAAGCTTGTTTAGGAATAACCTCTAAATTTGTTCACAGTACATATATGATATGAATGAATTTGAATAACATTTTTTAAAGGAAAGGAGGAGGGGGATGATTGAGGCTAATGAACCTGAACTTTCGTGTTTTTACATGATTTTGTGCTGGAAGGTACAGGATATATCTATTTCATTTCATATATCAAATAATGAAGTGAACAAGTTCTGTTGCTTATATCCAAACAGTGATGTACAAGCCCATGACTATCCATGCTGTCTGGGTCCTCGTCATAGTCCATCAGTAATGGCAGAATCGTCAACAGCTACCTGCATCCTCTGTCAGGAGGAAGAAGACATCACCTTTGATGGTAAAGCCATGGTACTTGCAGCTTTCATTCAAAGGTAAGGTAGCATTTTATTTACTAGTTTATTTATGTCAATTTGTTGAGTTTTATTTTTAAAAAAAGGTATCTAGAGCAGTGACTATGTATTGGATTTGAATTTTTATATACATCCGTAAGTAAGTCTAAAGAAAGTGAATAACTTTCCTCAGAAGGGATAGAAATTATCAGTCATTCTCAAGGCTTGTGCACTCTCTTCACCCCTGAGGAGTATCACTATGGAATGTCTATTGTTCTCATACTCGCATGCATTCCAGAGGTAACATACGTTTATCCTTTCTCTCAGATCACCATTACTTATTGTGGTGGTGAGAATCATCTGCAGACAATTGGCCATGCCTAGCATTAGTTTACAAAGTAAATGGTGATATATGCAACCTAGGAGGGTTGAAGTAGCAGCTGTTATAATATTACATGTCATTCTGTATGTTACAAGCATCAGCCATATATCCAGTAGAACATCAATACAAGAAGTAAACATAATTTTCTGTTTCTGTTTTCATTTCAGATCCACAGTTCTTTCAAAGGCAAGACAGAAGACAATAGAAGATGGGGGTAAGATACTACAGGAAATATGAATTATAATGAACTTTTTCGTTCCTCATTTTACAGTTAGATATATTTTGCAAGTTGAATTGATTTAAATTTAAAGAATATTAAGGATAACACTGTATTCAAATATTCCTTTACACAAACTTTTCTATTTATGAATTCAAAATTATAATCCATAAAGCTCATCTTAGCAATGGATAGTCTGTGAGTAAAACTTTGAATTGTGATTTTTTTTACTTCACTATACAGAGAAGTTTGATCCACTCTTTGCTAGTTCTGATCTCTACTGGGGTACCAATGTGAGTACATGTGGTCACATCATGCATTCAACATGCTGGCAAGGGTAAGTAAAAAAAAAAAAAAGTCAAGTTAGATTATATCATCATTACCAATTCAATACCAATAATGTTATTAAAATGGATGTATCAATTGTAATGTGATTGTAATTGATGTAATCAAGTAAAAGATGACTGTTAAGCTTGTCACCACATCATTTACTGACAACACAGATTACCCTCACTTTGCTCACACCAATTCTTTTCCCTCCAACATTGCAATTTTAGTCGAATTAATTTTCTTTATAATGCTTGTCATTAGATAAATTACTGTTGTTTGTCATTTTTAGTTATAAGATTACCACAAAAAAAAAGAATTTCCATATATTTGATCTTTCACGGTTGTGGGACTACAATCTGATTCCAATGTTTATTTCATTTTGATATGCATAGGTTCTTTGAATCACTGCTTGCCAAGGAGCAAAGAAGGAACCTGAGAATGCGAGGGATCTTGAACTATGACATCAGTCAGCATCAGTTCCTATGTCCACTGTGTGAGACGCTAAGTAATACAGTCATACCTCTGCTGCCCTCTGTAGTTGGATTACAGAATGCTACCCAAGAAGGTGCACCTGTTGAAAGGTGAGTGTTTGAGAGGTTTTTGCTTTACCTCAAATCTGTCCTGTCTTGAGCCTATTTTCCTTGCTCTTCCTCTGCTTATTAGAAAGAGTGTTAAGAGGAGATAATAATGGCAGAACTGGAGGAGGAAATTGAAGAAATTGCATGTTTCCCCAAATTCCTTTGTGTGAGTATATTAGTTTATGAGTGTTCATTGACTGTGCTTTCATATGGGAATAGTTGTTTGATTAAATCATAGAATGTTTAGTGGGATGAGACAGCTGCTCTATTTGAAATCCAGACAATAAAACAATGTATTGTATTTGAATAAGATGATAGTTTGAGACTTCATAGGTGATGATGAATACATACATTTTTGGTCTCCTTAGAATTTTGAAACTTCACATCATCTGCTCCCTGACAAATGATTGAATATTAGTGGTAAGCAGTAACTGACAAGCTATATTTATATAAAACAGAAAATCTGGAGAGACTGCAGTCAATCTTCAGGAGTGGCTTGAAGGCATCCAGAAGACACTCCAAGCCTCTGCCCAACAGAAGGAGTTTGAGAAGGAGCAGGAGGAGGCTGGCGTGGTCCCCATGGAGGCAGGAGCAAACAGTGCAGCCGCCTCAGATGAGGAGGACATCGAGGAGAAGGAGGAAGGAGAGGAGGAGATGGCTGGAGAAATGGAGCTGGGAGCAATGGGAGGAGAGGAAGGAGCACAAGGTGGAGGCCTTGCCGAAGGAGGAGATGGGATGGGAGCAAAGGAGCTGGAGGATGAGGGCAAATTGGAAGGAGCTACAGCTATGCCAGGAGCTATGGAAGGAGGAGAGATAGGAGTTGGAAGTAAGTATATGAGTGAAATTGGATGTCGATAATGTAACTACTTGCTATTAATTATAAGGTATCAAGAAAGAAAAGATTACATTCCAAGATATTTACAAGTTTCACTGATTCATGTGCTTTGCAAGACTAGGGAGACACCATTATAGAGTTTGACAGATCTATGAGTATGCCTCACTGTGAATATATCTTTTGAGGATCACTTTGTAAAATATCAAATTATATAATTGGAAGAAAGATACTAATATTTTGAACCACATTCTTTTCTAAGAGAGAGAAGAAGTTTGTCTATTTGTATTAAAATCCCTCTGGTCGTTCATTTTTATTTTGATGAGCTCATTACATGGAATAGATGAAGTTAAGTACATGTTCTTTTTTCTTTTTGGAAGACAAAGCAATGACTGCTTTGTTCTGCAGTCAATCAATACAATTCAATATGTTTATCATTGTGAATGTATCTCTTATGTTTTATTTTGTAGGTTTCATTCAGATCTCAACCATCCCTTCTCTGAAAAGGCTTCTTGCTGAAACTGTCTCCCAGAAATTTCAGCAGCTCTTCCAGTTCATCCAGGTTTCATGGTTAGTTTCAAGTTCATGTATTTTGCTTTGAAAGTATTGTAGTTGTATAAGAAAGAAAATGTTGTGTAGATTCCCTGCATCATCACTTAACTTTGAATTGACACAGATGGCTTATTGAGTAGTAGAGCTTCCTTAAGATTTGTGTGCAATGTATGTAATGTGATTTCACGTTATAAAGGATGTGAATGTTTACTACATGTGTAAATATAATCTTAAATTTTGTTGATTCATTGCTTTTTTTCTTCTTTTTGTCAATAATTCAGCTTGCCAATATCAGAGAATGTTAAAGAGATGATCAGGCATTTCTCAAGATCTGCCTACACTGTAAGTAAACAGAAGTTTATGTTGTGTGTGATTGCCAATTCTGTTTTCAAGTCAAAGTGATAACTGCATTTGGATTGAAATATAAATGTACTTTTGTTATATTTCAACTTTTCATGTTGTCTGAGCATTTTTATAGAAAGCCCATTTATACATGTGAGAAGACAGAACCTGAGTGTGCTTGGTTTCAACTTATTGAAAATACAAGCTGGATGGAAATGAAATTGTTTTTTTTCTTCATTTGGCTAATAATATTAAGCTCCTTTTCTCGTGACATCTGAAAAAAATACATGACAAGCTAGAGCGTAGGATATCTCTAGACCAAATGGTCATTTAAAAAAAAAAAGTATCTGGGTATAGAATTTAAATTTAGTGAAAACTTCATAACAGAAATTTAATGGAAAGGTAGGATAATACAGTACATGCATGTAAGATAACAATTCTAATGCTACATGTATACATCTCCTATTACAGGTTGGATTAGGTGTAATGCCACATGATGATGATAGCAGGATGGCTATACTAGCCTGGAATACATGTGCCTATACAGTGCAAGTCACAGGTAAGGGTCGCAGTGTGCAATCTTTCTGCATTATGAAAGGAGTTCAGATCATTCAAACTCATGTAATTCAATGTTCTACTATATTATGGATATTTGTGCACAATTTTTGTATTGTGATATATTTAGTGTAGAAATGAAACACAGTTGATGTGTTTGTTTTCCATGCCAATGTACAATGACATGGTGAATTGATTGTTAAATGTTTTTATTCTGATTCCTCTCATTCTAGAAACTCAGCTAAGGAATGAAGGGAAAGCACTGTTTGGAGCATTGTCACAGAGACAGGTAAGAGACTTGTTAGTGGTACAATCAGTATAGAGCAAGAAATACTGCTGATAAGTAGTATGGACTTGTATCCCTCTTTACTTATCAGGTAGTGATATCACAGAAATACATTTGTGGCATGAAAATTATCGAAGTGCTATTAGCAATAACAAATCTAGGAAAGTAAATGCACAGCAAATTGCCCCCCCCCCTATAAAAAAAAAAGATTATGACAGAAGTATACAAAACATATACTTCATGCTTGTCTTTAATGGAAACATTTATAAAAGTATTAGGGATAACAATAAATCTAAGAAAGCTTTCACAGAGCAATTTTGCCTTGAAAAAAGGTGGGGGAATGTAGTTAAGTAGGACAGCAGAAGAAGACACAATTAAAGGTACTTTGTCCCATTTGCAGGCAAAAAAAAAATGAAATTCCAACGCATTTGAAAGATAATACTTATTTAGAACTTCCCTCATAACGAAAGGGCTTGAAAATGTCTTTTTGTGGGAAAATAACGACCGTTGTCGAATCGACTTTCGTGATTGCAATCCATTTAGTAATAGTCTGATTTTCAGACCCTCGTACCGAATGGTTGTACATTTTGTGCTGCGCAAAGATTCAATCAGTTTAATTTTGGCCATTAGAAGAAGTGGGTTATTGATGTAGACAAATGCTCATGTACCCTTTACAGCTCATTTTGTGTATGTTATTACCAAGAAAAAAAGAACAGTGAAGTCTAGAAAGTAAACAGGTTTCCTTGCATAATTTGAATACTAGGACACTACTAACGTTTAAATTTCACAGATAGGACATACGTGCCATATTCTTAATTCCTGCAAATTTGTACAGAATTTGATGTTGGCTGCAATTGGGACATAGTACCTTTAAAAGTCAAATTAGTGAATGATGTTTTAACTTGTTATTTTCAGATGGACTGTCTACGTTGTTTGATCAGATACTCTGTAGTGAATAGCTGCCTGTGTAATTATGCCCATGTGCAGAGGCATGCCATTAGACTACTCTCAGGTAAGTCCATGATTGTCATACTCTACTTCTTTGTTTTAATGTGACAATGTATACAGATATATTAAGGAGTTTTAAACTTAAAACAAAAAAACTCTTCTGTGTTTATGTGTTGGTAATAGTGTTTTTTAAACTTGATATCTGGCATTATAATTCAATACTTTATAAAGGTATTATTGACTCATCTCCTCCCATATCTCTCTCTCTCTCTCTTTCTCTCTCTCTCTCTCTCTCTCTCTCTCTTTCTTGGTATTGGAAGGTTATGATGAATCTAAAAGCCTATTTAAAGAGAGTCAGGTTTCTGTTTGTCTCTTATTTCATTTCATGACTTTATTCTTATGTCTATAAACAGCCCTCTATCCTCAGGAATCCAGTGGAAGGTCATCTGATCCTTGTATCCTTGATATTGATGTCTTCACATTACTGGTAAGGATGTATTCAGTGTGATTTATTGCTTAGAATTGATTTATAGTTTATATTGATGAAAATGGCTTTAGATGCGTCTTTAGAGTGGCACAGGTGCCGAGTTTGTTGAAAGTAGAAAATGGAGAAAAAAAATATGGAGTAAAGTTCAGTGGAAAGGTATGCATTTGGCAGTCCTATAATAAGTATCAGTATTCAAATTCAATGCATGAAAAACACCCAGGGGTGTTTTGGGCGTTTTATTTTTGAGAACCTCAAGAACTTTCCTGCAATATTTTTCTGGGCCAGAATTTGTAAACAAGGAGGAATGTAATTAACTATTAGCCAGCCTGTAAGTTTGGATGTGACAAAAGTTCAAAGGTCAATTGAAAGACTTTAGTTTGTTTATTTAATGAGAAGACTCCTTATTTTTCCTCAAACTGCAAAGATGTCAAATTGTTCGATTAAGTTGAGAGATGTAACAATCAATGTGATTGATTACTGTCAAAAACACACAGTGGTATTATATAAATGACTTGATTTGATTTAATTTGATTACTTTTATTTGGTCATATAAAACCATGGATCTCTACTTCCTAAAAATCAAAACCCAATGTTTCTTACTCCTTCTTCTTCTTTAGCATTTTTCCTTCTTTTCTTTTTTTAAGATTATTATTGATATATATTTTTTTAATTTACAGGTGAGTGTTTGCATGTCACTGCCAAGGCTGTATAATAGCAATGAAAGAGTAGCTATGAGTCTGCTTGGTGGTCCAATCAGCGATTATCATCTCCTGAGGGTAGCTCTAGCAGCTCATCTAGTCCAGGTCCTCCTCACTGCATCAAGAGATATCCCATGTAAGTTGCTCTCTGATCTCTTTGTGTTGTAGTTTAGAATTGAAATTGAATCTATTGCTATATGTGGAGCCAAGGGTATGGGTAAATAAATACATCCAAGTGGAAATATTGACTATTTAGTATTACCTTATTTTCACTTCAATTTATGCTATATTTACTTCATGTAGCAAAAACAGGACCTCAATTTACAGATATACATCAAAGAGAAGTGTTTCACAGAATTTTACTAGATATGTATTTGTAAAAATTCTATAGTCTAATTAATTTGTTTAAATGTTTTATTACATTTTGTGTGTTTATCCATCTTATAAAAGGGAGTTTGCTGACATTTTCAACATATTTTCATTTTCAGTTGAAGAATCAATGGAGGAAGAAGGAAGCAATGTTGATGACAGCAAAGAAGGACACGATCTTCTACAAGCTTGTTCAATGCTCAAACAATATGCAGGG
This sequence comes from Mesocentrotus franciscanus, assembly GCA_037976565.1. Classification (NCBI taxonomy): domain Eukaryota; kingdom Metazoa; phylum Echinodermata; class Echinoidea; order Camarodonta; family Strongylocentrotidae; genus Mesocentrotus; species Mesocentrotus franciscanus. The sequence goes on along the minus strand of CP137669.1, from coordinate 11,339,096 downwards.
TATGTTCACTTTACTCTCTTCCACTATAAATTTAATTCAACCCCTACCCTTTTTTTTCTTCTTGCTTATGCACCTGTATATTATATAAGAGTGTATTTATGTGAATGTGTTTTTAACTTTTTTAAATATTTTGTATTGTTGTTATCTTTTTATGAGTAGATATAAAAGTTGAATTTGAAACCTTTACTTTAACTTTGATATAAGCTTGTACACTCATTATTATCTCCTTTACCTTTACTTTTTCTGAGCTTATCTTTTAGTGAACAATTATACTTCAGATGCTTGATATGTGTTTATTATATGTGAGCTTTCTTGCCATAGAAGCATGGGCTCATTGTGATGATCATGATTGTTAATGTGTTTCATGAGGAACTCTAAGAGGATGGTATTGATAGGCCTGGGATAGTTAAACTTGATAGTGAAGAGGCTATTTGCCAAAACCCATCCAAAAAAGATGAAAAGGTGACTTTTGCTTACATTTATTTGTAATTGTATTAATTATGAGATTAATTGAGAGAACATCAAAGATATGCTTCTGATAATGACTGATGTTAATGCTTTTCATAATGTCAAAGATAGAATATGATGTTGAGGATGGTCTTGATGGTGACAAGGTTTGTCATTGAGAATTTAATCAGATCTATCAATACTTACTACGCTAGATGTAATGAATATGATAATGATCTTGGTGTTATCGATCATGACTCTTTTTCTTCAGATTGGAAGCAGCCCCTCTCCCACCTGGATGGCAGCTTGTCAACCATGTCCAGGTATCCTGCTTGCCGTTCCTACGCTCTGCTGCCCTCTTCTTCCACTTCTTGACCAGTGTACCGTGTCCAGCAGAACTTCAGAGTGAGTTAGAAACCGAAAGTCAACTTTCAGAGTATAATCAGGGTAGGCCCTTCTCTCTTATCTAGAGTTCATGCTTGTTGAAGGCATGGTGTGACGTTTGACTTACTTCTCTTGCTTGATTAGGGAGGTAAGTGGGTAAGATGTAGAATGATAGGTCCATCATTTCAATCAGAGCATCAGCATTAGAGCATCAGCACATTGTTTAGGTCACTGGTTCTAAGTTTTATTAGTACTCAGTGACTGAATCATGCCACAGAAAATCCTTGAAGAGGTAAACCAGATATGTTTTCATATATAACTTTTATTGAAATACATCCACCTGTATTTTCCCTATCTTCATTTTATTTTTTGATTGAATGGGTTATAGTAAAGCTTAACTGTAATTTGAATATGCATGATTTCAATTACCCCAAAACGATTTTAGTACAAGATTGAATGCTTTATTCTAATTACACTCTAATTTTATTTTGAACCCGTTGATACTTACTGTTTGATGGAATGGATTGATGTGCAATTCTCATATCCAAAGAATTTAGATATTAACAAATTGAGCTTGCTGTGTATATTTGCAACTACGCATGAAAAGAAAAAGAAAATACCCAACCACTCCAATTTTGAAAACTGCTTTAGAAAATTGAAATTTGATAATGGTGATAAAACAGTATGTGACATGAAAATAAAATGAAAGCAATAGAAGTCAATAAAGATATAATTATCACTTGATTAGGAGGAGGAATAATCATTATTGAGGTGCAAAATTTTCTTGTATAAGTTAAACAACTGCTTTTGATGAAATATGTTTTGAAACACAAAATACGCTGAAGGAAGCAAGGACAAGGAAAACATGTTTCAAGAATTGTATTATGTTTTATTTGTTCCACTTTTCCATGAAGGTGCCAAGATTTGATAATCACTCAAATTATAGAAATTCTGCATGTTTACTTGATGTCAAACATAAACCCACATCAACATTGCTTCATACCCTGATGTTATTTGATTGTGTCTCCATAGATGCAGGCATAGATGAGTTTGAACCACTGTGTAAGTACCTAGGCTTGCCTACCAACCTAGCTACCCTCCTAGACTGTTCAGATACACCCATCATGGAAGATATGATCAAAAGATGGTGCTCTCATCCATCCATAAGGATCAAGATGACTGAACAGAATCCTGGTCTTGTGAGGTAAGTATGGGGATGGTAAAGGGGATGGCATAGATTGGGATTTGTTTTATAGACGAGCATTGGATGAACATTTAGAGGATTGTGTTATTATCTATCTTCAATAGAATTAATTTTCTAAAGGTATTTTTATGTTATTATATTTGATATATTTTGTTATTGAATAATAAATACCAACATCAATTTCAATTTGTTCATTCATTGATAAATACCTTACAAAATATATCAATATTTGATTCCTCTTTGTGTGTTGAAGGTGACATTATATATTGTGTAGTCTGAATTTCTTGAGGATTCTGATATGTTAAATTTGTATTTGATTGCTGTAGGTATCCCATCGAGATAAACCAGCTAATTGACTTGCCACGAGACTACAGTGACCTCATGAATGACAGATCATTGTTTGCGTAAGTCTTTCAATCACTTTCAAAAGTTATTCAAGGCATTTGTAGTCTTCATTTCTTCATTTTGCATGTGAGGGGTACTTCAGTGGTCATTTCTTGTAATATATATTCTTTATAGTCATGGGAATGAGTTAAATCTTTCTTGCTAGCTATTCTCCTTATATTACAGTTAGAATCCCAGCTGTGGCCTTTGTGTCATTTGGCACTCTTTATCCAGGTGTAGCCAGTAGGTATGTACCTTGTAAGTAAATTCCTTGAATGCTTGAGTACCTGACCATGGTAGCTTTGCTGAAGTCAACATATATTCCCAGGAACAGACATTTATCAATCCAATATCATTAAACCTTTTTGAAATCAAACTTTTCATTGTAAACCATTGGATGCTATAAAAGTAAAAGAATGCTATGTTATCTCTTGCTACCGGTCTAGGTGCCCACGTGGAAACAGTACAACCCAGAGTGACAGTCGAGCCCCAGCCATGTGCCTGGTCTGTGGGACTGTGGTATGTTCTCAGAGTTACTGCTGTCAGAGAGAGATCAATGGAGAATCAGTGGGAGCCTGTACTGCACATGCTATCATGTGTGGGGCTGGGTCAGGTGTCTTCCTCAGGTATAGTCATGTGTTCAGAGCCAGAAGGGCGCTAACTCTGTGTTAAAAGTATATGAGTTAACCCCCTTCCAAACAGATAATATTGCTTTAATCGATTAGATCTACAGAATTTACATAGTATTTTGTAGAAAAATATAGGGAAATGGATCATTTGAGTTGACGTTCAAAAAAGCAAATAGAAAGACGCATTAAAAGGCAGTCAGAAATAAAATGGAATTTTGAAGAGTTTAGAGATGGTGCTAGAGAAGTGAAGGTGAGATAAGGGAGATGGTCATAGAGAAAAAGACAGATGAAAAGAGAGTGGAGGTTAAGAAAGAAAGGAGAGTGAATGAGCGAGAGAGAGAGAAAGAGGCGGAGCAATGAAACAAAAGGAAATGAAGAATGTATAGACAGAGAATTGGAAAGAATTCAAAGGGGGAAAAAAGATTAACAAGTGTTTTATAGGGGCAAAAACATCACTTTAATTTCAGTTCAATTCATAATATTACAAAATTTTATTTAAATGAACAGTTGTCCATAATGCTATTATTATAATACTTGTTAGTTATTATGTTTGTTTTCTCATTATATTCCTGGTATAGGGTGAGAGAATGTAACCTTCTATTGATGTCAGGAAAGAGTCAAGGATGTTCCTACACCCCACCCTATCTAGATGAATATGGTGAACCTGATCCTGGTCTAAGGTTTGTCAAATATCATCTCCTCTACCTTTATCTTTTTCTTTACACTTATTTGATCTCTTAAATGTTGTGTATTTCAATGCATATTTTAAAATGATGATGTACATTAAAGCTTTATATTTTATATGTACCATAGGGTGACAAAAAAGAAGACAAATTGAAAAAGATGTTAAGTTTGTATTTGTATCAATTTGGATCATAATTGCAGCTTTACACACTGTGTTTTAGAATGCAATACCCATACGTTCTCACCCACACTCTTTATCAACATACATTATGTTTGCATATCTTTGAAAGTGGACTGAACTTCAACTCTCTGTTCATTGTGGTTTTATTGTAAGAAGGATGGAATGTAGAATTTACTATAAAGGCACTTTTGCTGCTGATATATAAATAGTGATATGGAAATTTCAGACATGGCAAAAAAAAATTGAATTTTTTCTTATTTCTTCAGGCGTGGCAATCCTCTGCATCTGAGTAATGAGTGTTACAGTGAGCTTCACAAACTCTGGCTCTCTCATGGCATCCAGGCAACGGTCAGTAGAAAACTTGAAGGTGCCTCTCCTCTCATCAACTGGCAGAACATGTAGTTACCATGACAACATCCTCAATGACAACATCTTCCATAGAGATTAGATGGATAATCAGTCTCAATTACTGAAGCATTGGTGATCAATTTGCCCTTGAATCTCTAACAATGGAAATGTTAATTTCTCATAAAGTTGCTATGGTAACAACATCCCATGGGGGATCATGAAGCTCAGTCCAATGTCTCTAACTGTCAGAGATATGACTTTAAGTGGCATTACATTATGATGACATCATTTCATTCAAACAAATATTATGATATATTGCATTGATTCAAATCTTTCAATTACTCTATTAGCATCAGTATTACATGAAATACATGTTGATGGTACATGTACAATGTACCGGTATGTGTTATAGATCTATCAATGTTTTAGATATAGGATGTACTTTAAATAATGCTTTTTTTGTACATTTTGCACAAGTAGTAAATATCTAGATAATATGAAATAGATACCTACATAAAACTAAAAGTTCAAAAAAAAAATTGTTATTAAAGTAGGAAATAGAGTTGTAAAAAATGTGATAATGTGATGTCATTTATGAGTACAATATTTACAATGGGTACATTGCAAATGTAAGTAAGTGCTCATGAACAAAATATCTTAACACCCATATAAAGATGGGTGTGTTTCCTCATAGAGATGGACTTTAATAATCACAACTTTAGTGACAAACCTTTCTAAACTTGAATCTGCATCAAGGTCTTTTCACTATTGACAAGCATATTCAAATGTGGCCTTCTGTCAACTACAGCAAACATATTGACATTAATATTAGAGAGCAATTTTCTCGGGAGAAAAAGGCTCAATACTGATTGTGCATAAAAGCATGGTTTGAGTCTTGACGTTCCATGCTGTTTGCTCTTCATTCAAATACATAAAGAAACGTGTAGATAAGTGTTTTGTTAACAGGTCTTTAGCTTTAAATTCTAGCCTAAATTCTTTTTCCTAGATCCATCACATACAAAAGTATCACATACGCCAGGTTTTTGAAGGTTATTTGTCTGTCCTTCCACTTATAACATGTTTTCTAACACAATGTAATAAGCAAGGTATTCAATCTACTTTGCTGGTCTTTTGTGCCCAGGTGAGGTGTATAAATGAGTACTTGGTATGAGGGATGTGTCATTATCATCAATTATCAGATCTAAGTTAATGAAGAGATGACCCCTTTTGAATTTAAGGTTGCAAATGTGAAGGGTCATTTGATTTGTCATTGTTAAAGGGATAGTTAAGTTTTGTTGCAGAGGGCGCTACAAAAATAATTGTTTTTGTTAGATAATGAAAAACTGAGTGTCAAATTTGAAAGAATATACAATTTAAATAACAAAATCATCTTTGTTTGATCAAAATCGGTTCAGAGACGGCTGAAATATCCATAAATATAACCATTTTTTAATATTCGTGGTGCCCCACAAATATTCAGTAATTTTGAACCAGCCGTTGAAAAACGAGATAGCGCCTTAAACGTTTTATTCCAGCCAATGCCAATATTGGCTTTTTCTTGGCTTTTTCGTGCTGGTTATAATTCGCACAACCAGCCGGCCCATGTATTGTTATTATTAATTAATTAATTAACGGTCACCGTATATTTCTAAAAGTGGAGCTGAATTGGTGTCATCGTATTCAATCTAAATTCATACATTTTGGGGTCTAAAATTACCTTCCTAGCAATTTTAGGTTCTAAAAGGGCATTAGAAATGGCATAAATAAAAATAAGAGCAATAACCATGCACTTTGAAGGCATTTGCGGTCTTAAACAAGAACTCAACTATCCCTTTAAGATGTAAGTAGAGGAAAAATTGCATCGCAATCAAATATAATGCATTTTCCTCAACTGTTAGGAAAAATCTGTATGTTAGATCTATCAGAAATGAGAAAACCTGTAGCTTAATGTCATGATATCTAGCTCAGAGTGTTTCTGGAGTTCTTATGATCTTCAGAAGTTGTTTCTTTTTTCTGTTGTCCTAGTCACTGGTGCATCAAATGTGGTAGATTTTTCTTAATGAAATACTTTTTACACTGATGTTGAAACTGAAATGTATAGAGTTATTTTTTTAGCATACCGGTAGGTTTTTGGCTAGCAGTGATGATATCCATAATCAAAGGTGTTATTAATGAAACTTCAGAAGAAAGAAAGAAACAATTTCATTAAATGAGGTCTTTCTTTTCATTGCTCAACTTGACCTAATTTTGATTTTTCACTTCATCTTTGTCTGTATTCCACTTTTATGAATACCTGTGTTCATTATGCAAAAAGTTGACAAGTTCAAGTGTGTGTTTGAGAAACTGACTTTCACATATTTAAGAGAGAAAAACTTTTGATTGAAACTTTGTTGAAAGCAAAGCAAAGACATTAAAAAAATCTATCTTCTAGTTTGCATGATATCTTTTCATGGATTCTGAATCTATTGCATTTTATGTGCTGTGAAAATTATGTCTTGATGAGTAGCAACATGTTAAGTAGTCTCTTGTAGAGGAAAGCCTGTGACAGATGATTTGATATTAGCATACCATTATAGACAGTAGTTTATTCTCCTCATGAATGAAACAATATGTATATATTTGTTCATTTTATCACTTACAATTGATTATGAAACTAACAAAAATTGTTTTCTTTCATCATGCGTTTGTTTTGGTTGCGATTGAGAGTTTTAGTTTCAAGAGGTTTACACATCTATCAATTGAAATGCATGTATTTGTTCTACATTTGCTTGTCAACAGGGTATGAATGCATCATTTTAGCATCACTAAGTTATCAAATACTAATTCTTGGGAATAATATTTATTTTCTCATTTGATACAGGAAATATTCATTTCTTAACTTTATTATTCATATCTATGCATGTCACTATACTGACAAAATGCAGCCTTTGCATGATTGAATAGTACTTGAAGAAAATTAAAGGGATCATCTTAAGAGCAAAGTATGTTGCTAGTGTGTTGTAGAGTTAAAGTACAAATGTTTAAGGTAAGTTGAAATAAAAGCTTTATTTTTGTGAAATCAGCTAACTCTAGATGAGATGCCTGTTTGTAAAGTAAAATATTTGCTTGTAAAATGTAGAGATTTATTTTAGCTTGCTTCTTGAAAGAAAAAAAAAAAAAAAAGTAAACCGTCCCTCTCTCTCTCAGCATGCACATTTTTGATTTTGTATAATTTTGTCAAATTTCTTATTCTGAAGGATTGTTCTTAAGTCGAAATGAATCTTTTGACTACATTGCATGTGTTCATGTAGCAGTTGTAGGCTTGACCACTTGATGTGTTTTTTTTCCAACTTTTGTAATTTGATTATTAACTTTCTTTCATTGCCAATTCAGTTTGTTTGGTATCTCTTTGGTATTTCTTTTCTGATTTAAATCAACTTCAATTACCTGTACTTTGATACATGAACTACTTTCATTTAGCTTCTAGCAAATTTTAGTATTTTTGACAAAAGGTTGTATACTATTTGCATTTGTTTCTTCTTTTTTTGTTGTTGAATTGTTTGGAGGAAAGTTTTGTGAACATTGCTGCAAGTCATAATGGGAGCAAATTGCTCAGACTTTATTATCTTTTATTAAAAAAAAGAACATAATAATGATATAGTTGGACAGGTTTGAAAATCATAATGATGATATAACTGGTGAAGGTTCAAAAAGCTATTCAAAATGTGTGATGCCAATCTAATGGCAAAAGGCAGTGCAATTACAAGTTAAAACAAATGTTCAAACTGTTTAAATAACAGTAGAAAAGACAGAGCTTTTTGTGTGATGAGATACCGAGAATATATATTTTTTGCCCAGGAATGTTGTTAGTATAAGTCTGTGTTATTGGTAATTTTGCTCATGTTCTTGTATATATGCCATGAAATCATTTTGCAGTATTATTTGCCCGTCTACCTAACCATTAATCTTCTCGTTTTTAGCCTTGGATTCTTATACGTACATTGAATCTCTAATTATTCCCCATTTCATTTTACTGCTCTTATACTTAAAAATTAAGTATCCCTGAAACTGAGTACAGAGAATAACATATTTTGATTTCATTATATAATGAATGCCATTTCTTAAATGAAATAGTTATGTTAAAAATGTAGTAGAGATTTATTAAATATTCTTGAATAGAAATTGGCATCATGGACTAAAGTGTAGGAATCGATTAGATATGAAGTATCATGTGAGTAAACAGGGAACCAAAATGCAATTGTAAGACAAATAAGAGGGATAATTCCCTAATAAATTGTTTTAAAATTTAGTTGTTTGATGAATTACCTGTCCACTGTAGATCCTAGTTATAACTCAAGCGTCATGTATGTAAGCTCACCGCATATTGTCCATTATCTTGTGAACTATATAGAAACCATGGCTTGTTAATTAAAGGGTGGCAGAGAAGATTATCTTCCATATTTCTCATTATCTTTACATCAATAAATATTAAGAAAATCAAGAAATACATTTTAGATTACAGAGTAACATTTTCTTATGGTTTAAGAGGAATTGGGATGAAGTGGTAAATGTTACAAATCCGTCAATGTTTTTGGAATCCAGTATTCATGCCATTATGTCTACTTACAGAGACTTTTTTTTTTAATGGTTGTCAGAAATGTGTACAGCTCAATAGGAGAAGTAGTCATGGTTTTATTCATGAATTTCCTATCTGGAACGTTCTTTAAAGTGTGACTATATTACACCAAAGTTTCAAGGACAAATGTTGAAATTATATAGTGGTGAGAGAGAAAAAGGTTGGTGTATTAAACTCGGATGTTACCAATAAAAGAGAACCATGTAAAGACAGCATCCTCTATGTCATGTTGTATCTTAATGAGCCATTTTGCATGTACATGTATTTATATCATTTTTGAGAGTGTTCATCATTTGTTCATATTATATATAGCAAATTAAATTTACCAAGTTGTTTGGTAAATGTTCTACGTCACTTTCAATGAAGACAACAAAAGCCTATTTTTCATTATTTGTGTACATATTTGTTGGTTGTTGCATTGGATGTAATCTGAAGGTCAGGAAGTCTATGGAGCTTTAAACCAGTTAAGACTTCATTATGATTTGACCCACAATGTCTTGGAATGTTTATTCCAAACTTCTGATAATAAAAAGCACTAGGTATCAAAGAGGTACTTAAATTTTGAATGAATCACATGGTGGTGATGGCCCAATGTTCCTACACAGGATACATGTGTACATCTGCTCTCTGTCAAGTGATGATTGAGGCACACAACACAGTATATGAAGAATGCCATTGTCAGTATCCACTAGGACACTTGCACACATTTCACATCACCATACCACAGGAAACATAATATTCTTAGCATATTTTTCTGAGAAATATTAAAATAAATGAATAATTTACTGAATAAATAAGTTACTGCATTAGTTACTAAATCAGTAGTTTGAATTGAAAGGTTTTTAGATTTTAAAAATCATTGCAGTCAGTCTTTGGCTGAATTATAAATGGCTATGGGTATTCCTGTGAAAACTGTCAATTTAAATAAAGGTAGAATTAATAAGTATTGATTGATAAATAGGTTTTAAGAATAAATACCTTGAATAATACCTTTCTATAAACACCTTGATCAATGAAATACAAAATACAGACAGTGGACATGATGACAAAGATTATGCTTTTAAACAGAATGTACTTTTAATTTGAAAAAATAAATATTTTATATTTTACAGGCTCATTGGTCAATTTTAACTTTTGCAACCTGGCAATCAAGGCAGACTAATATTCAGCACCTATCAGAAATAGAGAAAGGAGCACATTTTCCTCCAGTAACATATATCTCTAAGATTTGATCATGTGAAATGTAAATAAAAGTGATTTACTAACAACAAAGAGATGGCACTTGAGTATCTGAATAAATTGACATACTGATAGCAATCATGATATATCCTGATTTTTCATTACTTACTCTGCAAAATACTGATGATACCTTTAAAATATACAAGGATATGTTTGTCTCCTCTTGCAACTGGAAACAATTGTACAAATAAGGCTTTAATATACATGTACAAGTATAGATACAAAATCATTTGTTAAAAATACTACATATATTCATTTGTCATGAAGTACAACTTCTCTACTCTCAAACTCTGGGTTTTACACACGCGATTTATTTTCTCTTTTTTATAACCTGTTGTATTTCGAACTTTTCTTTTAAATTAAACTCTTCTCTTTAAATCGCTTTCTACCATTCTTCATTTTTTTTTCTGAAAATCAGAACAGAACAGAAACTAGAAAATAAAAAAGAAACTAAAGCAAACGTTTTGGCATGATCTAATTAGATAACTTGTTATCATCACATGACTGATAATTCTGTAAAATAATATTAAGCTAGCTTTCACCATCAGTTTACAGATTAAAAGAGTTGGAAGTTATATCTTCTCTCTTCTTTTAACCCAAACTATAGGGAATCCAATGGAAAGCAGATAATCTTCATAAGACAAAGATTGAGATAAGCTATCCAAAATTTTGAGTTGAGGGGGAGTTTTGGCCAAAAATGATGAAAATTCGACCCATATAACAATTTTCTGCTTTTGTCATATTCTGCAACTACATTCTTTTTTTTCCATATCCTAAAAAAAAATCAGCATGAAAAAATTAAGAGAAAGCCATAAAATAAGCGGTTTTGTAAATTAGAGCAAACTTTTCATGCCTGACCTTGAACAAAAAATCTAAGACAATTTATTTATTTTTATGTCAATTAAGTTAATTACTTTTGTTGTTCATTGTACAAATACAAACATTTTAATGGATATATCAATTGTTGAAAGTATGAGAGAACTTCATAATAAAACAATTCCAATTTAAGTTTAAAAAACGTAACATTTATCGTTAACATGTATATTGTATTTTTATAACTTGTATTGTGTCTCAGAAAATTGGGAAATGTGAGCTTTAATATGTTTCTCTTTGTTTTTCTAGGAATCAGTTTTTTGATTGATTGTCCGAATTCCAAATAGGTTAACTCAAGAGTGGGATGTCTGATTCTGTTCAAACCTTGCATGTTTGTTGATGAAATGTGTCTCTAGGAGATGATCTATTTAGAATTCCATTAAATGTTTTAATTTACCTGTAATGATGTCATGAATAGATAATTAGCTCTAAAACAATAAAAAACAAAAGGAAACAAAATAAATTTTGATAGTTCACACCCTAGAGATATATTGAGAGAACATCTGGCAAAAATCAGCTTTCTAGTGTGAATAGTATTCAGTAGAGCCTAAGATTTGAAAATATTGGCTAATTTGTATAATTTAATGCTAATTAGCGTTTTATGGTGACAATTTGTACAATCATAATCGTCCTTGATATATAACCTTTTCATTCATATGTGGTTTTGTATGGTTATTTTGCAACTTCCTTTGGAAATTGGTCAAATATGAGTATACTACCAGTTCCTGTAACCCCTTAAGTCCATATTGTAAATGTAATAATAGTGCTTTGCATGAACATAACATTATGCAGGAAAGATCATTAACTTTACTAAATCTTCCTGTCATACCAAAGGGAAAAAATAATTTGCTATATGCTCACATGAAATCTGTGCTGACACTGACACAATACTGAACATGAAAAAAAGCTATATATACTTAATACAAAAAGCATTACTTGACAATAAATTAAGATTAGAGCAAAATGGTTCAGTAATATAAAAATGCAGCACCTTTTTTCCCTCCAAAATAGCTCTACAATGGTAAAATTCTTTGAGAAAACACAATAATGATTGCTTTTTGACAATATAAGAAAATGAGATGGAATGACATTGTACATGTAATTGTCTTTTGACATACACACTGTATATTGAATTTAAAACTTCATAACACTCAAAATAATAAGATTTCTATACATGAATGTCATTGCATTCAAAGGTCTTGCAGAAATAAGTACACATACAAATGTAGCAGTTTGTTGATAACACAGAAAAAACAAATTACGAGAATACACTTGAATTGCACTCGATCAATTCATATTTTCACGTTAATAATTCTTACTATCTTTAACTCTTAAAGTGCCATAGGTGGTCTTATCCAGCCAAACTTGCATTTTCATATATATTTGTATCTGTGATCTTCACCTATGGAACAGTTGATTTTTCTTCTTGAACTTCACCTGTGAAGTCTGATATCAATCAATACTGTTGCTATGAAAATTAATAACAAAACCATGAATCAATTTAAGTTGTAATTCTTGTTTGTAAATTCGGTGGTACTGTAAGACGTATCATTCTTTAAATTGACAGTAAACACTTTGAAATGATATCACTGGATGTTTATTGACAAATTTGACCTTTCACAGAAGTACTATTCCAGTAACAACTCTTTCATGAGTTTCTCATCATCACCATATCTCTACTTGACTCAACAACAACAAATCAGCCTTGTTCAAGACGAGTCAGAGTAAGAGATAGCGGCTGATAAAAAGAGAAACAAATAAGGACAAACAAACAGACAGTGACAGAGAAAGACACAGACACACATACACCTACCCACACACACACAAAAACAGACAGAAAAGACCCTTCAGCTTTATACACGTACAAGTCTCAAGCTTATATTCCATTTTCCTTGATTCGTCAGCTTCTTGTTAGTTACCACCACCTCCACTTTATCTCCCGGCCCCAAAACCTTTCCCTGCAAGATATGATGTGACATCTGATTCCTATGGCACAGGCCCGAGTCTGCTACACCAATGTCCACAAAAACGCCAAAGTGTACTGCGTTGGTCACGCGTCCAGTGAGTTGCATACCTGAGATGATCTGATCTATGGACATGATGTTCTGCTTGAAGAGCGGCTTATCAAATTCTATTTAAAAAAAAAAAAGTTTGGGATAAAAGAGGGGGAAAGAGAATTAGTCTTCTCAATATGGATGATTCAGAGTTTCAGACGGACACAATATTTCAAACGGCCTATAAAATCTACAACTACATGTAATATGAATTTCTTGAAAATCTGCTGGTTTGCACAGCCATGGCACATAAACTTCAAATAAACATCGGTTTACTGGAGAATTTACAAATGGTGGGTGCCTTTGCTTTCAAGCAATTTCTTTTTGCAATACCACTGAATGAAGCCCAGCAATACAAATAGAGACAAGAAAAAGAAAAAAATTGTAAATATGGTACCTTGAGTCTATTCTCACTATGCCTATGGTAAACTTAGATAGAACCAGTCCACAAATGTTCACACTATTCTGAAGATTTCCATTCCATTCAAACCTATACACATGAATACCTAAGTACAGATAGACTTACCAACTCGAATGTCATAGTTTCTTGGTTGTTTCAGTCCATTGATGATCAAGTCTAAAGTGGGCTCACCTACCCCAATGCTTTCTGCTAATGACACTTTACCTGGTCAGAAGAAACAATTTAAAAGAGCACACATCTTGCATATCAAATTAAATCTTTAAAAAATTAAACAATTAAAATGCTACTAGGAAAATTATGTCACTTGTGAAAGAATCTTCACTCACTGAAAATTTGATCAATTTTCTGCTTCCCTAAAACTTGACTCTTCATACATGTACAATGTTTCTATGTTTTGAAATCTTTATCACTTTAAAAATTGATGCCTGTATAAAAAGATATTTTGAAATTCCAAATCTTATTTTTCACCATCTCAGTTTTCTCAAAAATAAGGTCAAATATCATATATTGTAGACAATGTACAAATAATTACTTTTATTTGCCACAAGCATGATCAAAGAAAATTATATAATTGTATCTAACCATGAATTTTCTCTTGCACAAATCATGAATAGACATGGAAAATTCATATCATTTATCATGTTAAGAATTGAATGATTTTGTAATGATTGCAGATATTTCAACCAGTTACTAAAACTTGAGATACAATCTCTTTAACAGACCTCATCATTAATGGTGATCTTTACATGACAAATACTATGACATTTTCTTTATCAACAAGGAACATGTATTGAAATGCTAAATATATTACTCATTGCGGATACAGTATCGAAAATAATATCGCTAGTGATATTCGTTTGTCTCGCAATGTGGTCATGAAGCATGTATGTAGCATGAAGTATCTTACCTCTTGACTTAATCAGATTGTCCAGTTTACCCCTGATGCTTTCACTGCCAATATCTCTGCCACTCGCAAAGGCCATCTTCAACAGCCTAGGAAATAGGAATGAAAACAAAGCATGCTACCATGTAACAAGGACTTTGTACTGTAGGCAGATGAGAGCATTCATATACTAGTAGAATTGAAAGAAGATTTATTGTGAATAATCTACACTTAAGAATTCAGAAATGTCTTCGATATCATAAACTCATGTTACATGATCAACCCGAGTCTAAACTAATCAACAAAATCTTGACCTTTGAGGATAGTGTATTTGTTTTTTCTAAGATTGTCAGACTAGTGTCTATTTCATTGGTGTAAAAGGAGTATGACAGTTACTTTGTGAGATATCATCCTTCACACTACAAGACCATGTGTCTTCATGTATGATTATCTCAAAATTGTTCCCTTTTAAGATCAGAATTCATGATTTGATAAACAGATTTGGTTGCAATCCCTTGTGAGCTCTCTTCATGGTAACAAATCTCAAGTAGAAGCATACAGACTTAATCAGACCACACATAGTTACAAACTTCAAATATAGATGGCAACTGGTAGCACTCTAGGATTGACTTACTGCCTTGTTTCTTCATATGATTCTGGATGTATCCATGTAGAATCAAGAGCTTCTTGTTCATTGGATGGTGTGATAGTTTTCTTTCTTCTCTTCGATGGACCTGCACTAGTCTTGCAGGCTAGTTTTCTTTTCTTTGGTTTCACATCTACCTCTTCTTCGCTGAAAAATGATTGGTTTAGCAAATTTTCCTCAATTATCAAATTTGCAAATAATTGTAAAATATTGTAAAGTGCATTTGCAAGAGAAAAAAATCCTTTGAAACTAAAATTAATGTCAGCACATACATACATTTTTTCATGCATTAGAACTTTGTCAAAATGATCCAATTAATTGTTTTTCCCTTCTTTATGTCAGATTGATTACAAAACTAAAATGAAAGTTTTCATATCTGTCAAAAGGGCTATGGTGGTTTCCCCCATGTTATTATATACTTTATATGAATTACAAATAAGTGGTAAAAGACAGGATATTCTGATTTAAAAAGCCCCTTTTTCATATTTTTCAACAGTGGTCATAATATAAAGTTTTGACTCATCACTTCAGGTATTCAAGTCTCACTGTACAAATACACACTTTAACCCATGACCTACATGGACAGGGTGGACCCTTTACTAAGTATATGGGAATGAAATAATTATGAGTCTACAGGTCAAGTCTTACATTTTTAAAGGAAATAATATACGCAATAACGCAGGAACTCCCACCTCGTAGATATGACAATGACTTCATCTGCGTTTGTGTGCTCATCACCACCAGTGGGATTGATTCTCACAAACCCAGCACACTGTTTGAAAGTCTTCGGTCCTAGGCCTTTCACATCTAGCAGCATCTGACGATTGGTGAATGCTCCAAACCTCTGACGATGAGCTATTATCTTCTTAGCAAGGCATGCAGATATGCCTGATACCCATCTGCCAACATATAGGTAGAGAAATAGTGATTTTGATAATCTACCAAGCAAGAGTGGTATATGTTCAAGACATCTTATTAATTCTCCTTTCCCAAGAAATAAATCAGTTATATGGTGCTTTAATATGGTTGGTCAAGTACAGAAAGGGATGAGTTTGACAAAAAATAAAAGGTAGTTAGGCTTACAGATTAAACAAAAGTCTATTTATCATATACATGTATCTAGAAGTGACGTAGTTGTGAATAGGGATCCCAAAACCAACACCAAGAGCAAAACTTTTTGTAACATTAATTTAGCAATAGGTGACAGTTTTCAGGGACACGACTAAGTCATCAATAACCTGAGGCATGCGTTTACATGCTTTACATCCATTTCTTTGCTTGACTAAAGCCAGTAGACTCGCAATAATTACCGTAGCTCATAACAGACAGATAAGTAACTGAGAATGATTTATGACCTGTGGCACGACAATTGATACCAGGAAACGATAAGATTTGACTCACTTGAGCAGAATTTCTGAACATATGTTGAGATCCACTCCAACAAAACTGACACTTTCCTCTACCACATCTCCTAATGCTGCCTTCAGTAATCTTTCTGGTACATCATGCTGATGGAGTCAAATAGAACCATTTGCAAACAATTACATACATGTACTTCAAACGCTCCATGTTTTCTTGTACAATAGGAAATTGGGAAACTGTAAGCTTTGTCTTTTCCTGGGGACTGTTTTTCAACACTGTCATAAGTCTAATTTTCGAGAAATTGGCCCCTGATTCCAAACAAATATTCGTATTTTCAAAAATTCATGGCAGAATTTAGGATTTCCTAACAAAAAACTTATCAGAGGTAACAAAGAAAGAGCCTAATTGCTTCAAATGAAATACTTTCTATTTAATTCATATCACTCTTCAGAAACATAACATCACCAATCAACTAAAAATAATCCTTTGTAACATTGCGATCTATTAATATGATATGAGAGGGAAACAGACTATAAATAGAGAAATAAAATAAACATGTATGTGATATTCAAAATAAATTAACATTTATTCAATGACTGATGGAACAAGTCAAATGTTACCTGGTACATGCCAACGCCAATGTGTTTGGGGTCAATCTTGACAAGTTCAGCCAGGGGGTCCTGAAGTCTTCTAGCAATTGATACTAAAGCCAACACAAAATAAATGGACATGTGGTTTACTTTCATCAGGACACACTTCATATGAAATCGAAACATTGTATCAACCTATTTTACCATTTGTCTTCACCAGCCTGCATCAATCAAACAAAATCAAAAGATCCACATAAAAGCGAAAAATTGATTTCTCAAGGCCATCTCTTCTTTGATGTTAGTACATTAAGAGATATAATTTTACTATGCTGCAAGTGTGCTACACATGTACATTGTATTTAGCTTAATATCTCTATTTCCAATCTTCTTTTAAACTGGGCAGAATGTTACTTTATATCACTTGCAACATGTAGAATCATAAATTCTACTTGTATATTTTGGTGACTGATTACTGTTGTAAAGAAGTTTAACCCCATGAAACATACTTACCTGCACTCCTTATGTTTGGATCTAAGTTTGGCATCTCTTTCTCAGCTTCAGGTGACACACTGTAGATTGATGCTCCATCTTCATTCACAATGCTATCACAAGGAAAGGACAAAGAAATGTGTTTTCTTTAGTTTATAAGTAACTGTAAAATCTCTACGAGGTCATATTAGAGAATAATGGACGATGAACAGTTTTGAGAACAAATTGTAAATTATGTGGGTTTTCAAATTAAACCAATAGGAACTAGATGGAACTTCGACTGCACGCAGTCGAAAATGATGCCTCCGCCATAGAGTGATTTTACAAACCAAAACGGAAGCAATTTTTAATATTTAAGTTTGATTGTAATCCATTAACAGGTTCTCAGAATTTCGTGATTACAAGC
The DNA here is from genome assembly GCA_037976565.1 of Mesocentrotus franciscanus. NCBI lineage: Eukaryota > Metazoa > Echinodermata > Echinoidea > Camarodonta > Strongylocentrotidae > Mesocentrotus > Mesocentrotus franciscanus. The sequence goes on along the minus strand of CP137669.1, from coordinate 11,321,257 downwards.
TATTTTTCATTTACATGGCTCTGCAAGATAAATACATGTCCTGAGTTTGATAGTAATCCATCTCTAGGTTCTAATTACAATGCGTTCACAAGCTATTTATAAGCATACATAATGAGCCCAATGACCTTTGACCTTTGACCTCATGACCCTAAGATCTAATCAGTTCATTGGCTTTACAAGATACATACATGACCCAAGTTTGGCGGTAATCCATCAATCGGTTCTTGAGATAACGCGATCACGAGAACGGGACGTACGGACAGACGTACCGTACGGACAGACGGACAACCAGAAAACATAATGCCTCCGGCTACTTTGTAGCGGAGGCATAAAAAATACATGCATACAAATATTTCTAACTGTATTGTGGATTGAGGGGTTTAAATCATCAAACGGATCATGTATATCAACCACCCACACAAACTCAGGTAATTCCAAAATATGAAAAAGATATCTGTAGTGCTGCACTTGTACCATGCTTGGCTGGTTTATTTAATTACATATTCATGAATATGCAATTTTTGAAATGCATTCATAACAAATGTATCAGACAAATGTATGAATGATAAAAAGGAAAGAGTCTGTTTTTGAGATGGAACTCTCTTTCTATTAAGAACTTTAAAAAAACAGTGAAAAGTTTAAAGATACAATGAAACTAGTTCATCTTCTTGGTAGAGTCCAAACTTCCTGGAAGCATTAAAAATATTACAAAAACGCTCTAAAAAGCTCTTATAAACATACAGGTAGTCTTGACGATGATTCTTACCAATATTGGACGTGAAGTGGTTGTAATGAACCAGACCTGATGACCTCTGAAAAAAACTCCTCAGTTTGACGACATGCTGTTCCATTGCCTATGCCAATGGTTTCACACCTGGTACAGAGAGAAACAAATTTTTTGCAACATCGGTAATTATGTATTTGAGAGAGTGATATTAGATAATCAAGAAGTTGGAGTGATAAGTGTTTCTAAGTGCCAAATTTCACCTCATAGAGGCTCACATGAATAGTATAATCCTTTCATTCACTGGAATCCATAGAATGCACAGGAGATTCTGTTCTGGGTTACTACAAATATTACTTATGTAATTACTGCATTTATATCACGCATTCATATAAAATTAATGATGAAATTGTGGGTTTAGCTCCAAAGATACATAGCACTTAAATGTAGTAAGCTAATGCAAAAAATTGTGCATGCAGTACACTTCAAATGTATAGTGAATGATTTACAGCTCTTTATTCTCAAGAAGAATAATTGGTCAAACATTCTACTCATCAACTAAAACAATCCATGGTCATCAAAGTTACCCTTGTATAATTCAATATCATATGACTACTAGTACATGTACTTATTTACTGGCAGGTGATATATGCGAGATATGTCTTACCTGAATTTCTTGATGAGGTCAATCACTTTGTTTCTCTCATAGAACTTGTTGCCAGTATGCATGTAGCTCACATCATTTGTTAAGATGTCCCCTAGATAAAAAAAAGAAGGACATAGAACATTAGATTCCTAATGGTGCTGTCACATAGCACCAGCTAAGACCAACGGGCCCATACCGTTTGATTTAAATGACAAGCGGTGAAAATCTCTCCGGCTGCAAAGATTAAAAAAAAAATAATTTTTTTTCCAGTGTCCTCAACGTTTCCATTCCGTCTCCATACCGGGTCCTTACCGCTTACGTCCTCGTACCAGAATTCTTCATAATGCCTACACATAGAAGGAAAGCAGCTAGCAGGGGAGGGGTAAAGCTAGGAAGCTTCGATCCGCAGGAAACATGAGAAGAAGCAACTCAGGAACCCCAGGATCCTTCTCCATATCCTCCACCTCCAACCAGACCCACAACTAAAAGAGCAAGGAAGCCCAATCCCAAGTAACAGTCTGCGTCTTTTGATAATGAGGGTAAGTTTTTGTAAATGTTTCATTATTTTATTTTCTGTAGGTTATTATTGTCTGTAGGTTATTATTGTTCATAGGTTATTTTCAAATTTCATATTTCAAATTAAATGTTTATACTTTTTTCTTATAGATATTGAAGATGATGAGAACAGTGGGGACACAGAAACAGATAGACCGAAGAAGCCTGTCAAGCCTGTCAAGACCAGACAGATTAGACAGGTATTCAAGATGGACGACGAGAAGCTGGAGGAATCCATCCTCGAATGGATGCAGCTCGAGGAGCATGACTTTCTCTGAAACAGCCAGAGAACCGAATACCGTTACCCTGACATTAAGAAGGCCAGGTTCGAGGAGAAAGAGGTGGCTATCAATTTGATCCACCATCAAATTTCTAAATTTAAATTTGTCATAAAAACTCAGTGTCCTTTTATACCCACCTGCTGCCAGGTCAATACAAAGGTATAGTAGAAGTTGCATACATCTTTAATATAACAATCTGTTTTAATTTAATTTTTTTTCTTTCTTTCTATAACTCTCTTTTATTGCTTTGTATTTTCATTCGGTTTCTTAGCTAAATGGTTCAAAGGTCTTAGGGACCTGGGCCGGTATTCAATTCATTACTTAGAATAAGTAAGAAATTTACTAAGTAAATAGCTAAGCTAAGAAGTTTACTTATCTCGTATTCAAATCACATTTTAGACTTTTACTTACCCGAGACAAAATCTAAGTAAAATACTTGGTGATAAGCATTGTGACATCACACGGTCAATCAAAAGTAATGCGCAATTATCGCGTTGCAATAAATGCGCTCTAATATAATTGTGTGCAGGTTATGATACTGCGTAAGAAAACCATTTGCCTGCCAATCAAGGCCTCCAAATAATTGACTTAAGTCTGGTAGGGAGCTGTCTTAAATTTAGGGTAAAATACTTAGCCAAAAGTTTATCTAAGACAAATACTAAGTAAAAAGCTTAAATTTTGTACTTAAGTATTGAATTGAATACGGGCCCAGTATACAAAACTTCACAAGCGCAAGTCTGGGGATGGGGTACCTCAGTTCACGGAGCACCAGCAGTGGGTCTTGGACAATTTGAATTTTTTCTGAGGTTGGTGACCCACCGTTCTCATCCAGTAAATAGTGTGAGTATTATAATATTCAGTCATCATTGACTGAATTTTGTCAATATATTGCATAATGTTACTTTCACTTGTCTTGTACTTTGTCATCATTATTGTCTTTATGTCTTTACAGTTAAAACACACTCATGCTGAGAACGATGGTGACTTGGAGGCCATGGAGCAGGCGGCAGGCGACCAGGCCATCGACGTTGATGACATTGAACATACTGACAAGGCGAAGAGGACCAAGGACAAGAGGGTATCGTCACGGAGGACACGGACCTGGTCCACCTGCAGAAGACGGCAAAGGACTTGGACAATATTCTGGCTACTCTCCAGTCCAAGCTCAGTGCCCTCTCTCAGAAGTTGTCGTCTTTGGATCCTATATCAAGGCAACACTGACACGATGTCCAAGCGCAAGTTTTGCGATGCCAGGAAGGCCATAAATGCGGTGCTGGTCCCATTCTCGCCGGTCTCGCCGGCCACTAACGGGCCCCCACCGTGTTCACCGATCGCTCAACGCCCTGCTGTGTGCCCTCACCGTGTTCCACCGTCCGCACAAAATTTACCACACGGTGGCACACGGTAGGCTTAGCCGGCACTACGCGACAGCTATTTAAAGGATAACATTAGTTGAAAAGTTATCACTAAATGCTTTACAATGAACACAAAAATGTGTGAAGCATTTTTTTTCCAGTTTGCTATGATAATACTGGAGTAAAAACACATATTGAAGCAACATTTCTCCCCAAAAAATAGAGTACAAGTTTTTTTTTAAATGCATCTAAAATGCTTCCAAAAGAGAAATAAAAGATTCTTCACTTTTAGGTCTCCTGAAAATAATTTGCTATGTCTTTAAATTGCAACGCAAGCTTGTTTTCAATGTTCAAAGGTATCACCAATACGAGGCTTGTTAATTTCACAACACATTCATATATTTCACTTATCCAAAGTTATTTTACCTGTAGCTGATACTACTGCTAATTTGACCCCATTCTTGAACCCTGGGTCAACGCCTAGGATGACTCGACCTTTGACCGGGGGTGTTAGGAGCAGACGATGAAGATTTTGGGTAAACACTTCTATGGATGCCTTCTCTGCTGTCTTATTCAATGTGGACCTGCATCAAAGCACACAAAAACAAAATACACACATGTGTAAGCATTCCTGTGACTAGTTATCAATCCTTGAGTTTTATCAAGCAAGTTGTGTCCTTCTTCTTCACATGGGTTAAGCATAGTAGATATCATCTCTTGGACAAAGTTACAACAAATCCATCAGATGACATTGCCATTATTGCTCAGTATGAGCAAGTTCTGCTATTCTCTGTTTTTATCACCCTGTGTAGAAAGGCTATGCTCATGTTCTGTGTGTGGCCAATTCTATCAATTAAAGGTAATAGAAAGAAGACAAAACTTTGGAATGCAGAAAATTAGAAATTTCACCTTGCTATAAATAAAATCATAATTCTTGAATACAAAAACTCAGAATGATCCAACCTGAATGGCTAGCTGAATGGCTAGCCCTAAAGTAATAATCAAAATTTAACTATGAAAGAAGTAGTTCAAAACGTTTTGCTTCTTATCATAAAGTCATATCCTCTGTGAATATCATGAAATTGATATTCTTTACCTTATCTCTCTGATGATCATGGGTGACATGAGGCGATTATAAGCATCATCTACTGCCATAGAGATGATTTTACTGGAGTAGGAGTTGAGTTGTGTATATGAGCACCATTTTGTCTTACACCAGTTGATGAACTGGTTTGTAAGTCTGTCTGGGAGAGTGACCTTAACTGTGAGAGCTTTGAACTCTTCTCCTCGATTGATGGCCAAAACCTGGAAATATGATGTCAATGAGAGATGAAAGAAGATTCAAGCACACTTAACATAACACAAAGAATGCATTTATTTCATATCAAACACCACTTTGAACAACTGAATAATCTACCTACACTAACATTTTTTTCCTCTCTTTTTTTAAAAGTCAAATGCATTTTGTTCCCCTTTTAATCAAAGTTAAGACAGATACCGTTTGTAAAATATCACTTCTTATATAAACTGTGACTACTGGTAATTGTCTAATTGACATCAGACTATCTACTCTTTCTCCTATGATTTGTAGATAATACTTTTGTTTTAACTACATTATCTGGTGCCTTTCAATGTCAAGAGATTTGATCTAAAAATACAAAGTTCAACTTAAAAGAATTTTTCTTGTATACCTGGTGTGGTTTGACGGTGTTTATGGAGTACTTCCCATCAATGTAGGTCTGGAATTTCTCATAGTCCACTTGCTGTTCCTTCTTAGTCTTCTTCCTGGCCTGCCCAGCCTTGCTTACACTCAGGAAGATCTGATGTTTCATATCTTTCACACTATAGATGAGAATAAATTACAAGTTATAGGAAGAGAATGTGTTGATAATAAACATACCTGTAATGAATGCTAGTCAATATTCAAGACATTTTTCTGATCACTGATATAAAAATTGAGCACACTGCAGAATAAATGAATTTTTGAAAACAGAGAAAGAAAAAAAAAGAAAAAAAAGAAAGAAAAGGAAGCGGGAAGGGTAATGTAAATAGAAGTTGATAAGGCCCACTCTTACACCCTCCCCTCACCTCATGGCTTTTTTCTCTCACGTTTAATACACCGACCATTTCTTTAGATCCATGCTTTGCTACTGATGTGCACATTGATTCAATCATAATCTCTAGTAATGAAAGACTACAAGTTACATCACATCCTTAAACTGCTGAATATCTAAAGAAACAATCATTTTTAACATTTTCTTTTATACAATATATCATTCTACTGTAATGAAAACTGAAAATGATAAATAAGCTAAAAATCTCACCAAGATCTGAGATAGTCAACTGTTGTTTTATCCTTAGACACTACCTCTGCTATGATATGCTGCACTCCCTTCTCCACCTCAGCAGCTGTCCTACAACCTATATACAGAAAGCATTTCAAGTTTGAAATAGAGCATGATGGTAAGAAATCGTAAATGTGTAATACATATCTCATGTCTGGAATTTGAAATTAAGATAACCCAGTACGGCAGCATTTGCTGCAGACCTTATTTAGTGAAAGACATGTATAGTGCTAGGATTAGGGTAAAGATTAGGCATAGTGTTTGGTCCAGGGTTGAAGATATGAAATGGGATAGTTTAGCAAACTGACAACAGAGCATAATTTATGAGATAGAATCAAAGTTATAGGATATTACCCTTTCCAAAAAGAATTCACATTCAAATCTAGAATTCTCTTTCATCAGAACACAATTTCTTGTTATGTATAGAGCTATATAACACTGATAAAAGATAATTGTATGAAACTCATAATTACCCAATTTTCTACTTATAAAACAGCAAATTTATGCTAACTAAACTTCGTTCCTGACTTGTGGTATTGTTATTCACCTTCTGTGTCAGGATGGATGAAGCTCTGTATGTTGAATAGACCTGTCTCTCCTAGAAGCTTCTCTGCTGCAGGCTCCAAGCCAGATTTTCTTGCTCTCTCTGCCAATGTTGTCTTGCTTCCAGCTTTGAATGGAGCAAACTTGAAATGAAAACCAAATGCATGCATAAGTATTGTATTGTTAACACAAATCAAATTAAATTCTTATCTATTATATATACAAACATGTCTTTATTAAATCTTCAGCTAGCTATGAGTTTGAAAGTAATCTAGTGACAATATCAATGAGAAACAATAACAGTTAGAGAGTAGAATAACATAATAATTCAGAAAAATGCTTACTAGACTTTTTATGAGCTTAAAATGTTCAAAGCTGTTTAAGACATCTTAATTAGCACACAATCCAATGGGATGTAAATATTGTCATCCTTTTATTAAAGATAAAGACAAGTTCTGGTCATGCGATTGCATTGTGAAAGAAACGTTGTGGAATCGATCAGAAAAGGTTGCCCATCTAGCATATAGGTATTGGTGTGTACTGCAAGGTTCTGGAATCATCAATATGATAAGAAATTTGGCCCAGTCTTGGTAAAGTTACAAGCACTGTACACAAAAAGATGTATATGGGACTACGCGACCACGTGCATGATATCTATTTGGTCCCAATAGATATAATAATTTACCAAATATATCAATTAGTAGGCGGTTTCCGACTTTCCGGCAAAATTTGTATCATCACGTATTAGTCAAAACATATTCTTTCACATGATTGGTAATGAGAGCTTCCATTTCATTATTTTGAGAGAGGGGGGTTTCCAAAACTGGTCTTTACCTTTAACTGGAGAGCAATTACATGTATAGTGATAATGACAAAATGATAACGGTTAAGCAGATACAGCTACATTTACATACCAACTGTTCAAGCTCTATCATGCTGTGTGAATTGCACAAGGATTCCCTTAGTTCCTTGGTCAGTTTCTTCTCCTTTCCAAGTTTTCCCAGGTGACACTTGGTTTTCTCTTGGACAACCCTTGTTTTGAGAGAGAATATATCACAATAAATCAATATACTAAAAAACTTGAATGTATTTAATAATATGTGACATCATAGCTGATAAAATTAAGAGGTCATAAATCATAGTGTTCATGCTTCAGATTCTAAGATATTTGTGATTCAGAACAACTTAATCTAGGCAATGATAATAAAAAAATCATGTATGGATCATGTTTCTTAAAGTTGTATTTTGAAACAGAAATGGTTTTACTTCTTCTTACTTCTCAAACTAAAAATAAGTCCTTGCACTTTTAAGATAGATGACAACAATGCTTAAAAAAGATTTAATATTCTACTTTGAGTATTTACCACGATGATCATACAGTTTAGCAATTAATAGCGAACTCTGGTACACATACTTGAGTTCATCCAGCGATGATTTGATCTCTCTGATGACAGCAGCCTCCATATTGTCTGTCTGTTCTTTCCGATAGCGAGCAATAAAAGGCACAGTACAGTCCTCTTCAAGGAGTTTCACTACATTTTCCACAATTCTCGGTTGGACAGGATTACCATTGCTCCTGTGAATGGAACATGGATAGAACTAAACTTTAAGGTTACTTAACTTGGAACTTTGGAAGTTTTGCATTCATGACTTGAATTCAACAGAAAGTGTATTGATAGTTTAAAGGGTCATTACACTGTCAATACACTCTCTGACATTGATTACGGAGTCGATTCCAACCTTCATAGCAGATTCTAAATTATGGCAGATGAAAAAGAAGAATCAGTTAACAAATCTGAAACTAAATTTAACAAAAAATAGATAAACAAATAAAACAACAACAAACTAGATAGATGGCAAATGAATTTACAAGAAATCATATGAGACTTTAATATCCACCTGCTATTACAAATTACTTAGTTTTGGGGAAAAGTTTTATTAGGGTTAGGTGTTGCAGTTGTTTTATCTCATGAATTTACATTTTTCAGCTGGTGGTGGTTTGTAAAGTTGCTGCGAATTCACTAAATCAACACATCATGAAATCTTCAATAACTATAGAATGAGTGAAGAATGAAATTACCTGATTCCTGATTCATTAAGCTGATCACATATGACATTTGGAGGATGCCAGGGAGGGCCATCATAGAAAGACAATTCATTCAGGTCTTCCTCATCGGATGAAACATTATCATCGAATGAACATGGTGAAAGCAATACTCTCAGAGATCTTCTCTTTGCCATCTCATGCTAACCTAAGCAATCCTTAAGAAAATAAAAAGAAGATGTGCATAGATGGTACAAAATACTAGATAACGGTTGTATGTATACTATGTAGATGGTTATTTTTTTGTTTTACATTCAAATCATAAAGTCTTAAAGACACACTCATCAAACTCAACTTAGTCATAGTCACACACATGTACATGTTCAGTTCTATCTAGTCTTCTAGTCTATAGGTCTACTAGTACTACTATTCTCGGTAATTTTACAGATTCTGGCTAGATTAGTAAAAACTTCCAGAACATCCTAAAAAATATTCTAAAAAAAGTAAAATAACTCAAAAAGATAATAAAATGATCAAATATACATTTTTGATGCAGAATAACTAGTCCAAGCCAAGGTCAACATTGAACCTAGACAGAAATAACCGTGTCTGGTATGGGTCATTCTTTAATAAAACTGACCTTTGTCAGCGGCGGTCAGAGGAGCCAGATGTAATCTCAGCGGAACAACCGTCGATATCAGAGACTGAAGCTTTTGGTCTACATTGAAGTTGAACCCTATTCTCCTTTGTCTAGACTCAGCTCATTATTGTCATTAAAACAAGAAAACAGACAAATTCAGGGCTGCCAACAATCATGTATTGAGCGTGACACTCACACATTTCACTCAATTCTCACGCTCTCAATGAAATTCCTCAAGCACAAATCTTAAATAACTAAATAATAATAAAAACAGATAAATTTGAATGAATTATGCGACCAAAATCAAGAATTTAGAAAGTTTTCCCGCCTTTTATCGATGACGAAAGCCTCGATCTCACTTCTCGAGCGTGTGCGTGTGTAAGATCGGCGCCTATAAAGCTAGCTAGCCTGATGTACGTATCCTCGCACCGTACCCATATCCATATGCAGCTAGCCGTGCCGGCCCAAGCTTGCCCTCAACGCGCCCCGGATATGGATCGGACGTACGAACCAGCAGCAAGCTCGAGTACATCATCAGTTGACAATTCAATTGATGGAGAACAGCAAAGAGTTCACAGTTCTATGCTTTGTTTTTAAAGGAGGCCTTCATAGAGTAGAGTAGAATAGAATGAGAGGGATTATAAAATTATAAAGTGAGTTTTGAGAGTGAAAAATGCCTTGTGATTATGTAACAACTTAAAGTTGAACGAAAACTTGCCTGTGGCTTTGTCTCAGAGAGTGAGCGCGTGGGGTCCTCAGCACCTCGCTCTACGCCTAGAACGTGGGCCCAGCGGCCCACATTCGTGAGGAACAATCAGGTATTCCATGTTAATAATTTTCTTTATCTCTCGATCAGTATGATTTTCTCTCTCTATATTGCCTTATGCTATATCTGTTAAAATACTCTATAAAGACTAACAGATCACACAATTTCACCTTGAAAAATAAAAAAGCTCCACACTGTGGGAGGGGGGGGGACGCCCCCCTCGAGGCCTTGACCCCTCCCACCCACCCCCACTCCCTCGCTCTGCTCGGTCGGGCTTGGTCGCTTCCCTCCTCCTTAGTCCAGAATCTGCCCGGTCCTTTATTATATTCCCTACACACTTGATTCAAGCCGCCGAAGATGGCATTATCAACAAACTCATAATTATGCTCACCAGCCCAGCCGGGAGTCCGAATTTAATGATCACGCCATCATCGGCTGGTAGCAAGTACAAGTAGGGGAGGTAGCGCGTTGGTGTGGTGGAGATCAAAATTAAATAGGCCAGAGTCTGGACTATTCCCTCCCTCGTGCATAATCTCACTCTCATTTAGTCATTAGACATTAACTGTATTAAATAGGCCAGAGTCTGGACTATTCCCTCCCTCCCGTATGCGCGTATAATCTCACTCTCATTAGACATTAACTGTATTCCAATGGCAATGCAATGTTGGCAGCTCTGCAAATTAAAAGTAAAAGTTTAAAGTTAACTTAATAACTATTCGCCACACACACATAACGTAGCTACGTTAGTAGTTTGCTGATGATCCGGTCTTGTCTGCCGGTCGGATATAAAACCGAGTCAATATAATAGGCAATAGCTAGATCTAGACTCTAGTCTAGCAACAGTTGGAAGTCACCGGGCCGAGCTGAGTGCCACCGACGTGGCCGTGGCCGACCATCTGACGCCAGCGGTATAGTGCAGTCCGCTAACGTAGCGAAAAATTTGAACTCCGCGCTGAAAAAAACAAAAGAGAGGCGGAGGCCGCGGAGCTGAGGTCTATCAGTCACGTCTTTGACAGAAATTTTACAACTTACCTTCGAAAAACAATACAGGCTTCCGGCTTACCGTTCAATCTCTTATTCACAATATGCGGCCTCACCTTATCTTATTTATTATATTGGCCTTGAAATTGAATTATAGTCGATTGGCTGTGACTGTGACGTTTAAGTTAAAAGACTTGCTTGAGGTTGAGCATCTAGCTTGTGTCGCAGGCCGTGCGTTGGATTGGTTTCTTCTTCTTCTTCCAATTAGGCCTAGAGTACATACCTCTTTATAGAGTATTGTCGTTTATCCTTTGCTTTTACTTTTTTGCAACTTTATTTTTTGCTAAAACACTAGAATAAACATAGAATGACCCCTTTCTCTTTAAAAATGAAAATAAAATATCGAAAAAGCACTTTCAATACAGATTACAGTACTGTGGAGAAAAATTTACTCTACCTGGAGAAAAGACTAAACTCACCGGCCTTGATTTGTTTACTAATGTATTTCATGTGATTTTCATTGCACGGGGATCTTCATTAATTTTTACCATATTCACAATTCATAATGGATGTAGCGGTTTGTCTCCAGGATTTTGAGGACTTTGCCACCACATACCTCCCAAAGAATGCCCTTGATTATTACAGGAGCGGTGCGAATGACGAACAAACTTTGGATGATAATCGAGAGGCATTTAAAAGGTAACTTATAAAACAAAAACTGTCTGGTTATTTAAACCAACCAGTGCAGTCCGGACACACAACATATTTATTATTGGACACACCAGCATGTAGCAACGCATAGTGCAGTGGTCAATGCTAATAATAATATGCATGTTGGATATATTACTAGACTGTCTTTTTTCCCCGGTTTTCTTCGTCGAAATTTAACTCCGCTCCGTGTTGAAATTGTTATGCGGATGCACATGCACTGCAAAAGAAAGTTTCAACACGGAGCTCGAGCTGAGTTCAATTTCGACGAAGAAAACCGGGGAAAAAAGACCCTTAATTAAAGGGCAAGTCCACTCCAAAAATAACTTACTTTTAATAAAAGCAGAAAAATCAGACAAACCAATCAAAAAAAGTTTGAGCAAAATCGGATAACTAATAAGAAAGTTATGATTTTTGAAAAAGTATGTAAAACTATGGAACAATGAGAATCACAACACAAATTGCCAAGATGGTTATCAGTTTGTGACGTCATGTCCTCACAACTTATCAATTGCTTTATATAGTTTAATCCCATTAATTTCCTTTTATCCCCAAAACTTGATTTCCCCATGCCTTTGCCCAGGTTATATGATTTGTATCATATTGCGTGCATGACATTTCCCAAAACTTTTATGAATTTTGAAGAATTGATACTATTTTCTGAATATTGTATTTCATAATTATTGATTTTTATATAAATAGTTTATCAAAATTCAATTTTTCATGATTTAACTGGACAAAAATTACTCTTTATTTGTGCATCCACACAAAAACATATTAATTACTTACAATCTAACTTGGATGCTGGTGTGAAGAAATAAGATTCTTAGGGTGAAAATAGGAAATTTATATTATCAATATAAAGAAAATAATTAGTGGATAGTGAGGACCATACGTCACAGACTCATGAGTGAGTTGCCAATTTGTGTAGTGATTTTCAAAGTTTTTCATGTCATTAAAAATTCATAACTTTCTTATTAGTTATCCGATTTTGCTCAAACTTTTTTTGATTGGTTTGTCTGATTTTTCTGGTTCTATTGAAAGTAATTTATTTTTGGAGTGGACTTGCCCTTTAATAAACGCATCATACTCATAGTCATACAGATTACAGACTTACACAGTCAATCTGATCTGGTAAGTGGAACTTCTATAATACAGCCTAGATTTCTATAGACCGAAGACTTCTGTCTCTTTCGTTCGTTAGCCTCTGATTTGGGTAGGGTCGGCTCCTCTCTTTAGAGACAGAAGCGGACCATAGCAATTGCATTGCAAACTACTGCCTCCGTCAGGGCAGTAAACTTATGCCCAAAATACTACATTTTACCCGATGCATATCCGATGCATTTATTATTGTAAATTAGGCCTAGGCTAACTACATTGGTTCCACTAACCAGATTGACTGTATGATGCGTTTAAGGGTCTTTTTTCCGGATTTTCATCGCCGAAAATGAGCTCCGTGTTGAAATTCTTGCAGCCATATTTTAAACTGTTACTGCGCATGAAGGAAGATGACGTCATCCATTGACAGTAACAGTTTAAAATACGGCTGCAAGAATTTCAACACGGAGCTCATTTTCGGCGATGAAAATCCGGAAAGAAGACCCTTAAACGCATCATACAGTCAATCTGGTTAGTGGAACCAATGTAGTTTAGCCTAAAAAATTATTTTAAAAATCATATTAATAAAAAAATCCTTGACTTTTTTCAAAGAGGCAGGATGCTAAACATGTTTTTTGTTTTTTGGGCCTTATAATTATAGTTATACACAGTTTTTAAAATAAAGGCATAGAATGGTAGAGTTTTAGTGACAAAAAGGGAAACTGCAGAAGGAAAGTTTCCATAATTTCTTTAAAAATTGTGGATCATTTTTTAAACATCTATGTTAGATTATCAGATATCTGGTTACTTCAAAAATCTTTTTAGACTTGGCATACCCACATATTATAGTATTTATATCTAGCAAGGTACGATATGTTTCAAACACTAAAACAACATTTCATCAATTGTTCCAAAAGATATGTTGATCATATACATGTAGATCTACCGGTAAAGCAAATATTCCCAGTATGTAGTGCTACTTTTTATGCTTATTTTTTGCAAAATTATATGCCAAACACAACAGCTAAACATTTATTAAGTGTTCAGACATGCCTATCTGAATTCATAACTTTAATTTGACATTTTTTTTTCATTTAGATTGAGACTCTACCCCCGTATCCTTCGAGATGTGTCTATGCGTGATCTGTCAACAACTGTCTTGGGTCAGAGGCTCCCCTATCCCATTGCTATAGCACCTACAGCTATGCAGAGAATGGCCCATCCAGATGGGGAAGTGGCAACAGCACGTGGTATGATCTGAGATTCTGAGTTCAATTTAAAGCTAATCAAAATTTTCACAATTTAGACAAAAATAATCATGATGATGAAAATGAGATGATACTTTACAGAGTGCATTACAATGCAGTATTCTATGTACTTTATCTCCAAACCTTGTACAATTAATTTTGATAACTTGTGCCTTTTGAGTCAACATTGCACATACCGGTAAGTTACTTTTAATTACCGGTACTTTTCCTCCAAAATTGTTTTCAAGTTTACGAAGAATGCCTTCCTTGTAACTGCTGATTCAAAAATTACTTTTCCTCAATATGTGGATCAAATCAGCTTGTTTCCTGAAAAATCATTGTATTGATAATAAACATATTTCTGTAGCTCTACTGCTTACTAATTTTTTTAAACCCTACATAGTTTATTTCTTCTTGAAAAATATAAACCCCTGAACAGCTGCTACAGCAATGGGCACAGGTATGATCCTTAGTTCTTGGTCTACCAGTAGCATTGAAGAGGTTGCTGAGGCTTCAGGAAATGGATTGAGATGGTTCCAACTCTACGTCTACAGGGACAGGGAGGTCACAAGAGACCTCGTCAAGCGGGCAGAGAAGGCAGGCTATAAGGCCATTTTTGTGACGGTGGATACGCCCATGTTGGGAAAGAGACTGGCTGATATGAGGAACAAGTTTTCCTTGCCAGAGCCATACAGGTATAGTAGGATACATAGATCTGTGCAGTTCCTTGTTTTTGAGGCACTGTTTTAGGTGGACTCCCTGTAAATAACTTATTAAAGTTAGCTTTGTATAGCTAAGGGAATAAACATTCAAATTCAAGGCAAAATTCAAACTATAAAGGTATACAGCAGTAAGTTTCATGAAAATGTTTGAAAATAAGAAAAAAAACATAGTTGTGATGGAATTTTTCAAAAGAAATTAACTTTTATATGAATGGGTAGAACCTGTGATAGTTACTCTGATTCAGTGTACGGGTACTATGTTTCATTATATGGTTGTATACAGTATTGGGGAAAAATGACATAATGGAAAAAAGTGTAGCCTTAGCAATTTACTTTTGTTGCGTTATCATACAAGGGAGCTTTGAATTTCAGAATGATAAATTAAATCCTCTGTACAACATGTAAAAAAAGGTTTAGATATTAATAGCAATAAAGAAATGTCAAAAATTCCTATCGCTCAATCAATCTAACCTTTGAAACAATGGAATAGAGACAGACATTATTGTGAGCAAATCATGGTTCCTGATTGCCCCAAATGTCTAGCAAACTGAGAGTCACGTTTGGCCTTTTTTATATGTATAATTGTGCATGGTAGGTGCTGATGTTTTTTAAATTAATATTCTCCTTTTTTTTAAGGACCTTGTATGGTTTCAAAGTGCATATCCTGTGCAGGGTAATATGTTGTAAATCATGTTAGGATCTAATACAAACATAGAAGTTGAAAAGCTTCTGTTCTATATATATTTGTACAAGATATTTGTGTATAACAGACTACAGTACATATGTATGGAGATTACTTGCTTAGACAATATTGTTCTTATTCCCTCTGTTTATAAACTGCATTGTGTTGAATTGGGGGTGTAAATTCTTGATTTCCACTCTTTAATTAATGAAAACATTGTTTTAGATGCTGACTGGTAGCTTGTAGATGAAAAATGTTGAAATAACAAGCTTATCATGACTTCAATAGCATTATTCATAGAATTACAAGTTACCTACAACAAACAGATCAAATATACACCTGTACTACCTGTAGTATTTGAGAAATAAAGTTAAATACATGTACAAATCTTTCAATAATAATTTATTTAAGAATAACTGTGGAATAAGAAGATCATTTATCTGTCTCCTTCATAAGCTGTGTATATATTTCAGTGTTTTATTCAGTGCATGACAGCAAGACTCTTACCGGTAAAACATTATTTAACCATTGAACATAGACAGATTTTATATTTCACATGTATTTTGCAGTTTTTATATTAATCTTTATCATCGTTATGTCTCATTTTCTTGATAATGTCGAACAGATTAGCCAACTTCAACCTTAAGACAAACCGGGGTGGAGTACAGGGATCATCCAGCTCTGGTCTATCAGAGTATGTAGCATCATTGATTGATCCTTCACTAAGTTGGAAGCACATTGAATGGCTCAAAACTATCACATCACTACCAATCATACTAAAAGGTGTCCTCACAGGTAAATATAGATATATGGGTTTTTTTTTTTTTTAAGAGGACTGATCACAAAAAGAATAACTTGTATATTACAGGAAGACACAACATTAACTCTCGTACCTCCCCCAAAAAAAAAAAAAATTATATCAGGCATTTAAATAGATTAGGCTTAAAGATTAAAGGTACTATGTCCCATTTGCAGGCCAAAAAAAAGAAAAGGTTAAATTCCAACGGCATTTGAAAGACAATTCTAATTTAGAACTTCCCTAAAAAAGGGGGCTTGAAAATGTTTTTAAAGGTACAGACCAGTTTTGGAAATGCCCCTCTCTCAAAAAATGAAATGGAAGCTCTCATATACCAATCATGTGAAAGAATATGTTTTGACTAATACGTGATGATACAAATTTTGCCGGGAAACCGCCTACTAATTGATATAGACCCTCTATTTGGTAAATTATTATATCTATTGGGACCAAATAGATATCGCGCACGTGGTCGCGTAGTCCCATATACATCTTCCTGTGTACAGTGCTTGTAACTTTACGAAGACTGGGCCAAATTTCTTATCATTTTGATGATTCCAGAACCTTGCAGTACTCACCAATACTTATATGCTAGATGATCAACCTTTTCTGATCGATTTAACACCGTTTCTTTAACAATGCAATCGCATGACCAGAACTGGTCTTTCTCTTTAAGTGGGAAAATAACAACTATTAGTTGTCGAATCGACTTGGGAGCCATAGAGCCAGTAAGTAATAGTCTGATTTTTCAGACCATTGTACCGAATGGTTGTACGTTTTATGCTGCGCAAAGATTCAATCAGTTTAATTTTGGCCATTACAAGAAGTGGGTTATTAATGTAGACAAATGCTCATGTACCTTTAAAGCTCATTTTATGTATGTTATTACCAAAGATGAACAAAAGCCAGTCAGTCACTCAATAGTGTCTGACAGTGAAGTCTAGCAAGTAAACAGGTTTCCTTGCATAATTTGCATATTAGGACACTGCTAACGTTTAAATTTCACAGATAGGACATACCTGACAGATTCATAATTCCTGCAAAGTTCTACAGAATTTGATGTTGGCTGCAAATGGGACATAGTATCTTTAAAGGGCAATAAGGAGAATACAATTTATTTTAATCCAGACCCTTAACTCCAAGTTGATTTCCATGCACATGGACATGAGTGTCGGCAATATTATCTAACAGAAGTAATAATTAAAACTAATAACTTTGAATAAAGTGTATCAGCATGGAATTCCAACATGCAGAACAAAATTTTGTTGGTGATTAGTTCCTTTTATAATTAATCTTTTTTTTGTTAAACTCATTTATAAATCAGCAAGTATGCATAATTTGGATTTTATCATACCTTCACACTGTCAGGAGGATCAAAGACCTTGTATTACATTAAAGCCCCTCTAAAGCATTGGGAGCCCCACAAATTTGATGGCAAACTAAAACCGACTGTGTCATACCGGTAATGTGAAAGAGGATTTCATTTAAGACTCATTTCTGCAAGGATTTTTTTTTAAAATGTGTTTCGAATTTGGAGCTCCCAACACTTTAGAGGGGCTTTAATATTTACAAACAAATTTTAAATCTCAGTTAGAATTCAGCTATCATCCTTTCTTTTAAGGTTAAACAGATTATCAGGTACAATAATTTTGCAGTTGTATACAGAAGCAGTATTATAAAGAAAAATTTGTTAATAACTCACTTCCCCTGAAATTGACTTATCTCTGAATGTTGTTACTTTTGTTTTCCACCATTGTTAAGCTGAGGATGCAAGAGAAGCTGCAGCACACAATTTAGCTGGTGTAGTGGTATCTAACCATGGAGCAAGACAGCTGGATGGGGTTCCTGCTACAGTAAGTTCACTCAAAATCTTCTCCAAATTTGCCATTTTCGTAATGTAACTAAATTCAATGCATAAGTCTATGTGAAGTGCCTTGAAACTAATTATTTATTTCACCTGTTAAATAAGTTGTATTTCAATAGTCAGGGTTTGAAATGCATACATTATTTTTTGCTAGGTAGGAAAAACAGTATTGCTTGTCATATGTAACAACATGTAATATGTGCAACATGCATTCTGACTACTGAAATACAATTATTTGTAACAGGTGAATGAAATCATTTACTACAAGGCACTTCACTTCGACATGAAGTAAATTTTGCTACATTATGAAAATGGCCTAGTGACCATCAAATTTATGAAGATAAGAATTTTGTCCATTTTTTAATTTAAAACCCAGATTAGCTAAGCTGTTGAATCAAGTGATTGATTTTAGCTTCAATGAACAATTTTGTGAATTTTGAAAATTTCTTCTATCATTTTTGTTTCCTTCTTTTGTGTATAGTTTGGTAGGAAATTCAGATAATTCTCATTAATTTGTACAAATGAAATTACACATGCATTGCACATCTATAATTTGTGTTAGCTTCATGATTTTAGGTTTCATCTTCTAAGTAATGTGAGATTTTATGGTTTAAAAGTTCAATTACTGAGGGATATATTTATACTTTGATTTCGATTGGTCACAAAAATATATTAAATCCCATTTTTAACATTAAAGTCGTACTCATTATGATGTTTTCTATTTGTTCATGTACACATATTTTACCATTCTTCAATGGTGGTGTACTTTTCTTTTCCACCTCAACCTCTATTACTGTTAACTGTCTGTGGGTTGTAAAGCAACAACCCAGTAAATGCAGACCACCATTTAATCATCACATTTGACATTACAAAGCTGATATGAATGATATGATATGATACTGTATGAAATGTTTCGTCTTACATTTTGAATAGATTGATGCCTTGCCTGAGGTTGCTGATGCTTTGAAAGGCACTGGATTGGAGGTTTATCTTGATGGAGGAGTCAGGACTGGGACAGATGTTCTCAAGGCAATAGCCCTTGGAGCAAGGGCAGTGTTTGTCGGTCGACCAGCATTGTGGGCATTGACTTGTAATGTAAGTCGAGTTTTATAACAAATGCCCTGGCAACAATAGATTCGCAGTCGATTTCCTATTTACACTAACCAAATTCTTAAAGGAAACCTCACCGCAAGATATAATTGTAGTTATTCTGAGATATTTATTTTATCCTTGCCCATTAATCTGCAAGATTTTCCACCAAATTGTATGAGAGAGGCATAAAGCAAGAATAATGTACAGTTTCTCAGCACGACATGGGCATCGCAATTTTCTTGATAATGTGACGTACTATGTGAAGTCGTTTATCAAGTAAATGTATTCAAATTTATGAATGCTTCCTTCCCAGGTGTGTGTGGTGATGAAGCATTTCATTCACTTGCTATTATCCTTTGTACTACAATTGCCAGAACGCAAATTGCATAAATAATTTGGTGCTCTCCTGGGGTGAATGTTTCTCATAAATGAAGTAGATTTGTCAACTGCTATATTTTAGTATTTTAAATAACTTGGTTACAATTTGTTATATACTTTCACCAAAGATAATTTTTATCTTCTCAGCTAAGATTTTTCCTCATTGAAAAGTAAAGGTTTTGTTATTGATTTAAAAAGTCTTTCCAACTAAAGCTTGGTGCATGATACAAGTACAACTTCACCAAGTACGGCACATTTTCAAGAAAATGGCTGCGCCCATGTCGTGCTAAAATGCATCACATCATACCAAGAATATCTCCATTTTTATATCTCTTGTAGATTTACATAAGGAATATTTTACATCAAAGGGCAGGAAAACATCTCATTTTTCAGAATACCTACACTTATTCTTTGGGGTGAGGTAACATTGGACTATGATACTATTAGTCATGGTGATGTTGGTTATTATGTGAAATCATTAAAGTGTCACAGATGAGCTAAGACTGTGATAATAATTATAATGCTATATCTGAAATAGCGATCATAACAGTGGACTATGATACTATCAGTCATGGTGATATTGGTTATTATGTGAAATCATTAAAGTGTCACAGATGGGCTAAGACTGTGATAATAATTATAATGCTATATCTGAAATAGCGATCATAACAGTGGACTATGATACTATCAGTCATGGTGATATTGGTTATTATGTGAAATCATTAAAGTGTCACAGATGGGCTAAGACTGTGATAATAATTATAATGCTTGTGGCATGTGATATGACAGATGCCCAAGACCCCAAAAAAGAGACCATGCACTGCTGTATATTGGTAAGCAGGCAGGGACCAGGGTTCAATCTGCAATTTAATAAAGACAAACAATAATAAGGCATCTTGCATAAACTGACTTGAAAGTAACATATCATGTATCAAATTAAATGTACCCTGAAAATCCTAATAGACATCTGTAATCATAATAAAGGAAAACAAACCTTCTTCACTATAAATCTGACTAAATACATGCAACAGTGACTCATTGATATTGACTTTGACATTCCACAAGGTCATGCTCAAAGGCCTCATTCATGTTACAACTACATGTACATTAATACGCACGACCGTGCACTACAATTACGTAACGTTCACTGTACACGTGTGCAATCTGGCACGTGAACAACTCATTCATGTCATTATTTCATCACCTCATATTAGTGTCATAAACTTCACATTTCAACAAGCTACCTGGCTATAAAGACAATATAACTCATAAACTTCAAGATAACACAATAATTACCACTTACATCATTGGACTTGTATCACAAATAAAACGAAAACCTAGGCATCTCTGGTCAACAACTTTCCCATGACGTGGAGAATTAGCAGCACACAAAATTCACTACGCCCTCAAGCGGCCAAATCCAAACCCTAGCCGCTTGTGACATCACAAACATCTGCTTAAAGCAAAACGTCATATCTGTACTCCACAATGCTATATCTGAAATAGTGCTTTAAAGGTAATACAAAGTTTTGGTATGGGGTCATGAATTTGGTTCAAATGAACATATTGGAAGCAAATGCGATTTTACAATATTCAATGACCGTTGTCGGGGTTGAAATCGAGTCTAAATTGATGAAGTTGTAAATAATAAACTCTTTATGTTGTATAGCGCCCTCTCAAGACTGATATTTCTTTAGCTTTAAAACAAGTTTCTTGACTACAATCTACCGATTTGCTATTCCCGTTTGGAAATTATATATCAAAACTGCATATTCTGAGATTTTCATGGTCGCAGCTACCATGGAATGGCCTTAGGCGCTATTTGAAATATTTGAAATTTACCGGGAGCACCGGTAAATTTTGATTATTCAATTTGCATTTGAAAGTGTTTTAGGGGCTAAATTTTATGGTGCTTATAATACATCCACAGGGGCATCCAAATATATCCAAATTTTAAAGAATTACTATCCATCCGATTTTCAAAATTTCCCAAAACTTTGCATTACCTTTAAGTGCTTGTATTATTTATTATATTCTTTTATCAATTTTCTTCATTTTTTTTTTCTCTCTCTCTTCCTATATTTACCTAATCTTTTTGTCTCAACTGAATGACACCCTTCTCCCACTATTTTGACCTAACTTCTTTACAACCCCTATCCCTTTTCTCATTATTACTCTGTTTGTCTCTGTCTGTCTCTCTTTCTCTCTCTCTCTCTTCCTCTCTCTGTCCCTCTCTTCTCTTCTCTCCATATCCATCATACAATATCTAGGGTGAAGCAGGAGTGAAAAGAATGCTTGA
The DNA here is from genome assembly GCA_037976565.1 of Mesocentrotus franciscanus. Taxonomy (NCBI): domain Eukaryota; kingdom Metazoa; phylum Echinodermata; class Echinoidea; order Camarodonta; family Strongylocentrotidae; genus Mesocentrotus; species Mesocentrotus franciscanus. The sequence continues at coordinate 11,299,491 of CP137669.1, read as the reverse complement.
GATCTTGAAGGATGAATTCAGTCTTGCCATGGCTCTTACAGGTAAGACTTTTCTTACAATGGAAAAAATGCCCTCTTACCAGTAATTATATTACTTGGGGGAAACGTACCCCTCTGCTTTTCAACAGCTTGGAGCTGCTCGTTATTTCATGTTCCTCACATTCAGTTAATTCATTCTAGTTTTTCACTTATTGCTCTTTCCCCAAATGATGAACATTGATAATTGACTTTGTTTTCATATTGTTCACAAAGCATGGTATTTATTATCAAGCAATTTCATCTTCCAACTCTGATGTGATTTTTTTTTTTTTTTTTTTTTTTGTACATCACAATGAAGTTTAAGATATTTTTAGATAACTTCTTTGAAATACATGATTATCATTTCATTAAGAAAGTGTAAATGGCAATACAAATTTAATTATAGAAAAATATATGTTGAAGATCAAGAATAAAAACAAAAGAAGAAGATATGTTCAATTCTATAGGCAATGCTTAACTCCCACAGGGGCCGGGTATACATGGGCCCCCAACTTCTTATATCTAAACTCACAAAAGTTGAACAAGTGGCCCATGCAAACAGTGCCTAAAACTAGACTACAGTGAAAATTCACTGAATTCTGTCTGCAACTCTGCTTTAAAAATCCATAATGTATAAACCCCCTTCTCTCCTGTTTCAGTTTAAACATGTAAATGATTGCAAACATATTCATTTAAATGTAATTGTTTAAATGTATTATTTTATGAGCTTTGGCAAAAGACAACTAGCAGTTGTTTGAAACATGTTTGAGTAATTTTGTAAATATAGTCATCCATTAACATTGTTTTCATTTGTTTTGTTTGCTTTATCAAGGTGCAACATCTATTTCAGAAATCAACAGAAGACTAATTAGAAGACAACCACCTTCTTATACATCTTCAAAACTATAATAGAGTTAACCTGGTGATCATATATTCCTATATACTAATGAAAGGTTATATTTTTTACTATGCGTGTTCAGTCAACCATATTATGTAAGTTTATAAGGAATTTAAACTTTCATAGTATTCCTAATGATATTATGAGATGATGCAGGAGTGGTTGTGGATGGGATTCACACCTTCTGCCAATTTCCCCCCAAAGTTTGGATTTACTACCTACAGGTCTTACCTAATGGGTAATTCCCTGCAATGTATCCCATACGAGTGATACAACATATAACATTTAGCCATACATTTCATCTGTCTATGAAAAATCTCTTGATTTGACTATGACTATGACTCATCATACTGATACTGATTTGACTATGACTATGACTCATGATACTGATACTGATTTGACTATGACTATGACTCATGATACTGATACTGATTTGACTATGACTATGACTCATGATACTGATACTGATTTGACTATGACTATGACTCATGATACTGATACTGATTTGACTATGACTATGACTCATGATACTGATACTGATTTGACTATGACTATGACTCATGATACTGATACTGATTTGACTATGACTATGACTCATCATACTGATACTGATTTGACTATGACTATGACTCATGATACTGATACTGATTTGACTATGACTATGACTCATGATACTGATACTGATTTGACTATGACTATGACTCATGATACTGATACTGATTTGACTATGACTATGACTCATGATACTGATACTCGAAAACACCTTTATTCAATCTCATATCAAGAGATTCTTTATTTTTGGATGAAATATGTTGAAAAGAGACATATCATATGGGCACATTGCACAGAATTGCCTTAATGCGCATACTATTAAACAACTTTAAAGGATCCACATTCTGAGGGAAATCTCTCAAAATTATATCTCTTCAGTCACTCTTCCATCTCATGTAGGTCATACTACTAGCAATACTAGAATGGGTTGCTGTCCCAGCAGCTTTAGCTGTGTGTAAGATTTAATTGTTAGAATTATTAATAATTATTAGTTGTAGTATTAAAAGGGAAATCCACTTTGTCTGGTGGGAGTAAATGTGGTGCAGTGCAAACAGATACTCTGGCAATGCCATGGGAAGTTTTTGAAGATGACATTTTTTAAATACAAGATTGAATTTAAGATTAATTGATTAGATGAAAAATGATCAGGATATACACCATAAACAGATCATGAAATGGAATGTGAGGTTCGATTTCTAGATAACGATCAAGATCAGCACCACTTAAAGATTGTGATAATGTTCTTGTATCAGGTAAAGTATGTGTATCCATTTGAAATCCACTAATGATCATGGATATCTTATTATGTTTTTTAAAGTGTCGAAAGAAGATTAAAGGGATAGTTGAGTTCTTGTTTCAGACCGCAAATAAAATTATTGCTCTTATTCTTATTTATGACATTTCAAGTGCTCTTTTAGGACCTAAAATTGCTATTAAGGTATTTTTAGATCCCAAAATGTGTGAAATTCAGCCAATACGATCATACCAATTCAGCGCCACTTTAAAAAAAATGCGGTGACCGTTGATTAATTAACTAAATAATAATAACAGTACATGGGCCGTCTGGTTGCACGTATTATAGCCAACACTAAAAAAGCCAACATCGGCATTGGCTGGAATAAAAGAATTTTCAATGGCTGGTTCAAATTATCGAATATTTGTGGACCACCACAAATATTAGAAATCGTTATATTTTATGGATATTTCAGCCGTCTCTGAACCGATTTTGACCAAAGATGATTTGTCATTTAAATTGTATGTTCTTTCAAATTTGACACTTAATTTGTCATTATCTCAGCGCCCTCTGCAACAAAACTCAGATTAGTCTTCATTTATTTTGTGAATATATATATATATATACATGTATATATTTGTTAAAGTTGACCTATGAAGGGCTAGTTGTAGTGTTCATTTATGATAATAATTTCAATCTGAAATTTAAAAAAATTTGCATCTCTTTAGATATCACTTACACAGTATTATCAATGTTTTCATTCACTATTGGGAAAATTCAGAAATTGTTCCCCAAAATTTTTAAAACGCCCAAAACAAAATGGATGATTGACTGAAGTTATTCAGTGGAATGAAACAAGAATATGTGAAGCTAGATGAAATTCACTAATGATAGACATGAGTACATGGCTTTTTGCCATATGTCGCAAAATGAATGTTGTGTGTATGATCGTTGTTTCCAAAATATTTTTTTGAAGTTCCCTCCTGAAATTACCTCATGACACGATGTGTTAAATTTGAAATATTATATATTTCATTGATCTTTGCTTTAGATACGAGTAATACAATTTTGTTACATGACATTCTGTACGTTGAAAATATGCTATTATGTCAAAAATTCATTTATGTATCATGATGCCAGAATAATTCAAATGTTTGTGAACTTTGAAATATTATATATTTCATTGATATTTAAGTAGACCATGATCTAATAGATGCCTTATGTCATTCTTTGCTTTATTTACAAGTAAGACAATTCTGTTACATGACATTCTGTACGTTGAAAATATGCTATTATGTCAAAAATTCATTTATGTATCATGATGCCAGAATAATTCAAATGTTTGTGAACTTTATGATCCATTGTAAATGTTAGCTACAAATGTTCACTACCAAGCACAGTTTCTTGTGCATTGATTATCTGTTTCCATGTTCACAAAGTATATGTGTCATTTATGTGTGTTGTTGCTAAAGGTTAAGGTACAGATATTTTGAATTTTATTGGAGATATATTCCGGAGAGTTTTTATTTGATTCATTATAATCATGATATGTTATATGATGATCATAATGTGATTGTGTAAGTGATGTGTGATGCCAGGTGACTGAATTTTAATGTCTCTCCATGAATAGTTCATTTAATGAACTGCAGTGAGACAAATAAAACAAAACAGATATAATGGATATTGATGTTAAAATATGTCATTTATTAATGTTAAAGAGAAGGGGAGGGATGGATGGAGAGCAAGAGATGGAGATAGACAGATAGTTAAATAATGACAGGCAGACAGACAGTAAAGGAATGAGATAGATACAGAGAATTTGAGAAGATCTAATATGATCATTTCCTAATATATATATAATATATAATATATATATTCCCTTGGTTGCCAAATGACCTAGTTTTATTTCTGAAGGGAAAACGCAAATTTTACATTAGGCAGAGCTGCAAGTCATTTATCATGCATTTCTTGTTTGTTCATTCGTTTCGTCCGATGATAAGCAAGTTGCATGGGGAATACAAAAGGTCTAACTCTTTCAAATTCAAGTATATTGAAAGTGTAACAGTAATTTTGAGTTTTACTTATAATTATTTTGTTCATAATAGTGTCACATTTAGCTTTCCATACACTTTCCTATTTCCATTTTCTAAATTATGAATAAAAAAATAATAACCGAATAGGAAAGGACATGATTTGGTAACCAGTCTCGAACCGGGATCCGCTGAGTCACTTCGCAGTTTGTTCTTATCAAATCCACCAAGGGGACTATGTATGGCGCGCCGTTTGACCAATAAATCAGATAAACACTGTTTATCGCCGATAAACACTGTTTATCGTCGAAAAACACTGTTTATCGAGCGATAAACACTGTTTATCGAGAGAAACTATGTTTATCGACTGATAAACACAGTTTCTCTCGATAAACAATGTTTATCGCCGAAAAACAGTGTTTATCGCCGATAAACAGTGTTTATCGAGAGAAACTGTTTATCAGTCGATAAACAGAGGTTATCTCGATAAACAGTGTTTTTCGACGATAAACAGTGTTTTTGTGATTTATTGGTCAAACGGCGCGCCAGTGTTTTTCGACGATAAACAGTGTTTTTCGGCGATAAACAATGTTTATCTGATTTATTGGGCAAATGCCGCGCACTCGTGCTCCAGATCAGAGCCGTATGCACTACTCCGCACGTTAGTCAGGTGGCTTGGTGAAATTACCGTTACTTAATTGCCTGATAAAAGCACCATTTTTGGTACAGGGCTTCCTTAAGACCTACTAAACGATATTAGGCTAAGAGCCCCCGGCAAAAATGTCAAGGGTGTGGGTGGGGCGTCTTTTGGAGCCCCAAATAATTTCATAACATTGATTTGTTGTTGTACAAATGCCATTTTTGGTACAGGGCTTCCTTAGGACCTACTGAACGATATTGGGGTAGGAGCCCCCGGCAAGAATATCATATAAGGGTGTCGGGCGGGGCGTCGCCGTAGCCCCAAATAATTTATAAGGTAATATAACATTGATTTGTTCTTGTACAAATGCCATTTTGGTACAGGGCTTCCTTAGGACCTACTGAACGATATGAGGTAGGAGCCCCGGCAAGAATATCATATAAGGGTGTGGGCGTAGTCCACAAATAATTTAAAGGTAATATACCATTGAGTTTTTGTTGTACAAACGCCATAGTTAGTTATGCTCCTCTCCTATACCATCATTCAGCAGGTCCTAATGAAGCCCTGTACCAAAAATGGCGTTTGTACAACAAAAACTCAATGTTATATTTACCTTATAAATTATTTGTGGGCTACGAGGCGACGCCCCCGCCCCACACCTCTATATAATATTCTTGCCAGGGACTCCTAGGCCTACCATAATATCGTTCAGTAGTTCCTAAGGAAGCCCTGTACCAAAAATGGTAATTTCACCAAGCCACCTGACTAACGTGTGGAGTAATGCATACGGCTCTGATCTGGAGTACGAGTGCGCGCCAATTGCCCAATAAATCAGTTAAACATTGTTTATCGCCGAAAAACACTGTTTATCGTCGAAAACACTGTTTATCGTCGAAAATCACTGTTTATCGTTGAAAATCACTGTTTATCGAGCGATAAACAGTGTTTATCGAGAGAAACTATGTTTATCGACTGATAAACACAGTTTCTCTTGGTAAACACTGTTTATCGGCGATAAACACTGTTTTTCGGCGATAAACACTGTTTTCTGATGATATGAGAGAGAAAAACTGTGTTTATCAGTCGATAAACAGTGTTTATCGCTCGATAAACAGTGTTTTTCGACGATAAACAGTGTTTATAGGCGATAAACAGTGTTTATCTGATTTATTGGTCAAACGGCGCGCCATAACTATGGGCCGATCTGTCGTCACATCGAAAACCCTCCCCCTGCCTTCGTGGTTCATTGAGTAGCGTTTACAGTCATGGAGTGAGGCTGCGCGACCTTTTAAATGTAGTATGTCCCATTTGCAGGCCCCAAAAAATGAAAAGGTTAAATTCCAACGGCATTTAAAAGACAATACTAATTTAGAACTTCCCTAAAAAAAAAGGGGGGGGGGGCTTAAAAATGTCTTTAAGTGGGAAAATAACGACTATTAGTTGTCGAATCGACTTGGGAGCCATAGAGCCAGTAAGTAATAGTCTGATTTTTCAGACCATTGTACCGAATGGTCGTACGTTTTATGCTGCGCAAAGATTCAATCAGTTTAATTTTGGCCATTACAAGAAGTGGGTTATTGATGTAGACAAATTCTCATGTACCCTTTACAGCTCATTTTATCTATGTTATTACCAAAGATGAAAAAACCAGTCTGTCACTCAATATAGGACACTGCTAACGTTTAAATTTCACAGATAGGACATACATGACATATTCATAATTACTGCAAAGTTCTACAGAATTTGATGTTGGCTGCAAAAGGGACATAGTATCTTTAACTTATACTTTCCTTTATATCATCCAATGTTCGAATGACTTCGAAAAAAGGAAATATAGGGTGCCTACTAAAAAGTGTCCTAGAAACGATCGACATTCAAAAAAAGTAAACTGTTCGTATTGTGAATGTTTGTATCCGATGTCTTTTCAGAAGATATATTTTTAGATGTCTGAAATGGTTTAACATTTATAACTGAATTGAAATTCTTTTTAATTTGAGATATTCTTTCATTGAGATATTTCTTCACGTAGTGCGGCCATTTCACAGGGTAAAAATAAATCGAGAGAGCATCTTTATACGGGGCTCAATGCGTAAAGCCGGCTTGCATACACTTTTGTCGACAATATGCATACCTCTCATTGGCGTACCTGGCATACCTCGTCAGCTATAATACTATAACAAGCGATTTGGACGAGCAAAGGGGTGAGCAAAAAAAAAAAAATTTGGCACCCGAAATTTTTTTCCTCCGGAAGGGTAATTTTTTTCCACCGCCCCCTTAGGCGCCAGGGTAGTGAGCACAATTTTTTTTGGGGCACCTAAAATTGTTTTCCTACGGGAAGGGTTATTTTTTCCACCGCCCCCCCTTGGGCGCCAGGGGAGGGGGCCCAACTTCTTTTTTTTCAAAAAAAAGGTGTTTTTACCTGTTTTTTTTCTAGGGGAGGGGGCCCGGGCAGAATGCGCATGCGTTACTGCATGTCGACAGAATCTGATCCTGGAGCTAGACCATTATATCGACCCGATCGAACTAAAAGTGTAGAACAAAGGTCAGAGTTGGGGGGATTTAAAGGGTTAACTTAATTGGGGCCAGAAACTGTCACCAAGATTGAAATTAAGTACATTAAAAAAATTCAGTTCAGTAAAGCAAATATAAAGACCCCATTTCACCTTTTTAAATCAATTATTATCAATCAAATTGCACAGATCATTTAGCCCAAGTGCTATATTAATATTGTTAGTGCCTAAATGATTAATCATTCTCATCTCGCCTTCAATGATCTTTTATATTGTGCCCCCTCCCCAATGAAATTTCAATTTTGCCTCGTTCTTTTCATTTTGGATTCGTCGGCACTGATTTTTTGACATTTGCCCCCTCACCCCGGACAGTAACATTTTCAATCCAGGACCCCCTTCCAATACTGACATTTCCATAGGCCCTATTACCCTCCCTCCTCCACCCCCCAACCACCACCACGATTACCATGCTGTCATTTTGGCCTGACCTCTGCAACGTCGCGATCGCAAGCTATAAACAAGCTAGAATACACGTGCCTATTATATTAGGCACTGATCAAAACAAGTTCGGCTCAAACCCAAACAATAAAAAAATTAAAAAAATGAATTGTAATAATATCGGACAAATTTTACCATCTAAATAACGAAATAAATACATATTATAGTATTCTAATTTATTTATTCAGGAAAATTAGGAATTTTATTATTTACCCCATTAAAAATAAACATTTATAATAACGGCAATCGACCGAGCCTGGGCTGAACTGCAAAGAATTTAATTATTCTTTCAGACATTAATAGAAATTTTCTAGAGAATAGGTGAAAGACTTAAGGTGTGAATTTGATATAAAATGAGTGATAGAAGAAGAAAAAGAATGTTTGGAGGATGGATGAATGAATGATTGAATGAATGATTTGATGAGTAAATAACATATCAACATAATTTTCTTAAATAAATGTGTATAATTCTCTCCTTCTCCCTCTTCCTATCTTCAGTATCATCCTATATCTGCATTTCCGTTATCTACCTATCCTTCTATATTCTATCTATCTATCTAGTATCTATTTATGTGTCTAGCTATCTACGTACCCATCTCTATCCTAAATCTATAAGTATCAATCTGTTTATAATAGCCATAAACATAAAATGAATATATTACCTTTAAAGCGTTTTAAATCAACAAACCCTGGCTCTTATGTTCCTGTCAGTCCCAATAACTGAATTAGAAAGACATTGGCCCTTATGCATAAAATAAAATAAAACACCACTTTCTTTGGATGAAATTACGAACTGATGTAGATTGACAAAGAGAAAGACAAATTGAAGATATACTGCAATATAAATAGCTTTTTGTAACCCTTTTACCTCACCATAACACCCGCAATTAATCTTGACCTACACCAGTCACCATAACTGAGGCATGAGTAGGGTTCATGCATTATGCAAAATACACAATTATAACGTTTCAGACTCGAAAAAGGATAAATCAACCCCCAAAATGAAGCTTCACATTGCATATCAGTAGCACAGTTTCGAATAGGACATCCGGGTATTTCTCGATGTTTTGCCCTTCTCAGTAATGGCGGACCGCCCTCCATGCGCGCACAGAGCTTTGCACGGGCGCGTATAACGAGTCCGCACTCTAGTATATATATCTCTATGATTTTTTTTTTTTTTTTGATTTTTTTAGGAAGAAAGAGCGGACACTCAGAGAACGAGCCGCGGAGTCATCCCGGGGAAAGTGGCGGGAAATTCAAACGAGCCACCCTTGCCACGTGGACCTCAAGAGGCTGCCCTTCAACTTGATATCCTCTTCAGGGACTGTGAATATTTGAGGCGATCTGGGGGGTGTTTCACTAAGCCCTAAAATCGATCTTAAAATCGATCCGATCGATTTTAAGGGCCTAAAATCGATTTCGATTTTAGGAGCTGTTTCATCAAATAAATAAAATCGATTTTAGCCTTAAAATCGATTTTAAGTTAGAGTGTGATCCATATCAATTTTAAGATCGATTTTAGCCTTAAAAATCGATTTTAAGATAGAGTGTGATCCATATCAGTTTTAAGATCAATGTTATTCTTATTCATTCGATTATTGATATGCTATGTTAAGCATATATCAATATGTTCTGATTGGCTGTACAGGCGTAAGTTTCAACTTCAATTTGATTATGCATCGGGAAATGGAGAATTCTGTTCAAAATTAATGGCAATTTTTAGGCAATGATTTTTTTTTTTTTTGGGGAGGAACAAGTCTTTGTGCAAAAAATTAATAAATAAACACTAACTTATAAGAAAAAGCATTGCTATAGGATATTTCAATACTCACCATCAAACAAACACACCATCATTGAATCACATCATTGTCCTTTATTATCATTTCATAATTACCAGCATACAATCTCATCCATTCATTTTTGCCTCCCCCTTTAACTTGTTAAATGACAAACAATACATTGTTTACATACAAAATAAAATTAACACAGATTGAAAAGCTTCAATGTTTTATCAATATGCTTATGCTTTAATGAATGAAATCTACATTTTGTAAATGATGACCATAGCAAATACATTCAAGGGATACAATAACATTTGAAATGACACAAATGAAAGTGCTATTAAAGTGACAGCCAGTTGTTTAAAGTATTGCAGCTGATATCTGCCACTGTCTAGTCAAGGTATCTTTTGGATATTAAAAGAGTAATATTTGTCACAAGGATTGCTGTTACTCATATGGTTAATCTAAAGGTGACATACATTGTCATGTAAGGTCATGCAGTCGGTGAGAATGTGTTTTTCTTGATACAATAGTTTGTCTATATGACATTAATCATCAATACTTTTCTATCAGCTTTGAAAAAAATTCTAAGGACAACATAAGTCAGAGTTAATATGTTTTCTGCAGGACAAATCTGTTTTCACTGCAATCACAATGTTCTGCTGTTTCTTTTGTACTCTTTATTGTGCAATAACACTTAAGGCATCAACAGGTAATTATCGATACATAGTCATGCCAGAAGTTCCTCTAGGAAGAGTTCCAAATAGGCCATCAAACTGGTTCACTGCTGCTCAGATGAATTGCTAATTTGAAATTTTCAATTTGATATTTTAAGATTTATCTATTTATGAACAGAATTATCTGTGTAATGTGAGTTTGGTAACAATAACCTCCATGACAGAATCATAGCTTAGATCAGCAACAACACTTTAATGAAATATCTCGAAAGTGCAGGCCTAAATTGCAGAGCTAACTTAGTATGGATTATAACTTCGGTTTTATCCTCCAACTGTAACTAGTTCTTTTTATTTTCTTCCGCAAGATTCTAAAATTCTGTGTAAAATACAGGAAATCTTGGAAGTATCATTGAAAATTTTAATTCCTTTAACATATTATATGATAACATCTTATCAAACCAAAAATCTCATACTCGATGGCAAATTTTAGTACTTTGAATGGAGCATTTTTAATAGCTTCAGAGGAATTAATTTGTAAATCTTATTTTACAAGAAGCAGTGGTTGTAAGAGAAAGCGACCAGTCCATGATACCGAGATCTGTATCTCATTGTGGTCCTCTTGCTTAAAGCTGGAAAAGGGAGCTTGTATCTGTAGGCTGGCTGATGTTCCATATGAAGCATAAGGATGCAGGTAATTCAGGCTCTGCAGTCTAGAATCGAATTTAAATGTATGTAATAAATGAATCAATTAATAAATACTAGTGTATTTTTTCAATCTATCTACAACGTTTGTATTCATGATTATGTCAAATACTTTGATTGCAAAATAAATAAGTAGAAGAATAAAAATAATCTTTAAAAATGTTGCAGTTTTAATTACAAAAGATAGATAATTGCTTTGGAGAAAAAATCCTTTCATAACCATTTGTGTACGTTTTATACAGCAGAATGGGTAAGATGGGTATTAGACTTCTTACAAGGATTATGAAAAATGTACTGACTTATGTCTTTTCATTTGTAATGACTGCTGTAGGGGTATGGTAACAATGACAGACACAGAACATACTGATAAGATCAATTATGTTAACTGATACTGCTTACCTTTTCAACTTGAAGAGATGGACAATAACTTAAGAATGAAAATCTAGATGTCATGAATTAGCAGTACATGTAGATGCTGTAGCTCTTTATTTTTTCCACCTAAGATTTAAAACAGAGATACATATATATGTCATGAAGAGCGCAAATATATTTTTCAGAAAAATAAATGTCACTGTATCTAATGTGTTCAACAGTAGATTTTCATCAGTGATTCTAATTGTGATTTAAATGTATTTGGTCCCACACATTGTTACCAACCACATTAAAGGTTTTAGACATTTGCAAGATTGACTATGCAGTCTAAAGTTGATCTCGGATACCCTGCTCTTGAACCAAGCACTGTTGTACACAGAATTAATGAAAATTCCCGTCGTGAATAAAAGAGAAAGAATTACCTTAACTGGTATATAACAAACAGAGCAGCTTACATCATACATATGCTCATTACAGTTTGTTCAATCACATCTTTATACATTAATTCCTGCCCTATTCTTTGTACAATATTTATCAGTCTGGCTGATGTAGTAATTTATCTATGATTTAGACCTGTCATGGTTAACTTCCCCTTACATTAAATTACCAGTTTGTGATTGTACATAGAAAATGTGAAGAAATCCAGGACCTTAACCCTTTAATCATGTATAAAAATCAAGATCACACACTCAACAACAAAATAGTAATTATATGTAGGTCTAGAAGAACCAAAAGAAAACCTACCTTTGTAAATATTGGTGTACAATGAGCTTGAGTCCATTCTGCATATCCAAACCCTTTCCTTGAGCCTTGAGTCCGAGGTAGGATGAGAAGCAAGTCCAAGACTGTGAAGCCATGGGCATGGCAGGAGAGAACTATTGAGTCTTGGACCAAAGATCCATTCGGTGGATACGACTCGAGGACCATTCCATCTCCGAGTCTGAGTCTGTCAAAAGAAAAATGAAATTAAGAAAAAATGATTAATATAGAGGGTCTAGATCTAGAGGGTCTAGGGCTCTAGGCCTAGACTAGGTCTAGAGCTTAATAGTTTTAATATGTGTGCGTAGAAAGAAAAATCTAGACCCTACTAGATCTACATAAAATTCTACATCTAGTCTACTATTCTAGTCTAGAATCCAACTTGTTACTGTTACTAGTGTGTTAGGTACAGACAAGACCTATAGGCTATACTCCTGTTAATTTAGATCTTACAAAATACAGTAGACGTAGTCTAGATCTAGATTTTACTTTCCCGGTCCACTTCCAGGACTAGTTCTAGTCCTGTAGTCCGTAAAAAGCCTCAAAGGCTGCAGTAGAGACTAGGTCTACATCTACCCTAGATCTATTAAGACTCAAGTATCTATCATGAACATCCTTGACTAGATCTAGATGTAGAACTAGAAGTCTAGTCTATATATTAATTATTATATAGGCCTAGACTCTAGGTCTAGTGAGTAGTCTACTGTAATAATAGTCTATCTAGTCTACACCTAGGCTAGAGCTAAATCAAGATCTAACTTAGTCTAGACTAGACTAGAGACAGTAGAGTCTAGGTCTAGCCTACAATAATTCTAACAAGAGTCTAATTTTCTTTTATAAAATGTTAATGTTAAAACAAACATCCTGTACAAGGCTGTACTCTGTAGGCCTAGACCTAGAAATATCTACTCAAGTATGATTATGAAGTAGTCTAGATCTAATACTAGTAGTCAAGTAGATTCCTCTCAAGACTCGTCTCTAGATCTAGATCTAGTCTATGTCTAGATAGCCTAGCCTACTCTCTAGTACTCTAGTCTTGTCTACAGTCTAGATTCTATAGTATAAGTATAAGCCCAAAGCTACAACTAGACCTAGCCTAGACTAGTATAACTATAAGCACAAGACCCATCGGTAACCATAGAACATGATGATTCCTAAGGCCGTGTTGGACCTAGATCTATATTGTTATCAACTGCAAGAATAAATTAGATTAATGAATTTGTACCTGTCCTAACAAACAATCGTCGGTAGACAATTAGGCCTACAGTTGGACCTGCATGAATTCATATGCATGGGACTGAAATGAATTAACCGGTACAATTCGTCAACTTTTAGCCCAGTTGGGGAGTGATATTAACTGATATTTATCTAAAATATCGTTTGGTTAAATAAAAATTTATTTTCATAAAAATGAAAGAAATACTTTTTTTCTTCCAAAATAACAGAGTTTTTATCAACAGAATTAATATTTTCAGAGAAAAACGAAATTTACTTACTTTTCAAGGACCTCTCTTGCAGTAGTTTAGCGATGCCATTTTGTGGTTGATTTACCCCAAATTGACTAGCCTTGATTACAGACCCCTAAAAATCTATTTTAGCTTAAAATCGATTTGATGAAACAGCTCACAAGTATCGATTTTAAGCTAAAACCGATTCGACCTTAAAATCGATTTTTAAAATCGATTTCGATTTTAGTTGATGAAACACGCCCCTGGTATATTTTAGTTACTTGCACCTGGGGGTAAGACCTGGCCAAATCGGCGTTTTTTCTTTGCACTTTTCATTCCACATATTAACAGATAATAATAACCAACTGAATAATATTTGGCCTCTATAAATGCTAGACTATAGTTTAATCATTACAATGGCGGAATCCTCGGGAGAGGAGGCATACGAAACTTTTGCCACGGCTATTTGTAGCCAAAGCACCCAGTCAGGATCGGGACCACTGTCACCAATACTTAAGATAGATAATACAAGGGATAGGCATATTAGAAGTCCCGAGAAAAGAACTGGAAATGAAACAGTGATGGAAATAGGAGGGGGAGGAGAAACAACGGATGAGGAGGGCGGGACTGGTTGGCAGACCTTCATAATTATCTCATAGAGGAAGAACGAGTAGGAATACTGAGAGAGAGAGAAAAAGACCAAGAACAAGTAGCACCTTTGTAGAATCTCCTAAAGAAAAGAGAAAAATACTGAGTACCAAAGAAATAGATCTAATTGTAATAGTCGAAGGAGTAAACAACAATATAGCACAAATTACTCCAACAAAAATGGCGAAATTTTTACATCAAGAAATAGGACAAGTCCAAGTAGAAAGAAGAAGGAAAAGTTTGAAAATTATATGTAAAGATGCCAAACAAGTAGCGAAACTGAAAAACGTAATAGATTTTGCAGGAAAAACAGTAAAGGTTACGCCATATAACCCAAACGAATACAAGAAAAAAGCAGTAATAAGAGTAAATCCTGCGAAGTTCAAGAAGAAGAGTTGTTGGAATGGTTAAAGAAGGATAAAGTAACTCATGCAAAGAGATTCAAAAAGAGAACCAACGGGGAAATGAAAGACACAAGGTCAGTCTTACTGACATTTGAAAGAAAAGAAATTCCAACAGAACTCTTTTTTGCCTTTGAGAAGTACAAAGTGTATGAATACGTGCCACAAGTACCACGCTGTTTTAAATGCCAACGATTCGGGCATGTGGCTGATGGTTGCCATTCCAAAGCACGCTGTGTGCGATGTGGAGGAGAGCATGCATTCAATGAATGTCAAAACAAAGAAACCCCAAAGTGCTGTCGATGTGAACAAAACCACTCGGCGGCTTATCTAGGCTGCGCCAAGTACAAAGATGCTGTAAAAATACATGCTATTACACAAAGCGAAAAAATTTCATACGCTACTGCAACAAAAAGGTTTCACGAAACGAAGAATCCTGTTCAAATGCAGGCTAAACAAGTCAGTGGCGGATCCAGGGGGGGGCCCGGGCCCTCCTAGAAAAAACAGGTAAAAACACCCTTTAAAAAAAAAAGAAGTTGGGCCCCTCCCTGGTGCCCAAGGGGTGGCGGTGGAAAAAAAATAACCCTTCCCGTAGGGAATTTTTTTGTTCACTACCCCCCAAAGCGCTTAAGTGAAGAAGAAAAGCCAAGTATTATTTGCCTACAGGAAACCTGGTACGATGATTACAATATCATCAGTTTTCCAGATTACACGTTGATAGCAAAGACTAGAAAAAATAGGAGAGGAGGCTTAGCATTTTATATACATAAGTCAGTTACTTTCCAAGTGATAAAAACACCAGATAATCAGGAATACCAAATTATAGATATATTTATGCATAATCACATCTTTTCACTAGTCAACTTTTATAACACTTGCAAAAAATTGCGGCACCAGCGCTCGACGAAATGATATTGTATTGTAAGAATCAAGTGATAATTTGTGGGGATTTTAATTCTCACAATCCAATATGGGGTAGTAAGGACATAGACGCGAACGGGAGGATAGTGGAAAAATTTATGCATAAATATGATCTTGTGCTTCTTAACGAAGGTACCTCGACAAGGATAGACCCCCACACAGGTCGTTTCTCCTGCCTAGATTTAACATTTATGACCAAAGAACTAGCAAAACTTAGCAGATGGTCTGTACAGAAACAAAACTTTGGAAGTGACCACTTTTTAATCAGTTTTGATTTGCCTTTTGTTTCAAAGAACCCCCCAAAAGAGGGAAAATTTGAAAATACAAGGTTTTTTGCAAGAAGTTCTTTAAATAATGTTGATTGGAAACTGTATAAAAGGGAGATAAAGAACCAAATAAAGGACTGCAAAAAGGAATACCAGGAAACAGACCTGCAAGGTAAGTATGATATTCTAATAAGCATTATTCTCATCTCCGTAGACAAATTAACCAAAAAGGTAAGTACCGAGCATAAAGCGAGGCTACCGGTACATTGGTGGACGAAGGGATGTACAGAATCGGTCAAAATTAGAAACGCTGCAAAAATCGTTTCATGTATAAAACTCACCAATATGAGGATTTTCAGATTTATATGGAAAAAAAAGATTTACACAATTAGTTATCCGAAAAGCAAAAAGGGAATATTGGAGAGATTATTGTAGGAAGTTTAATCGGACGGCTGACATTGGTGCCGTGTGGAAAAAGATCAAAGACATAAAAAAGTACGAACCAATCAATACCAAATTTGATTATGGAAGCTGGAAAGGTAATTGGTAAAACAGCAACTGAAAAAGCAAATATGTTTTTGAACATTTTTAACTCTCTAGATTTAGCTATAGGAAAGCAGAAGTAGTCAAGAGAAAAGAAAGTGAAAACAAACTTTTAGAAATAATAAATAACATGCAAAACCACGAGGAAAATGTATTAAATGAAGATTTCCGCCTTAGTGAGCTTAATAGTGCTCTATTAGAATTAAAAACACTGCTCCAGGGAAAGATGGCATTCATTCCAAGATGATAAGCAATCTCCCGGAAGAAATTATCAAAATAATCTTAGAACTATACAATGGAATATGGAATAGAGGTATATTGCCTAGCCAATGGACTGAGGCTATTCAAATTCCGATATTAAAAAAAGGTAAAGATGCTTCAAACCCGTCGTCTTACCGCCCAATCTCTCTAACCCCAACACTGTGTAAACTAATGGAAAGACTTGTGAAAAACAGACTCACATGGTATATCGAGAGAGGATATTATTACTCCCATACAATCGGGATTTATGAAGAATAGAAGTACAACTGACCATTTAATTAAATTAGAAACAGATATTCAAAAAGGAATAGCAAATAAAGAATATAGTTACAGTTGTGATATTTCTTGACCTAGAGAAGGCGTACGACAAAGTATGGAGACAAGGTATAGTTTACGAATTATATCATCAAGGTTTCACAGGTAAGATTTTTAAATGGATTCATGCATTCATGTCTAACAGAATGAATCGTGTTAGAGTGGGAAACTACATATCAGAACAGAAAAAATGTAATATAGGCATATACCCCAAGGGAGCGTGATAAGCCCCCTAATTTTTAATTTCATGATCAATGATCTTAGACAAATTCAGGATACTGTAGAAATATCATTGTATGCTGATGACATATGTATATGGTTTTCGCACAGAAATATGACACATGTACAAAAAAAGTTACAAGCGGCTCTAGGCTTAATTGAAAAATGGTGTGATAGACAGATATATAGTAAAAGTATTCAATTAGAAAAAGAATACAAATTCCTTGGAGTATGGTTCGACTCGAGATTGACGTGGAGTAAACATATAAATGAAATTTTAATAAGATGCAAAAAAAGACTTAATCTTATGAGGTGTATTGCTGGTACCAAATGGGGCAATAACTCGGAAATACTTCATTATGTTTATAAAGGCTTAATCCGCTCTGTGTTAGATTATGGAAGTGAAGCTTATGATGGCGCGAGTAATTCTCTTAAAAAGAAATTAGACACCATACAATTCCAGGCTCTTAAAATTATTACTGGAGGAGTTCATCTAACTTCTTTACAAGCTTTACAAGTTGAATGCGGGGAAATGCCATTGCAACTCAGGAGGAATATGTTTATTGATAAATATCATTTTTATTTACATGCAGCTAAAATTAACCATCCTACCAAAAAAGTCTTATTACCGTGTTGGCAATATGAAAGGTACTCTTGGAAAATGGGCCAAGGTCCTTTCGTCAAAAGATTGAGGAACTTGGAAATAGGGAATATTGAAAAACTCACTGAATGCATGACGATTAAACCTTATTGGCACTACAAGATGCCATGTATATCTACAGAAATAAAGGATTTTGTTTCTAAGAAGTTTTCCCATCAATAGAATCAAAAAATTATGCTGTAGAGGTCATTAAGAAAAAATGGAATTACTGTTTAAGAATCTATACAGACGCTTCAAAACAACAGGAAGGGTATACGGGAGCAGCTTACTATATCCCAAAACTAAGCTTAAGTAAATGCTTTAAAACATCTAATATATCCATCATGAGAGCAGAACTGGTAGCTATATTAATGGCACTTGAATGGATAGATGAATATCATCCAATTGCAGTTGTGATTTTAACAGATTCAGTCTCACCTTTAGAAGCCATCAAGAATGTGAAAGAATCCAGCATAATAGTTGAGATATACGAAAAATTACTGGCTATAAATTCCTTCGGGGTTGATGTAAACCTTGAATGGGTACCAGCCCACTGCGGCCTAGCAGGAAACGAACGAGCTGATTTGTTGGCAAAACAAGCTTCCAAAAAACAACACACAGATATCATAGTAAACCAAAGCAAAAGTGAGTTCATAAGAGAATCGGACATTTACTACAAATCCATGTGGCAAAGCCTCTGGGATAAAGCAGAGAAAGGAAGACACTTGTATAGCATCAATAAAAATGTAAATAATGTTTTTAAAATCAAAGGTTTGAACCGAAAGGATGAAAGATTAATTCACCAATTCAGACTTGGTAAATGTAACCTGAATTACTATAAATATCTAATTAGAAAACACGAAACTGGACTATGTGTAGAATGCCAGACGATACAAACAACTGAGCACTTTTTATTATCATGCCCAAAATATGAAAGACAAAGAAGGAAAATGTACAGAGCACTAAAGACCAAAAATCCAAATCTAGGTCATTTACTAGGAAACGAGGAATATATAGGAAAGATGGTAGCTTTTTTAAAAGGCAGTAGAAGGTACAACGAACTGTGATGCTCAGCTATAAAAATACAGTATTAATTACGTTTCGCTATATTATCTATTAGTGACAGTGGTACTATCCTCGGTATAAATTGCTTCATTATATAAATTGTATAAATTGCTTCATTATACGGAGAGAGGCTTTAAACTAACGTCCTAACGTAATGAACTGATCGCAACTAATATTCAACCACTTCATCCCCTCCTTCCTAATGTATTCTTTAAAATAACAAGCTGCATAACAATACAGAAAATAACTATATACTAACAATTTACTGACATTGTTAATTTCATAAACACAACGCCGCTAGGCTATCGTCGATCCAACAGAGCAAAAGTACTAAGAGAGGACCAGTAACTACGCCCTCTCACACTGCCTGGCGAAAATCATCCAATGACGATGGAAACGCCATTAATCTCAACAACAACAACGAATCTCTTTGGGCTTGCACGTGCACTTGAACTGCATACCAACGCAGTCATTCATGTACTACAGTATGTTTACTATGGCCACGCATTCAGCTCACGCACAATGGTTTAGGCCTTCGTTTGCTATATAATATGGACTTTTAGATTTAGACGACGAGAGCGTGGACTGCCACGTGTGACAATAGGGGCTTTTCGTTTGATAATGAAAATTTATCTTCACATCTGTAGAGGGAACTAGAAGCAGACATTTGCGTGGATAAGAAATATGTGCAGTAATTACCATGGGTGCAAATACGATTCGAGATCCGGACAATGTGGTAAGTATATTGCCGTCATGCCAGAAGAAAACAGAAGAGGAAAGTGAGTCGACTCGTCATCCACAATGCAAGCCGAATGTGGTATGTTTAAAGGACTTTGAGGAATATGCCAAGAAGAACATGTCCAGAGATGTCTTTGATTACTATGCAGGAGGGTCCGACACTGAACAGAGTGTGAGAGACAATCAAGAGGCTTTCAAACGGTAAATGGACAGTCACGGTCATTTTGTAATGTAGATCTGTTTTAATCGTTACTGGAAAGTATAGAGACCCAGTGCGATATTCATAAATTCAGTGACCTGAAGCAGGGGCGGATCCAGCCGGCGGCAGGAGGGGGGGCCCAATTCGTAACTTCGTAAAGTTTTAACAGTTTGACTCAATGACGATGCGGAGCATTGTCCACGAGCCGCGTAGCGGCGAGGCGATTTTTTGGGGGGCTATTTTGAACCCCCGTCAGTGATGTTTTCCTGGAAACTACTAACACAGTGGTGACCATAAAAAGCCGTGCATGATAACGTCTTTTCAATTAAATCAAGTAACAGTTTAAACAGTTTGACCCAATGACGATGCGGAGCATTGTCCACGAGCCGCGTAGCGGCGAGGCGATTTTTTTTTTTTTGGGGCTATTTTGAACCCCCGTCAGTGATGTTTTCCTGGCATCTACTAACACAATGGTGACCATATAAAGCAGTGCATGATAACGTCTTTTTAATTAAATCAAGTAAAGTTTAAACAGTTTGACCCAATGACGATGCGGAGCATCGTCCACGAGCCGCATAGCGGCGAGGCCATTTTTTTTTTTTTGGGGCTATTTTGAACCCCCGTCAGTGATGTTTTCCTGGAAACTACTAACACAATGGTGACCATAAAAAGCCGTGCATGATAACGTCTTTTTAATTAAATCAAGTAACAGTTTAAACAGTTTGACCCAATGACGATGCGGAGCATTGTCCACGAGCCGCGTAGCGGCGAGGCGATTTTGGGGGCTATTTTGAACCCCGTCAGTGATGTTTTCCTGGCATCTACTAACACAATGGTGACCATAAAAAGCAGTGCATGATAACGTCTTTTAATTAAATCAAGTAAAGTTTAAACAGTTTGACCCAATGACGATGCGGAGCATCGTCCACGAGCCGCGTAGCGGCGAGGCGATTTTTGGGGGCTATTTTGAACCCCGTCAGTGATGTTTTCCTGGCATCTACTAACACAATGGTGACCATAAAAAGCAGTGCATGATAACGTCTTTTTAATTAAATCAAGTAAAGTTTAAACAGTTTGACTCAATGACGATGCGGAGCATTGTCCACGAGCCGCGTAGCGGCGAGGCGATTTTTTTTTTTTTTTTTTTTTTGGGGCTATTTTGAACCCCGTCAGTGATGTTTTCCTGGCATCTATTAACATAATGGTGACCATAAAAAGCCGTGCATGATAACGTCTTTTCAATTAAATCAAGTAACAGTTTAAACAGTTTGACCCAATGACGATGCGGAGCATTGTCCACGAGCCGCGTAGCGGCGAGGCGATTTTTTGGGGGGCTATTTTGAACCCCCGTCAGTGATGTTTTCCTGGAAACTACTAACACAATGGTGACCATAAACAGCTGTGCATGATAACGTCTTTTAAATTAAATCAAGTAACAGTTTAAACAGTTTGACCCAATGACGATGCGGAGCATTGTCCACGAGCCGCGTAGTAGCCTATAATCTAGGCGGAGTGCCGAGCTTTTTTCTTTGCTGCTAGACTAACCCTAAGCAGAACGTCTGATACGGCGAGACTACGAACCGTGAGTCGCGATCTCGCCGTATCAGACGTTCTGCTTAGGGTTAGTCTAGCAGCAAAGAAAAAAGCTCGGCACTCCGCCTAGATTATAGGCTAGCCGCGTAGCGGCGAGGCGATTTTTTGGGGGGCTATTTTGAACCCCCGTCAGTGATGTTTTCCTGGCATCTACTAACACAATGGTGACCATAAAAAGCAGTGCATGATAACGTCTTTTTAATTAAATCAAGTAAATTTTAAACAGTTTGACCCAATGACGATGCGGAGCATCGTCCACGAGCCGCATAGCGGCGAGGCGATTTTTTGAGGGGCTATTTTGAACCCCCTTCAGTGATGTTTTCCTGGCATCTAATAACACAATGGTGACCATAAAAGCAGTGCATGATAACGTCTTTTAATTAAATCAAGTAAAGTTTAAACAGTTTGACTCAATGACGATGCGGAGCATTGTCCACGAGCCGCGTAGCGGCGAGGCGATTTTTTTTTTTTTTTTTGGGGCTATTTTGAACCCCCGTCAGTGATGTTTTCCTGGCATCTATTAACATAATGGTGACCGTAAAAAGCAGTGCATTATAACGTCTTTTTAATTAAATCAAGTAAAGTTTAAACAGTTTGACCCAATGACGATGCGGAGCATCGTCCACGAGCCGCGTAGCGGCGAGGCGATTTTTTGGGGGGCTATTTTGAACCCCCGTCAGTGATGTTTTTCTGGCATCTACTAACACAATGGAGACCATAGAAAGCAGTCCATGATTAAGGCTTTTTAAATCAAGTAACAGCTAAATAAACAGTTATATCCAGTTATCATGTGTTTGGTTAAGTTACCAGATGAGTTGAATATCTTCTCACAATTTTTGCACTTTAAAGGTTTCTCTCCAGTGTGCGTTTTTTTTTTTTGGGGCGGCCCAGGGGGTTCAAACCCCAAACCCCGTAGATCCGCACCTGAGCGGGGGGTTAATGCACTATTTTTTCTTCTTTTTTTCCTTTTTTTTTTTTTTTTTTGGCCAGGGGCCGGGCGGGCCCCCCGTGGATCCGCGCCTGACCTGAAGAACATGACGATATCGGCTAGCTACTTCCTATTTAAATTATTCTACTCAAAAATTCGAAAATGATAATATAATTTTCTTCAAATTGAGTTGTATGAAATCTTACTTGAACTATCTTCCTTGAATTACATGGAGCTTGGTGAACTATTGCGCCCTTAGGCCTAATCAGGGGCGGATCCAGCCGGCGGCAAGGGGGGGGGGCAATACGTGAGAAAATATTTAGCGCCAATCAGCCAGCCGGCGAATAAGCGGGAGGGGGGGCATTTTTTTTTTAAAACCTTTTTTTAATTTTAAAGTAACGGTTTTTAAAACCTGTTTTAAAGTTAAATTTACGTTTTTTACCTGTTTTGGGGCGGGGGTCCGGGACCGATGATTTAGTTCTAAATGAATTTTTGAAGTGTAGCACAAATCCTGTTTTATCAGTAATCGTTAGGTTATTTAACATTGTATTTGAAAGTGGAATTGTACCATCTGAATGGACAATAGGGTTAATTCACCCTCTTTACAAGAAGAAAGGAAATCCTAATGATCCCAACAACTATAGAGGAATAACATTGCTTAGTTGTCTTGGCAAGCTGTTTACAGCAGTCTTGAATGAGCGACTTACGTCTTCTAATCTCGAAGATAATGAAATGCTTGGTGAAGAACAGGCTGGTTTTCGAAATGGTCATTCAACGCTTGATCATATTTTTGTTCTCCATTCAGTGATCGATTTATATCTCTTTTCAAAAGAAAGGGTTTATTGTGCATTTATTGGCTACAAGAAGGCATTTGATTTGGTTGACAGGAGTTCTCTTTGGAATAAATTACTTAAGAATAATGTTGATGGTAACTTTTTCAATGTAATTAAGCATATGTATGCTCAGGCTAAGTCATGTGTAATTTCTGGTACAGAAAAGTCTTCTTTATTTGATTGTAACATTGGTGTGCGACAAGGAGAAAATTTATCCCCGATGCTATTTGCCCTTTTTTTAAATGACTTCAAACAATTCATTTGCGAAAAGTTTGGAGGAATAAAATAATATTCTTCCTGACAAACTTGATGCAGCTGCGTATCAAAATGGTATAGATGTATATCTCAGGCTTTTTACATTACTGTATGCAGACGATACAATAGTTCTTGCACATACTGAAAGTGATCTTCAACTTGCTCTTGATGCGGTATCTGATTACTGTAAGAATTGGTTTCTTCAAATTAAAACCAAGTTAAAACAGCTAAAACCAAAGTTGTTGTATTTTCTCGTGGTAAAGTTCGAAAAATTCCTATATTTAAATTTGATGATGATATTGTAGAAGTTGTTGATGAATACGTCTATCTTGGAACTACTTTTAACTACGACAAAAAATTTCGTAAAGCACAAATTAAGCAACTCAATCAAGCTAGACGAGCGATGTATAGTCTATTATCTAAAACTTACCAACTGCACTTACCTATTGATATCCTCTTGGAATTATTTGATCAACTTGTGTTGCCTATTCTGCTCTATGGAAGTGAGATATGGGGATTTGAAGTGCTACATGATCTTGAAATTTTCCACATGAAATGTTGTAAGCTTGCCCCTTCTGTGAGCAAAACAACTGCAAATTGTATGGTACTTGGTGAATTGGGGAGGCTTAAACTTGAGAAATATATCGAAAGCAGAATGATAAACTTCTGGTGTAGGATTGTACATAGTGGACAAGATAAATTTTCTGGTAAGGTGTATATTATCTTAAAATTACTCTTTGAGCAGAATATCTATCAGGCACCTTGGTTAAAAAATCAAGCTGACTCTGGACAATATGGGGATGTCTAATTTATGGGAAATTTGTGAAAATACTAGCTGCGAGTGGGTCAAACAAACTGTGGAACGTCGATTGAAAGATTCTCATGCTCAGTATTGGTCTGCTTGTATGTACGATAATTCGCATTGTGTTAATTATCGAATCTTCAAACATTGTTTATGTTTAGAAAGATACTTAATCGATCTCATTAAAAGAGATCGGACAATTTTTTTTTTTGGTCAGTTTTTATTCTTTTCTCTTTTGAAACAAATTATAATCATAGTACAAATTACAATCATCATATGTAACGCTCACTGCAAATGTGATGACAATTTTAAGTCGTTTTCGATGTGGCAATCATTACCTGCCGATTGTAGCTGGTAGATATTAAAATACTCCCAGGGAAATGAGGCTATGTACGCTGTGCAATTTGCAATCGCTTGGAGATGAGTTTCATTATTTGTTTGTATGCCCTGCCTTTCGTTCAGACAGAAAATTGTTCATTGATAGATATTTTATTGAAAGACCAAATACACTGAAAATGGATCAGCTTTTTAACTCTAATAATGTACAATCACGTTTAAACTTAGTAAAATTTTGTCGAAAAATAATGCTTCGTTTTCATTAATTTATTTAAGTATGTGAACAAAACATGTTATGAGTTCAATATCAACTTTATGTTTCTCTTTTTTGTCTTATATCAAATTATTAATTGATATCAAGAATATTTTCAGTAATTCATTAATTTAAATATCTATTTACTGGTGCCAGTAACTTTATTTTTCAATTGTTTCCATTGATTTTTGTCATTAATTATCATTGTAATTAATATTATCGTTTTGTTTTTTAATTATTATCATTATTAATATTGTTATTATTATTATCATTATTATTATTATTATTATTATTATTATTATTATTGTTATCAATAATTTTTCTCACTACTGTCGATAGTGTTATTTTTTTTGTATTGATTAAAATTATTCGATTTGAATTGTATATTTTACAGTGTTAAATTGACAAATTCAAACTGTTTGTAAACTTCTCCAATACCCCAATGTGGGTGACATGAGAATAAATTGTCATTGTCAATTGTCATTGTCAATGTCTATTTAGAGCACGGGTGATTGAATAAAAAAAGGGAGTCTAATACTTAGTAATGGAGGTCTTATAGATGATGAATCAGTAATATGGCCAATATATACACACATACACACAGTTCAATTCGATTATTATTTTCCGTATGCAATGCATGAGAGAGTAAGCGCAATTATGATCCACGTTAAAAAAAACCTTGATTTACCCGAGCAAGAATGGTACGACCCGGTCCGCTGGCTATACCTACAGATTTCAGCGATCAAGAGGCAACACACGTTAATCAATGGAGAAAAATGGAGTTCCCAAAATCAGACGGAGGTACCGATTGGTTTTGTCTTTTGACGGGGTTTTTTTTTTCATCCTATGAGAATCATTTATATATGAAAATGTTCAGAATGAACTGAATGACATGAATCTTTTTCCGTTGGTAAAAAATAGCCCTCTCCCGGCAAGAAACCGCCAGATATAGCCAGGAGCGTTCAGTCAAAAAGTTCGATACCACAGAAATTTTGACCAAATTGATGAAAAATAATCAAAAATGACGGTGCGATGGAACAACAAAATATCGTGATTTTTACATCACCATAAAGAAGAAAAGTCAAATTTTCTAATGCTTTTTCCGTTGGTGAACTAGGCCGATCGGATCAAAAGATGTAGTTGAAAAGGGGGGATTTGGCATATTGTTTAAGCTTTTCACGTCGGTGCGCGGTGTGTTTGAAGAGGTTGACGCTTAAGTGTATGGGTAAAATCCATATGTATTACCAGGAAGATGTGAGTTTTTAAAGCTAACATCTACCTGTTATATACTGCACTGATTAATTATCCAGGAGTTTGCAACATATTCCAATATTATATGCAATGGTCGAATATATAATATATGGCGCCCCTCTTACAATTACAGAACTAGAGCATGTATAGAGCTCGACAAATTTACGTACATATTGATTTAGAATATGTCATACGCCGTGAGTATTATGTATAAATGTATATATCCGATATCTGTGATTTCAAGCTTGAAACATCTGTTATTAACACAATACCTATTTCTATATACCTACGCTATTTTCCCAGCTATTTATCTACATGCAAATCTGCACTGTTTTATAGGTGTTACTTCACCAATACGCGGGGAAAGACACATAGTCTCGTCATGCTACACTCCCTTTAAATGAGAGTGACTGCATGTATCTACTCTAGCACTGACTGTTCACCCGAATATACTTTTGCATGTGTACCTTCACTGTTTGAATGTGTGTTTAGATAATATTTGCAGATAAAGTCCTGAAATAACACTCTTTGGACTGTTCTGGGCCCAGTCTTATTAATCGCAACTATTATCATAGAGATAACAGACTGCAAACTTACGATTGATTAGAGGCAGTGGCGTAGCGTGGGCTCAATAAATGGGGGCGTCTTTTGTCTTCTAGATCATTGTTTGTCTACCATGTTTTGTTATAGTCACGGTACCCTTTTAAGAAAAAAGCAAACTTCGCGTCATCTCAATCCCAAATGATCACAGAAAATTCACTTTGCATCACTCTGGCAATCGTCATTTGCCATATACACACATGCGGACACATTTGGTTGTAAATTTTGTGAGCGAGCCCCAAAATGACCCCTTTTAAATTTTTAATATGGTTTTTAAAAAAATACATTTTGTAATCAACACACTGGATATAAGACATACAATAATGTATGCGGACACCTCGCCGAGGAATGTACATGAATACAAAAACTCATTATATTCGGTCACGTACCTCGATACATGAATATGAGGATATTCGGCCATTTCGTTGCCACGAATTTTCCTGTTGCTAAATGTTGCAAGCGAGTGAAGCGAATGACCGTGGTAAAAATGTAATTTCGGTAGAAAAGATATCAGATATATCGGGGTACCTAGCTCGCTGTCAAATAGAAGGATATTCAGGCACCTGGTTGCCCATATCATTATGGAGGTATGGTATATACAGGCACTCGGCTGCCTGAAATCATCCTGTATCTAAATTTTGCGTGCGAGTGAAGCGGGGCGAGAAAAATAGACTCTTTATTATCTTCAAAATGCTCTTTCCTCGTAAAATTACAGACTAACACCAACAAATTTTGGAAGTTTTTTGTTTTTATTTTGTTTGTTTGTATTTAATCTCAAAGGACCGTATATGATGGAGGTGCTCTTTTCATCCTTCCTGACTGTATAATTATACTTATCCTACTTAAATTAATAACAGAATTAATTAATAAAAGAATAATGACAATCGAGTGTCTTTCCTCCCACAATAATTATCGATATTGATGTTTTACCTTGTTTAAAGAATATGAATAATTATAGTAAAGATAACGAGATAATAGCCACTGTAATAAGGATATTTGGGAACCATAAACAGTAAGATTCATTTTTCTATATACAGTGTAAGTACTCAATATCGAAACAATTCGTGTTATTTCATTTTCGTAATCTGTTGTAAGAGGTGCATTCACATAATTATGAAGAGCATTTTTCGCGCAAACTATCTCCTTATATTATCTCACGTTCTTTATTCCTTTTCCTTCATCTTTCCCCTCGCTATCACCTTTTATTTTATTCAATTGCCATTCGATTGGGCAGGGGCCCCTAGTAGCTACGCCACTGATAGGAGGACTTGAGATTGGTCCAAATCTCTTTATAAGGCCGTTTTAAGGCCCAGGAATAAAATATTTGTATTACAGTAATTATTGTTCAGTCCATGGATGGCGTAAGGCGTAAGGGGAAGGGCAGGTTTCCCGACTTTCAATAAAAGTACAGGTTGTCGGTATGCAAAACAGTTGGGTCAAATTTTCTCCTTTCGTTTATCCATCCGTCCATTTTGTCCAAATACAGTAAATAAAGCATTAAAAATGGACTGATGTGAAGATAACAACATTCTATATTATGCTAAATGACTAGCAAAATTGGCAGTGCTGAATCGCCTTCCCATCTATATTTGGCAGCTGTACATCATTTCGAGGATTAATATGATCAATGCTTAACAAAATATATATGTCCTATCAAATTACTTCATTTGCCCAGTGTTGAATGACCTTCTCAATTCATTTAAAAAACAGACTTTTGTCTTTCCTCTCAATAAATTTAGACAAACACTATATATAAAGCGATGAAACATTTTTTTAAATGCATTCGTCTAGATCATGTTTGGTCTACTTACTCCCTTTCTATTTCCCCCTCTTAATTTACGTCATCATGTCCATTGCCGTCATCGTTACCGTCGTAATAATCCTCGGCATCGTTACCACGAACAAACAAACCACATCTGTATCACCCTCCTTCTCCTCATCCTGCCCCTCATCGTAATCTCATCGATGTTGTCACAAATATTATCTTCATCGTGATGACCGTCATGACCTTTGTTACTATCACAATATTACCTTATTATCTACATCGTGACCATCATCATCATTGTTTCCAACTTTCCATCATCATCGTCATGACCATCGTCGCCATCGTTACCATTATCGTATCAACTCCCTTCATTGTTACTATCATCACCATCATTACCATCATCGTCGTTACCATCACTATTATGACCATCGTTTCCATCGTCACCATCGTTATTATCATTATGACCATCGTTGCTGTCATTATTGTCATTATTTTCATCCCTTGTCATTAATTTCACCATTGTCACAGAATCCGCTTACAGTCCTACATTCTACGAGATGTATCATCACGTGATATCTCCACTACCATCCTTGGACAGAAGGTACCTTTCCCGTTTGGCATCGCTCCTACAGCCATGCAGAAGATGGCACATCCAGAGGGAGAGGTGGCAATGGCAAGAGGTAAGAACAATGACGTAGCTACAAGGGGCACGGTTACACTTGCACCACCCCCCTCTGCCCATCGAGTGGGGGAGTGGGTGAAGAGGGTTAATGTGAAACGGAGATTGGGTAAAGGACGAGAAAAGAAAGCGCCTCCCCCAATCAGTAGCCTTGTAAATTGTAAGACTGGTGCCCCCATCGTTCTCAGTGCCCCTCAATGGATGGACTCAAGCTACGCCACTGGTAAGCTTCAACAGTCTAGATTTAAACCTTTAAACCCTGACTAACACCCGGTGTTTACGATGCGTCATTTCGTCAGCGAGTGGCAGTCGTTGATGCGTCATGTGAAAGTGACATCGTACACAAATAAACAGTCGATTTTGGTTTTACATTACTGACGCATTGATTGATTAGCGTATGTAATGACGCAGTCGAAATGACGCCTCATGTGCAACTGGCATTAGTGGGTTAAGTAAGTCCACTGATTTCTGTTGCGTCAATTGTCGATCTCTTCAACCTAAAGTTACCATAACAAAAATCATCATGAACCCAATCAATTTTCATCTCAATTGAGAGCTTGACTCTTAGAGCTCCTGACCATAAGCTAAGTTAATCCCAATTGTTAGCCTTGCCTGTTTTAATATGGGCTAAAAATAAAGGTTTATGTGGTTCAAGATCCCTTAGAAAATGGAGTTACAGAATAATAAGCAGAAATAAAGCCGTTGTATCATTATGCACATGAATCAATTCATCTTTTCAAACAGTAAATTGAAATTGAAATAATAACTCGTTTAAAGTATTCAAATGACATTTCCTTTTCTTTTGACCGCTGACCGTGACAACAAAAATTAATATGGGATTGTAAAACGAAAGTTAAAGCCTTCACGTGAAGCTATAAGGCTATCAAGTTTTAGTGAATCACTAGATCATCAGATCTAGCCATCATTCAGCTATATCCGGAGAACTCACGATATATGTATAATTCCTGTTGATATTAAAACCTGGATATAGCCGCCACTGCCATGGGAACCGGCATGGTCCTGAGTGCTTGGACAACCAGCACAATAGAGGAAGTGGCAGAAGCATCAGGCGATGGTCTGCGTTGGTTTCACGTGCACATCTTCAGGGACAGGTCAATCACACAGAAAATCATTGAACGAGCAGAGAGGGCGGGCTACATGGCCATATTCGTTTCTGGTGATACGCCTGTATTGGGAAGGAGACTCAGGGCGTTGAGGAACGAATTTGCTCTGCCGTCAAAATTTAGGTATAAACGAAAACGCCAGGATTTTTTTGTAAATTGCATATAAAAGCCAGTTAACACGTCAATTAAACTCAAGACTGCTAGGCAATCTAGGATGTTATATTTGAGTGTTCTCGTTCATCAACATAGACCCAAGTTAAAGTTCTTTTCTTCCGTGATCTTTTCTGACTCTCTTTCCATAACAAATATCTTTCCCGTCTTTTGTGTTCAGGTGATTTTGGTTTTAATGATTCTGAAAAATCGACTTTGCAACCATTTTATATTAGACTTTCTTTTGACGGATCGGATAAAACAACATTTTCTTTTAAATGTCATATCCTGTATTAACTAATGGTTGGGTTTGGCCTTTTTGCTATTTAAGTACCGCTACATAGCAGCATAGTAAATATCCACAATGACGATCCTTTTCAATAAAAACGATTTAAAATGCCGGAACCCTAGTTTATGATTGTATTTAGAATTGAACTTTAATTCATGACAGGTTACAGAGCTTTCCCAAGCAGTTGCAGATTGAGGATGGGACCGACAACGACAAATTTCCGAAGTATGTGAACACTCAGATTGATGATACCGTCAGCTGGGACGACATAGAATGGATCAGAAGTATCTCCTCACTACCAATTGTCGTCAAAGGCATTCTTACAGGTACGTGTACATTGAAAAGGACTAATATACAAGTATCCTACATTTACAATCATCAGCATTAAAACTCAAGGTGTTAATAGAATAAAAGTTACTTCAATGTACTTTGTTATTTATTAAATTTATCAGTTGCAATGTGTTATATATATATAATCGCTTCAAAATGGCACATTTTCCCTAACTGAAAGACACTTCGCGTCCTATACATACTGGTTACGTAAACGGACGTGTAATATTATTTTAGATAATTTGAAGGAGAACAAAAATCAAGCCCGCTTAAACTTTGATATCTACTGCGGGAACGTTTAGTGTGTACCTTTTTTAAATGCTCACTTCAATTTTCATTGGATTCCTAGATTTTTTTCTCAACCTTTTTTTTCTCGACGTTTTTTATCTAGCTGCAGAAGTTGAGTACATCTTATCTGCATATTTGAAAATCAGAGGACATTTTTTATTGGTTTATATAACTCAATCACACCGCCACGCCGACCGATTCTTGGTCATTCGTCTTAATGTAAATTCTTGTACGGTGTGTTGTCGATCTGGCGTCGGTTATGTCGGTGTTACTGAGGTATTATTACAAAACCCTTTTGGCGAGGTTATTTCAAGTTTATCTAACCCCCCACCCCGCCCCACCACCAGCTTTAAAATGCTCTAGTGACGCCAATTGGTGATAAGTTAGTTATGTTATACAACCTCGACCTTCCCCCTTTCTAGCGGCTGACGCCCGAGAAGCCGTATCTCGTGGAGTAGCTGGTATATTGGTGTCTAATCATGGAGGAAGACAATTAGATGGTGTCCCTGCATCGGTAAAGTCACAAGAAGCTTTTCTCATTACTTTTCTTTTTCTTCTTCTTCCTCGTCTTTTTTTAGCTTTAGACTTTCCATACTTATACATTTCCCATCCTTTGTTGTTAAGTGTTCTATAATGTACCTTTAAAGTTACAAACAGGCAAGACAACGTTGGACAACATCAGCGATTTTTGAAGTCTTTGTGAAAAAATGACATCTTGCAAAAGGCGAATACAAAAAATCATTGCAAACCTTGCGTTGAATTATTGGTACAAACACTAAGTTAGTCATCTTTTTAATTTTATAAAACGATAGGTCAATAAAGGGACATGTTTGTGACGGATCTAATAATCAGTAATCAGGATCAGTAAATAATTATCATATATCATTTTACCATCTTTCTCGACCTGTTGAGTCCCGGTGCCTTCGGAAATTGGGAGATACAATTTTCACCAATGATATAATTAATTTCCCTCTGCCTCGCCCCGAACTCTCTGACCGTTCAGATCGATGTTCTAGATGAGGTAGCTAATGCAGTCCGAGGGTCTGGTGTAGAAGTCTTCTTCGATGGTGGTGTTCGATCGGGAACCGATATCCTCAAAGCACTAGCGCTAGGAGCACGAGCTGCCTTCATAGGTCGACCAGCTCTCTGGGCTCTCAACTATGATGTAAGTGTCATTTCGACGCCAGATTAGGACATATACCCTCTATGACAAATTGACAATGGTACCCCATGATAGCACTTCCAAAAGAAAACTAGTACCCCCGGAAATCTACTTCCTTAGAAGAAGAAAAAAAAAACGTTCAATTTTACCCAGGGAGTAATTAAGTTGTCCGGAAAGTAACATTCATTTGGTGTTGTCATCTGACGCCATGTCTTTGCCTACTCGTGTCATATTTTGGTCTCTCTCTCCCCCTCCTTCTCATAAAGTTATCGTCTTATTCATAAATGGGCTATTATAGAGATGATGTGACATCATTTCAAAATATATCTCGGCAAATCCTGATTGTAATTGTAAATTTGAATTCTGTAACCTTTTTTTCCTGTTGGTATACCACATCCCCAGCATACACAGTCTTCTAGACACGTCCTGCGTGTAAATCAATATTAAACTTCCATTTGAGTTTGATTATTTTTCCTACTAAAATTATCTTTCAAGAGAAAATAATCTTTGTCATATCCGTTTAATTACAGGGCACAGCGGGAGTCTGCAAAATGCTGGAAATTCTGAAGATTGAATTTAGCGTAGCCATGGCATTGACAGGTAAGAGCAGGGGCGCCGGAAGTGGGAGGGGGGGGCAGGGGGGCAGTCGCCCCCAATCGAAAAGTGGGGGAGCAAAACGCATTTTCGCCCCCAAAAAAGCCCCGGAAAAAAATCGGCAGTAAAGGAGTAAAAATGGTTTGTATTTTTTAACCAAAAATAAAATAAAAAATGAATTGATCACAATCACAATTAAACTTCCTAAACATTCCGCATGTTTGTTTGTTTGTTTGTTTGTTTTATTTCCACTTTTTCACATCAATACAAAGAAACATCATACAAATAAATATAATGAGTAACATGTAAGTTTGACAAAATATGTTTCTAGTTAAAATACAAGCAAAAATATATATATATATATATATTGATTTGTGCCAAACCATCGTGAAAACATAATCTGCATAAAAATAAGAAATAAGGGGGAGAATGGATATCTATGTTTAGCAAGTTTCTTACAAAGGAAAAAGCAGGAGACGACATGTCGTAAGCGTAAATGCTTGATGATGACCGTGGCATCGGCCGAGTTAACAAATAAATAAAATTTTGTGTGAAAATAACAAAATATATTTAGTGACATGTTTCGTGTTGAGAAGTGCATTTGTGCATAGTGCAAAGCTTTAGCTTGGTGGAACAATAAAAGACTAATACCGTGATATTAATTGTGTGGTGGTTTCAGTTACGGGTGATAATATTAAATGTATGCAGGGTCCATTCCTGTTGACAAAAACAGAATAATTAAAGACATAACAAATTAGATTATTTAAAATTTCTATGTAAGATCTAGCAAGCTATACTGAGTTAACAAATATTTTTTCATATAAGCTTTAAATGAATAAAGGGAGGTCCTAGTTTTAATATGGTTTGGTAAGTTATTCCAAATATCTGGTCCATGGTGTCTAATTGATCGTAAGGCTAAACTAAGTTTGGGATTATTAAGATGGTAATCATGAGCATGTCGAGTTAAATATGAGTGTACAATTACATTTAATAAATAAAAGTTAAAGAAAGATGCTGGAAGTGTTTTGGAAGTGTACTTATACATCAAAATGGCAGTTTGGAGCGTATGTATATCATAAACCTTTAACGTTTTTAATTGACTAAATAACGGGTTCGAATTTGCAAGATAGTTAGAGTGTGTACAAATACGAATTGCTCTCTTCTGCAAAAGAAATATTGAGTTTATTTTAATTTTACTACAGTTTGCCCATATCCCTATATTTATCAAATAATTGAGGATTTTATAATAGCGATACGCGCATATCGTGGAAATATTGTAAGAGGATGGGAAAGCGTGTGTGTTTTTATGATAGGGGTGAGAAGACATGAGCCCCTGAACACTGGCGTACTGATGGGGGGGGGGGCAGTTGCCCCAAAAATAAAATTCAAACGTGGTTTATTTCTTATTCGATACCAGTGATATACAAATGTTGCTGAAATTATATGATTTTCCCGGATTTTTCTCAATTTTTTTTGTAAATTATACTTTTTTATGCGTTTGTTGGAAAATTACAAATTCCCAAATTTACAGTCAGGCAAAAAATTTGCTTATTTAGAAGCCTTCATGTCAGAAAAAAAAAAAGAGAGAAAGAAAGAATGAGTGACCTGCCAGTGTCACAAATGAGGTATTAAAATATGCTCATCTGACCGTAATTAAATGCCTGAAACCCCTGAGCTTACGGGGGCTCCGCCCCTGGACCCCACCAAGGGCCCTAAGGAGGGCCCCTGGATGCTCATCTGACCGTAATTAAATGCCTAAAGCCACTGAGCTATGATTATGATAGGGGTGAGAAGACATGAGCCCATGAACACTGGCGTACTGATGGGGCAGCTGCCCCCAAAATAAAATTCAAACGTGGTTTATTTCTTATTCGATACCAGTGATATACAAATGTTGCTGAAATGTTATGATTTTCCTGGAATTTTCTCAATTTTTTTTGTAAATTATACTTTTTTATGCCTTTGTTGGAAAATTACAAATTCCCAAATTTACAGTCAGGCAAAAAATTTGCTTA
This sequence comes from Mesocentrotus franciscanus, assembly GCA_037976565.1. Classification (NCBI taxonomy): domain Eukaryota; kingdom Metazoa; phylum Echinodermata; class Echinoidea; order Camarodonta; family Strongylocentrotidae; genus Mesocentrotus; species Mesocentrotus franciscanus. The sequence goes on along the minus strand of CP137669.1, from coordinate 11,264,411 downwards.
TTTAGAAGCCTTCATGTCAGGATCTGCAGAACAGCGGGGTCTCGAGGCTCGAGCCCCCCTCACTTTCTTGAAAAAGTATGTTAAAGAAAAAAAGAAAAAAAGAGAGAAAGAAAGAATGAGTGACCTGCCAGTGTCACAAATGAGGTATTAAAATATGCTCATCTGACCGTATTTAAATGCCTGAAACCCCTGAGCTTCCGGGGGCTCTGCCCCCTGGATACTCATCTGACCGTAATTAAATGCCTAAAGCCACTGAGCTTCATGGGGCTCAGCCCCCTGGACCCCCCACCAATTAGTGATCTGCCAGTGCCACAAATAAGGTATCAAAATATGCTCATCTGACTGTAATTAAATGCCTAAAACTCCTGAGTTTCCGGGGGCTTCGCCCCCTGGACCCCACGAAGGGCCCTAAGGAGGGCCCCTGGATGCTCATCTGACCATAATTAAATACCTAAAACCCCTGAGCTTCCGGGGGCTCCGCCCCTTGACCTTTTTGCTCATTACGCCACTGCCCCTGAAAGGTGAGCCCCCTGGAATGTTTGCCCCCCCCCCCAATCCCAAACTGCTTCCGGCGCGCCTGGGTAAGAGTACAGAGTCTGTTAAACACGGGTTTTACAGTAAATTTGATTGAAAAGATTATAAAGTACTCAGGAATATTAAAAGGTCAAAGTGTGTTTTATCGATTTTGACACTCCCTTGCTTAAAGATAAGGTTCATTAATTTTAAAAACTATCTTCATTGTCATTATTGCAAAGTTGACACTTTGATTTGACAAGGTTGTCAAAATTCAATGCCCGAAAACATTCGAAGTAATGATTATTATGAATTACAAAACGCTTAAATACAGCCCCGGCATAGCACCTGAAATGCTCTCCGATCGTTGTTGAGATGTGTGACGTCACATGTTGAACATGATTTGCACAAGCAGACGATGTCCCATGACATCTCACACATTTTCAGTGCCTGTTTCGTCATCTTTTCTTCAGTTATTTCTCTTACTTCACTACCGTCAGGCTAAATGTTTAATCTATTGCCTCACTCTAAACCCCGCGCATGGTATTATTTTGATGAAAAATGCAGCGATAAAAAAATAAAGGAATCCGTCGCTTGTAAACAAAATAAGACGCCATTGTATTTTCAGCTGCATACACCGCGGTATGTTCGGCGTTTCAAGAGGGAAAAATGCGTCCATGCTATCATTCCAGGGGTTTTGAATTTGAAAGTGTGGTTTCTTTGATTGTTCATTAGCCCCTATTCTGTGTATTTACAAACAAAAGAATTTAGTTATCAGAATCGGTGTCATATCCCTTTTGAATGGTGTAAAATTCCATCACATTTATATACACTAAACTCATTATAATTTGAGAAATAATAGCATTGCAATTATGTTTATTCTTTATGGGATGTCGCTTGCGCAGGATTCGTTCATATTGTGACGGCATTAAACATCGTTATTTTTCTGGCGAAACTCTCGCATATCCCAGATGCTATGGAGGTGGTTTTATTTGTATTTTTATAAATCACCCGATATGTAATTGACCTAAAACTTGTACGATGGCCATCTGTTAGCTTACCAGTTTCTAGTAATATGTTATTTGCCATATTTGTGATTTTCTTTGAACCCGCACTTTAATTGTGACTTATTTTAATCACCAGTGCCCTGCCATACGCCTACTCCTTATCGCTGTATGACATTGTTTTGTGATAATCAATAATGTGAAATATTTTGTTCATTTAGTCAGCAAATTCGTCATTAACATATTCCCCATTCCAAAATGCTGGTAAAACCAAATACTATGAAAAATACAGATTTGACACTTAGTAAATTACAAGAGTTGAATAGGATATAAAGCAGTGCTGATATCGGACCATTAATACATTTTGTGGCCCATAAAATCGTTCCAGATTGTTGAACTTTTGGACTTTAAACGGCATTGTTAACTCCATTCTTTTTCGTTGTATGATTTATCTCCTTGTTGAACACAGGTTCGCTGAGTGTTGCTGACATAAAGAAAGATTTGCTGAGAAGACAAATCATTTACGCCAAGTTATGAGATTTACCAACCTCACCGTAACCTGTATAATTATGTAGCATCGTTTAGCTTCTTTGTGTTTCACTGAAGCTTGAATAAGAAAAGTTTGACACCAATATACTATCAAGATATAAATGAAGAATGATTCTAAACTATTCTATGTGTCTTCCATCCATAACAATAATCACAATTCAATTTGTTAAATTTGATATCTTATTAGCGCAATCTAGATGAGTTTGAGGATATCAATGTTCAAACCTCTAATTTACACTTAAATTGTGATTATCTTCCACTAGTATTTTGCCATATTTGCTGTATTGCAGTTATTACATTGATTATGTGTATTTGTTTTCTCTGTTTATAAGGCCTTAAACAAAAAAGATGTTGTATTGCCCTTTAGGTGCCAAAACATGTGTCGGTCGGTCGGAATTTTTTTTCCTTTCCCTTTTTAGGCTGATATTTCTCAGTTTTTATATATTTGTATTCATTAAACATTTTTTTCTTCTAAAAAACGGTTTAAACAAAAAAGCCGACCGTAGATTTCAAGATTTTGGGGTCGGTAGCTAATCTGTTTGTTCTATGTTTATGTTTTTCCTTTTACTTAATAGTATGAACATTAAAGTATGAAGTATGTAATATGCAGTATTACTACTGTTATGTGTAATGTTGGTACTGTTAGTTACAGACGGATAAATATAGTTCACCCACTCGGCTGATCTGTGGATCAATTCACTGAGTGAATTGAGTGTTGAACATGCCTTATTATCACGGTGTCCAATGGTAATTACTATGATTTCATTGACTATCAGCAACACGAGGACAAGATATTATTCAAATTTTAATTATAAATCAAATAATGTCGTATATTAACACAAAATCTGAAATCATGCTGAGTTACAATAACTGTTAATTGGATTAAATTTTGCAAGTGCAGCTAAAATTTGCATATTCAAATGAGGAATAATTCACCTAGGTCTGGAAACTCTTCGAAATATATTGCATGTTGTATACTAACCTTGTTTGCTATACATCGCCAAAGTGATGAAAGTTGATGTTGAAAGTGCTGTATAATTAAAGGGAAATTTCGATTGCCTCTTTAATCATTACCTCACGAGTTTTTCTCATGTTTAATACGATTTGAATCAAATCTGAACTTAATTTCAACTTACTATTATCCCCCATACAGTAAGTTTAGCCAAATAATTTGTGTTACCCACAAAATCCTACATGTATTAATAAAATCTTTAGTATTGCACACCAATTATTTATAAATATTGATATATAGCAATAACATGATAAAAATCAATACCTCTCAGTACGTTCATGTTTAAGTTAAGTATTTGCACAATTAATAACAAATATGAAAGACTCGTAAATATGATATGATGCCTAACCATCAAGACAATGCTACGGTGAGTTAAAAATTGATTTTACAAATCGCAATTATCTACTGATCAATGATATAAATATTCATAACAGTATTACGTCTCTGTACAGAAGAGTTTATGAGTGCAAAGCATAAGTGTATATTTGAAACACGATGATGTAAAATGATTACAGAAGGCACATATTATTCTATTTGGTGTCAATCGTAGTATATCACCAGGGTAATAAACCCCCATTTTCCATTTTTTTTTAATCTGTCAGAAATTGGTGAGTGTATGGTCTTTCATCAAGTCTAAAAAAGTACAAAGAAAACGGTGAGATCCTTTTGAGTGAATAATTCAGTTGATTTTCCTTATACGCTCATTCAAAATTGGCCACAAACGCCCTAGTCGCAAGTATCATCATAATTATGGTCAAGTATTACCATAATGTTACGAATTCATTATTTAAAACTATAGTTATTTGCTGCATCGAAACCATGAACAATATTACATCTCTCGCAATTTATGATAGCATATTGAACCTAAAGATTTGATCAATTTGATGTGGTTATTAGGATCCGACTTGTGTTTCTTTCTTTCTCGTTCTACTACTTTTCTTTCAAACTTTCGTGGAATAGCCTTCCATCATTTACACACTCTCCTATAGCGTAGCTCGCTTTTTTCCTACTCGGAGCAGCTCATTATGCCGACATAAGGAATAAATATAGATTTGCCGATGTAGCGTTCAATGTGCTCACATCATATTAGATTTGGCGACAGAACAGTTTTAGTCTAGAATTTCGGAGGGGGCAATTTCCCACCCACCTTTATCTAAGCTCATTGTAGGTACAGGGGGCATGTCCCCTTCCCCAACCCCACCCATCGAATTGCAAAAATGGAAATAGGACCACTTCCCGCTCGCTCACCCTAATCGACGTCTTTAATTTGCATTACATTCACCGAGTACGACTGAGCCCTCCCCCCCCCCCAAACCCACACCTATACACACACACGCATACAGACAAAAGGTCCAAAGTGGGGATATGACAAATGTCCCCACAATGAAGGACTTTGCGTGCCTGTAAATCCTTCTTTGTGGGGACGTTTTTCCGTTCCACACCCACATTGTGGGGATATATGGTCCAAAGTTGGGATGTCGTACACACTAATCTTATACACTTCGTTCTGACCCTACACATTGATTATGGGCAAAAAACAAAATTCCCGATAGGTCACTAGAGAGCGCTACTAACATAAATTATTCGCCGTTTTTTATGATTTTAGATGATTTTTCATTGTGGGGATATCCCCACTTTGAAACATATCCCCACAGCGTGGGTGTGGAACGGACAAATGTCCCCACAAAGAAGGATTTACATACACACACACACACAATCCCCTTACCCTTTGATACCAACGTCCCCCTTTATGGCTAAACCCACTCTCTATCTTCTCTTTTCGTTGCACCTCTCGCTTGATCTTGCACGCATTCTTGATCAAATCCTTACTATCTTCCCCATTTAACAAAATGTATTCCATTTCTATATTGTATAGATGACTGTATGATAACACAATACTTTTCTATAAATTGATCTAAAAGAAACAGTAATTTGTTAATACAAGTACATGTATATTTTTTTCACAAATGGGTAAAAACACTGTGTGTAGATTTCTTATACATGTATCAGGCACAACTTCGTTGTAATCATTAAACGATGTGATTGACATTTAATAACAATTCATTTCGTTTGCGTCTTCATTATGTCTATGTTTTCAGCTGGCTCTTCAGTTTAATGAACGATGAAAACGTGAAAATTGTGGGTGATTAGAAAAACCCTAGAGGCATTGTAGATTGGAAGACTTTTAATCTTTCAAGATATTAATCGGAGAACTTTCCTGTGTACACGTTTCAACCCTACCCGGGTGCTGGCTGGGTCGCTCGAAGGCTTATATAGGCCTGAAATGACACATTCGAATCTAGCGGACCTTTTTTTTTCTTACTTTGATGAAAATCAAATTTTCATCCGTTTTTAGATTGGGGAAGTGATATGTGCAGTTCGTCAATCGCCTGAATTTACCCTGAATATATAGTGATCGTCTACAGCGCCATCTGTCTTTATTTCGCTGTTTTCTTATTCTTAAATGTATACAGAACTCTTGTGTAAAAAATTGAGCGAAACCACATGAATAATTAGTAGCGGTTCTAGAGGGGATTTCGGGCTCAATACCCCCCATCCTTCCCCTTAAATTCTTGACTATAATGAATTTGAGCAAGGCAAAGGTAACACTTTTTGACTTTTGCATTCAATTATCTATGTTACACTATAATTTTGAAATTTGTTATCAGTCGTTATACAAATTTAGGAATGATCCTATTTGTTTGGATTATAATCATTACAATTTGAATTGAGTTATAACATGTACAGAATTAATACAAGAACCCCAAGCCCTAACAAGCTCCCAAAAGGCCCCCCCCCTACACACACACACACACCCACACACAAACAAAAACACCAACAATATCTCGAACCGCGCCTGTGAATAATCATTTATATAATCTCTTTTCATGCGAGAGTATTCTTTAAAATCGCATTTCTAAATCTCGTTAATTTTGTTATTCATCTGAATATCGTATAATTGTTGATGTTGGTTCCACCCTACATATTTAATATGGGCATGACCTTATGATTCTACAGGCATTGTTATTTCAAACAACAATGAACACTAAAACCTCGTAGACTAAATTTGATAGCTGCAATACGCCGATTTCAATGGAATAATTCTATTACCATAACGTAGATCAAAGAGAAAAATAATCAACGCCGCTCAAAGAATAGTGGACAAAACGGATTACGAGTTTAACAATGATCGAAATTTAGCCCTGATGGAAAACTTATTCGTACCGACGAAAATCGAGGCAATTATTTGAGAGGGCATGAACAGAAAAGGTGAAGTTATTGTAAGGATTACTAATTCCATCATTTTAGAATGCTGCCCTTATCGACTGTATATAGATAATACGAATATGGTAAGAAATTGGTTTCCATGCCCCGAACAACCGAATATGAGCAAAACGGGACACCACATGTTTGGGGCAAGACGTTTTGTGCATTTTTTTTTTGGGGGGGGGGCGAGGATTACCGCGTGTATATCATGCCGTTAATCAGAAGAAGACTGACGTTTTGCTCTAATAGGGAGTTCTAGAATCGGTCAGAATAAACAAAAGGCACATTTTTTCTCCAGCTTATCATCTGTATACTTTAGTTTCTCTTACCTTCCAATTTGTCAGTCTGAATTCCCATTCCGCGTGTATATTTTTGTTGTTGTTATATCCCTGTAACCATGGAAGCCTTAATATTCCATCCCTAATTTTGTTTTCTTCTTTTATTCTTTCGGGGTTTTTTTCTTCGGTGTTCGACAACAAGGTAGGGTCAAGCCATACATAGAAAAATAACACAAACAGCGGACGAATGAATACCATTAGACAAAGATATTTTCATTCAATAACTATTTATTCGTTACTCGTCATTATTACAGTGATTCTGATGATCTCTAACTGAATTCATCAACAAGCAAATGGCATGAATACTTATGATAGAAACTACATACGACAAATGGATAATTAAACAGGAAATGAATATACACTCTAAATAATACCCAATATTGGGTAAATGAAAAAGGAACATGCAATTTTGTCGGGTAAACTGTACACCCCTAAATTTCTAATCTGTCCACGATGGGGTACAAATTTACAATTTTCCATTGTTTAGAGTGTACAGAGGACACAATGTCATCTTATGACGTATAGGATTGAAGAGTAATTAAGTTCAAGGAAAAATATATGCATGGGATAAGACAGTCGAAAGTAACGTTTTTGTACGCAATGAGCACTAGTAATAGGGGATCTCCCATTTGGCAACCTGGGGGTGTGTGACGTCATTTACGGAGAACCTACATTTTTCTTTTTATTCAAAAGTATACAAGATTATTCTCATTCTAAATTTTATGATAGAATGTATATATTATCATAAGAGGGTATAACAATATGTTACCTCTAAAACACACTGCAAAATATATGAATTTAGTAGTGGGGTATTTCAATAAATTTGAAAATGATTTACACAATGAATCTGAGGGTAGGTCTCCGTTTATGATATCAAACATTATAGCTGAATTTCCGATGGGAGATTCATTATGAATGTAATTATTTTAATTATTTGTTTTCCATTTTTCAATACTTTTTTCCCTCTTCCTCTCAGACTAATGTTATAAGGAAGGATCAACCCCCTTTAAAATAGCAATATACTCTTCTAAAATATCTAAGTGCCTCAGAATAGTAATAGTATTATAGAATAGAATTTCGAATATAATTTTGCTTAAATGATGAATCGTAAATCAGTTATGATATAAAAAGATGTCACCACAGCACAATGTCGGGCCACCAATCATATTATTTCCATGTTATACCCTATAGTTACACCAGCGAGACCGACACCACACCGAGAACAGACCGAAAATAAATGTTATTACACCGCATGGTCATGATTTAGAGTCGGTTTGGAGTCGATTTGGCGATGTGACTGAGGAATTAGATAGCAAGATATGAAACCTGAAAACCTTTGCCTCCGACGTACGCATCAGATGAGAAGCGAAGAGTGAGCTGGTTGGTCTGAGACACAATTGATGATGGCGTCAAATCCCCGTCCACGCTGCATCATATATATATAGAATAATAAACAAAAATAGAGTGTACTGCTTTGTGGGTCTCCTTATCAAAATTCGATTACAATTTTTATGATGTATAAATCTGTTAATCACTCAAGAGCTTCGGGGTGAAATTTCCGTCCATTATAGTCTCGATCAGTTGACAGTGATTATGTATGACTGTCGTAGCGTCATATACACCAATCAAAAGATTAGAATATGGGACTTGACTAAACATTTCAAAAAAAGTTGCAATTGATCCGGATCTATCCCGATTGATCTCAAATCAGTCATACGAATGAAACCGACACCAGGAGGGTGTTTCATCAACAAAAATGATTTCGATTTAAAATTTCAATTGATGAAAAACACCGACAACAGACCGAACCAACAATTACATTGCCATGAATCATGTATGACCATAAATGTGTCGGTTTGGAATCGGTCTGGCTGTGTGACTGAGGTAGTTGTACAGGATTGGTTGTCTGGGGATTCGTCCGAGTAGTTAGTGTCCGAGAGGGAGGGGTTGGAGTAGTTGTCCGAGTGGTTAGTGTCCTAGAGAGAGGGGTGGGATTAGTTGTCCGAGTGGTTAGTGTCCGAGAGGGAGGGGTGAGAGTAGTTGTACGAGTGGTTAGTGTCCGAGAGGGAGGGGTTGGAGTAGTTGTACGAGTGGTTAGTGTCCGAGAAGGAGGGTTGGGAGTAGTTTTCCGAGAGGGAGGGGTGGGAGTAGTTGTCCGAGAGGGAGGGGCTGGGAGTAGTTGTCCAAAACATGAGGCGTGCTCTATTTTAAATCTATTCAATTCATTGACAGAATGCTGAATCTGCTATAGGCCTATATGCACAGTGGTGATTCTAGATTGTTAGTTAGATAGTGAAATAATCTAGGGGGTGTATAGAGAAGCACGTGCCACGGTCGGCACTTGAAAGGGGTGCCAACAAAACAAAAACAAAAAAAATTGCAACCGATCAAGCGTAAAGTGCATCGAGGAATATTATTTGATTTTTTTTTTAAGCTAACGCATTTCTACTGCTCTGTCGAATTGCTCCCACACCTAATTATTTATTTTTAAACAAAATTTGTTTATCAATTTCGAGGAAATGCGAGGAAATCTGAATTGTTATTTTCAGCTGAAAAGTTTAAGTAGTAGCGCTGTTATGGAGTTTGCCCCGGGCGTCATAATCCCTAGATACGCTTCTGTAGTTAGTTCGTTCGTTAATTAGCGAGTTAGTTAGCTAATTCGTTTAGTTAGTTAGTTAGTTCGGCCGTTAGCTATTCAGCTAGCTACGGTAGTATGTTTGTTTGTAAGTTACATACCTCAATAATGTCTCTTCCTGGTCATATTGGTTCCGTTCAATCACTTCTAGGCAGTCATACTCGCAAGCATAATTAGCTCCATCTTCCAAGTCGAAGTCATTGAATGTCAACTTAATGACCTTTCCTGGTTCTACCTGGATGACGTAATCACAGAGTAGTTGGTTGGGGTACTGTATGGGGTAGTTGAGGGACTCGACGATACCGGAATCCCCACCGAAGGTCCCACCGCATGTGAATTCTGTGATAGATTTGTAGGATGCCTTGAAGCCTTTCATCTCTACGTCCTCATCGGTGATGAAGGTCAGCTTCATGTTGTTCGACACGGATTCGAATGGACCAACGTTAGTCCTGGTTCCACACAGTCTAAAATATACCACCAAAATACGAAGTCATACGTTATATTATGGCATAATGCCCTCTCAATACAACTGTGCCATTATACAAATTATCATCGTTATATATAAGAGAGGGGAAAGGATGTGATTTTTACATTTGGATAGTGTATCAAATATTGCATTATGTTGACCCCAAAATCCCGGAAAATCATGTCATTTCAGAAACATTTGAAAATCTCTGGTATCGAATTTGAAATAAACCAATTTTGAGAGAGGTCAATGGAGCCCCATGAAGCTCAGAGGTTTCAGGCATTTAATTACGGTCAGATGAGCATACAGGGGCCCGCCTTAGGGCCCCTGGTGGGTTCCAGGTGGCGGAGCCCCCGAAAGCTCAGGGGTTTTAGGCATTTATTGCGGTCAGATGAGCATATTTTGATACCTTATTTGTGACACAGGCAGGTCACTAATTGGATAGGGTCGGGGGCGGAGCCCCCGGAAGCTCAGGGGTTTTGAGGCATTTAATTACGGGCAAATGAGCAACCAGGGGCCCACGTTAGGGCCCTTGGAGGGGTCGTTGGGGCAGAGCCCCCGGAAGCTCAGGGAAAATCACGCCATTACAGCAACATTTGTAATTTACTTGTATCGAATTAGAACTAAACCACGTTTGAATTTTATTTGGGGGTCAACTGCCTCCCCTATCAATACGCCAGTGACGGCTATCGAACACGTCGGGCAGAGTCCCTCTACTGAATATATCCGTTGTTTTCGTCAACTTTATTTTTCTCAGGATGCTAGTGTCGCGCGTGGTGCGGTAGTTGTCTTTCCGCGCCGCTAGCGCTAAAACAGCGCAAGCGCGTTGCAATCCGACATCGAACTTTGCGATCGCGATCTCTGGAATTCTTGGTCGATAATATTTTTCTTCTTGTACCCATTCGTAGTTTATCATTTTTCCTTTCCCTTTCGTAATTATCAATCTAAATAATTTTCAGTATAATTTGAGAAATTATGGATTTAATATTGCGTTCTTCATAAAATAAAAGATCCAGGATTTGTGATGGGAGGGGGCCCAATAGTCGGAAAATTTTCTGACAAGCAAAAGAGAAAAAGAAGGTTTAAAACAAAAGGTCATCAGCATTTTTTCATTTTTGCTCACTTCTTCCCCCCGGCCCACCCCCTGGTTCCGCCCTGACCCCATCAATTAAATAGATGGGTCAAATAGACCCGCAAAATGCCGTAGGTCCTGGTTGTCCCATGTGTCCAAATGATCGTGTCCTATAGGCCTACGTTGGAATTTAAAGCAATTTTTTAAAAATTGAATGAAGAGGTGACGAGAATGGGCGGGAAAATCTGTATAGGGCTAACCTATAAATAGGAGGTTTCACCGTCAGGTGGCGAGCTTAATTTATCACCTTCTTGAGGATATTATTTTTAAGATTTGCGATTGGATGAAAAAGTTTCGTGGCATATATGCTGTCCTTCGGTTTATGTGATAATTGCATTTCATAATAATGGAAAAAAGGCAAAGCCTACATGACATTTATCATCACATTCTCTCTTCTTTTTTCTTCTCCCTCTCTATCTCTCCTTTTCTTTTCTCTATTCTTCTTCCTCTCCATCTCTCTTTTTTCTTCTTTAAATTTTTTTTTTTTAGGCTGAAAAGGGGTACGGTCAATCCCGTACAAACCGTAGCGGCTCCGACGGGCCGGTGTTGACATAAATTATGTTAATTCTAATATCGAGAAAATCCAACCGACTCGGATCAAATTAGACTAGACAATCATTATTCTTTAAGGCATTTAAAAAATGATTTATTTACCGTGTTTTCAATTTCACGTCAGTATCTCTGAGATCGATGATGAGGGCGTCATAGTTACATCCATTACTGCCCTCCTCAATCGCCATTTCATCGATCATTAGATAAATCCTTTTTCCTACAGCAGTAGAAAGGCGGTAGACTTTCTTTTGCTTCGCATTGTAAGGATTCGGGTAGTTCGGGGATGTCAAGGTGCTCAATGGAGCTGAGACAGAAAGATGAAAATGAACAACAGTATACAATTTTGTACTTCTGTGCCTCGCCTTATAAACAATTGCGAGTGATTCGGACCGATCGCTATTCTGTACTAAAGCGAAAGATGATTGTAAGTTTACGATTGATTGGAGGACTTGCGATTAATCGTAAATGTTTCATAAGACAGGGCTCTGGATGTATGGGAATACATTTACTGTCACCCTTGTAAAAAAGACACCCTCAAATATTTCGATAATAATGATAACAACAAAAACAATAATAGTAATTTTTATAGTATTACAAATGATAATAAAAATAACAATAATGATAATGATGATGATGTCAATAATGTGCTTCACATTATTATATAAATATGTATTATAATCTCACCGACTTAAAATTCGGGCGGCGCCAGCTCACTTTTCACTCGCCGCCCAAAAACGCTCGGTGTCCGGGCGGTCGTCGCCCGGGCACCGACCTAATCGAGCGTTCGCCGTCGAGCGATTTAGGTCAAAAATCGAAGCCGCTAGGTCAAAGGCTGACGAGCGGTCGCCGCCCGGTCGCCGCTGAGAGATCAGTCGGTCACTACCGGGACGCCGCGCGGAGAAGCTCCCGATTTCGCCCAGTTTTGACCTAAAATCGACCGGCGACCGACGGGAAATCGACAGGGCACCGCCAAGGCATCGCTGGGGCTCTACAGCCTGCTCGACTTCTCCAATTTCTTTAAAATCAGCCGGTGGCCGGTGGAAGACCGGCCGAGAATCGGTGGGTCATCAGTCGGTCACTGCCGGGACGCCGCGCGGAGAAAACGACCGGCGACCGACGGGAAATCGACAGGGCACCGCCCAGGCATCGCTGGGGATCTACAGCCTGCTCGACTTCTCCAAAAATCGTTGGGCGATGCCTAAATTCCAGCGGCGACCGAGCAGGCTACAAATCGGTCGGTCGCCGCTCTGAGTTGTGACCATAGCTTTAGGGGCCGTCACATATCAAAACGGAGCCCGCCCGACTTCTCTGCGAGCTCAAAAGGGCATTTTAGCCAGGAATACGGCCGGTGTCTGCTCGATCACTGCGGGCTCCGCCTCGTTTTTTAGGGGTCGGCCGACGTCCGCAGGGCACCAAAACCTGCCCCCAATTCAGCGATTTTCCAAAGGCGAATTTTGAGGTAGCAGAGCTCGTAAACAGGTCGCCCGTAGATCGCTCGGGCATCGCTCAGGCATCGGTAAACATTCGATAGATATTCGGGCGGCAATCCCGACGATTTTAGACCATTTTGGGGCTTTAAAATTCAAACGGATATCGGCAGAGCTGCGCGGCCGCCTCAAAGGCTCCCTACGATACCCGAACGTCCGCCTTCCGTATCTCGCCCGCGACTTCGGATATCGGCAGAGCTGCGCGGCCGCCGCAAAGGCTCCCTACGATACCCGAACGTCCGCCTTCCGTATCCCGCCCGCGACTTGTACAAAGTCGGGCGTGCTTCGAGCGCACTCCGTGATGGTGTCGGCCGCCGTCTGTCGGCTTCTACAGGCCCCGGCCGGGCTCCTCCTGTCAACTCAGGAATTTTGCCCCTGGGGTTTATATATCCCCTGCATTCTGAGATACTTTCACTTTTCCTCGGTGCTGGAGAAGCCGTATACAGTATGCAGCAGCTACGTCAACCCCCCCCCCCCGCAATTTCTGAAAATTCTGCAACAACTCCTGTGCTCACTCTCTCAAAACCTTCAAAGTACTATAAGTAGCTATATTCTGTGCTGTTCACTTTCTCAGACCTCAGAAAATAATGTGATGCGTACAACTTTTTGAGTGTCTTATATAATTATATTCGAGGTGCGGACGCGTCGGAGGACGTCGGTCGGACGTCGGTCGGTCGTCGGTCGGGCGGAGCCCCCCCCCCGCGTAGACCTATTGATCGTCGACCGAAACTCGGACGGCGCCCGCCCTTATCCCGTTCGTTTACTGACGGGTCTTCAAAGGGCACCTCCCAAGCCCCGTCCAATATGTGACAAGGTAGATTTCAAGCGAAAAAATATGCTCGACTCCCTGGAGGGTTTGAAATTCGGCGACTTTCTGGTGATCCAAAAATTTCGGCTGGAGACCGTTGGATATGTGATGCAGGCATTAAGTCTCATTCCGATATGCAGCGGAAATCGCGGCGATTAAAAAAAATTGTGATTAGGTAAAGTGTAATAAGCTTCACATTTCCTATCTTATAGCACAGAGCTCAGTGAATACGCGTAGGACATTTGTCACGTTTGTTGCTCGCAGTTGCCATTCATTTCTTGTTTTAAAGGCCCTCTGTACTAGTTTACCCAGGAGGGATTAGAGTGATTAGCGTGTTCATTGACAGGTGGTTATCTCATCAACTCAGCTCTCAATTAACATAAGAAAAAGAGGATCATGGGGGACCAACAGGCACCGCTTTGGCATTGTTTTCTATATAGAGGGAACAAGTAGCTACAAGTTGAAGTAGTACAGTGTGGCTTTAACGCGGCGTTTTTTCCTTCGTTTTTTCCCGACAGTTTACCGTGTCACGTCTGACGGGTCTAAGGGGGTGTACCTACTATACTCTATAAAATTCACAAGTTTCGGCATCCATGATGAAAAGAGAATAAGAACTTTTTGGTATACCTTCACTTGTTGTGGTGACAACTGGTTTCTCAGTAGTGGTTACTGCTGGTCCAGTTGTTATTTTGGAAGTTAGGACAGGTGCTTCGGTTGGTCCTGTGATAGTTACGACAGGTGCTTCGGTTAGTGGTTGATCAATGGTAAAATGGGCCCTGAACCCTTGTCGGTAACTGTTTCGTCGGAGTAGAACCAGATCATAATGTTATCTTTTGCTACGATTGGGGCTGGTATTTGGCTTCCACAATACTTCTCGCCTCCGAATCGCGGGTCATCACTGTTGACCTGAACGTAGTCCCAACACCTGCCATTGCTTGCATCTTCCATGTCGAATGCGTCAAACGTCAATGTAATCGTAGCTCCAGGTTCGCCCTTAAAAATTAAAGACAAATTTGGTTTTCAACAATTTAGTCGTAATATTTCCAGTGATGTCACATAAACAGTACATAGTATGCTTACATCCCTTCAGGATAATGTTTGTGTTTAAACAAAAAGAGTGGAAATTAATAATAACCCCTTATTACGTGTTATACTCTACCATCTGCATGAAGTGCCTCCTTTCTTAATAATTCCATTACGTACAGACGCTTGTCTTTCTAACAACATTTCGTTGTCGAAAAGTCAATCCCCTATCATATAGATACACTACAATAACGGCGCAATGCGTTATACCCTATCCACACTCCCATGGCCACGGAGACGAACACCGGTCCGACAACTGACCGGGCGAAAATATTACATTACTACAAAATGCCAGGAATCGGTCAGTTTGGATTCGGGTTGGCGCAGTGACTCGGGTATTAATATACCCATAACAGGAAGAAAGCAGAGATAGTTTAACTCACAACGATATATATCATGCTGGCTGAGTTTTCGGAATACTGTCCAGATTCATAGTCAGGGGATGTAATCTCCCCAGATGGCTCAGTTCTGGTGATCTCAGTAACTTTGAGAGAGAGAGAGAAAAAAAATAAAACATTATATTCCTTGTCTAACAAGCAGAGAAAAGAGAATGTTAAGTTGACATCATATAATATGACGCATGTCGGGGTTTGATTAATACAATTTTAAAGAAAAGAAGATTGGCTCATGGTGAAACATTTAAACAATCAATTACAAAACATCATGTACATGTATATGCAAGGGTTGGTTAACACGAAGGATAGAAGTGAAGATACCACTCCGCTATGAACTTTCCCTTCAACAAATGAAGACTAATCGTTTGGACGACATTTGTTCCTGTGGCAATTAATCCGCGTCAATTTCCTAAACTACCCGAATTTTCACATCAACCTTGGCACCAACACTGTAAACCTAACCATAAATCTTTCAATAAATCCCGGGACAATAATATTGTCGCAGGAACGAAATAATGTCGGGTCATCGACTAATATTTTTTTTAAGAGTTAGATTACATTTCTTGCTCATTAAGTTGTTAAATGAATGACTAAATATCAGTTTTATGGAATCTCACGATTTTCACAAAATCTTCATGTTTTGAACCCTTCAAGTTGTGATTCAATTTACAGTAATTTTCGTATAAGATTAATATAATCAATGAAAGGATTATGGGTCCCAGTCCCGGCGAATTACCAAACATTTGCAAGTAAAACAGATTTTAAAAATAGTTTTCAGTTCTCTTTATGGTTTAATTAAAGATATCTACTAGCTCGATTCGCTCGCTTGAATTATCTGTCACAATATGTCATCACTTTTTACTTGAAAAAAACAAAACATCATTACATCAAAAAAAGATTTTTTAAAGGGTAAAATGTATCCATTATAAGCGAATGGGGAGATTATTGTGAAAAGATTCCACCCCCCCCCCCCAGAGGAGGCATGGGTGTGTAATATTCAGTGACCCACAACGTTATTCTTTCGTAACATTGCTGGCCCGCCCGACATATTGAAGATATGAGGCGAGAGGGCTGGGGTTCAGTTCATGTTTTTTTGTTTTAATTCCAAATTCAGGCAGATAGGTGCCTGAATATTTTTGTGTGCCTAGAGTTGCCTAAATATTAAGTTTGTCTTATTTAATTATTAATTTGATGAGGAAATAACACCCGTTCTTTGATAAATCGTTTGTTAGATGCTGCTTGTTCGAAACGTCGAGCCCCTCCTACCACCCATCCTCTCCTACCGGCGCTATAGTTCTCTTTAGAACTATAAGCTCAAGAAAGTATTACCAACAGTCCTTCTCAGGACTACACACACTCAAGAAAGAAAGATTACCAACAGGCCTTTTCAGGACTCCCCAATCCTCTAGTTGTTGTTCCAGTTATTGCCATCTTTATTGTTGTTGTTATTGCTAAATTTAGACAACTGAGATTTGATATACGGGTAAAATGCGTCACCGCCCGCCCCGCCCCCCCCCCCCCCCTCGGCAAATGGCAAAGATGTGCCCAGCGTATACTACTAAATAATATTCCGCAACTCACCTGTTTTGGGTACATTTGATTTTTCGTTGCAGAGCGCCCCCGTTCTATCAGGAGGGCATTGACATGTGCATGTTTTGTCTACAAAACCTCCGTTGACGCAGTCAAGAAGGGGATCACAAGTAGAATTACAGTTGTAGATATAATTCGCTAATTTGACATCGTAGAAACTGAGACCTGTTCTTTGACCGATGTACTGCATGTCGAACGGTCGCTTTGTTACCAACGTCGGTATGTTTTCATCGATGGCGAATCCCTGTGTGGCGATATAAATGATTGATATTAACCCGGAGTATAGTCTTTTAGATGTTTTGAATATACCAGTATAGGTGTATTTTAAAAGAAGATGAAAACAAAGATTTACTTTTTAATTTCAAGATGTTCTATCCATAAGCTTTCCGAAATTACCAGTGCTGTAGGAAAGAGGCATAGGCTATCTTGGAGCGACTCTTTCATGGGGTGCTGAAGGGAGCCTTTTTCTTTCAAAATACTGACAAGCATGCGAAAAGGTGGAAAATTATCGCGCCTTTGAGGTGCCCTTTCTCTCTGCGCTGCAGAACCCCTATATCACCTACTTATTGAGGGGGGTGAAGCTTCTTAGCACCCTGACCCCTAGGTCCCCGTACATGTCCCCAATCGATTGGTGAAATATCAAAAAACACAACAAAACAAAGAAACAGAGATGAGGAGAGAAAGAGACAGTGGGAAGTCAATGTGAAAAAGGACCACTTCCCACACCCTTCCCCACTCTTCCCCCGCTCGATAGCTTTGTTCTCTTGTTCACCTCTGCCGATGCCCCCATGAGGCCTCCCAAAGTACCAGACACACCAAAGTATGCTCTAGTACCCCCACCCCCCCCCCCCATATTACCCGCTTACAGGCTCCAAAATATAGGAGCATTGGATTTTACCAAGAAGAGTCGCGGCTCGCCTCGAACCTCCTTGGTTTTCCGAGGTGCCTCTGATTGCAGCAGTTTGAAGTTTGACGTTTGAAGTTTATTTGTTCCACATTTACATCAAAAAACCTTTTTTTTTAAATTTTATACAAGCGTATAAGCGTAGATTACACACACAAACACAAATTAAAGATTTCAAATCAAGTATAATGTACGGAAAAATAGGTACGAAGTTTCGAAATGTATAGATAGACAGGTAAAAAACAATGTAAAATGTGGGGAGCCTAAATAAAAAACTATTAGGAAATCCCAGTCGACCGATGGCCTAAGTTTTTTGCCAAAACTCAGAGAAATTGAAGCTCCACGAAAACGTTCTTTTTATTTTTTTAATGTATATATTAACAAATAACAAATATTAAATTGTGTCAAATAAAAGAAATTAAATGAAGGATGGAGATATTTGTTTAATGCATGCAAATATCCGGAGACTATGTACTTACGTATGAACCGTAATGCATGACAGATTTGAGATCATATTCGACTACTTCGCTAGCTATAACGTCTTCAAGTGACTCTTTCTCAAAGTTGCCTGCTTCTCCCTTCTTGATGTTGTCCCAGAAAACTTCGACATGTTCGTCGCGGTCCGGTCTTGACTGCTCATGTTGGAATCCCATTGCGTGCCCGATCTCATGAGCGATGGTTCCCAACTGCAAACAGGTGCAAAAAAATGTCTTCAGGGGTCTTCAAGTAAAATGATACCCCATAACGGACAGCATTTCATTATTTTGTAGCGGTATCTGTCTTTATTAGATGCTAAGTTTACGGAGAGTTTGAGGCAGATTAATTTTTTTAATCTGAGGGGAAATTAGAATACAGTGAAACTTGAAAGTACCCCCTGACCCCCTCCCCCTCGCTTCCGTCGGCAGCATCGCATCTGGCCGTATACAGATGTTTTTATTGTTTCGTCCCTTTCAACCTTTCAATTCGCTTCATTTCTTGAGCTTGAATAAGGGAGCAAAGCCATCATTGTCCCACTTGTGTTTTTTGCAATCCCCGGACACCCCCGCCTTTTAGGCCTACACCTTAAGTTACAGCATTTGCTCTAGCACGATATTATTTATCTAATATGAAAATAGGAAGCATAGCCCGGTTACACCGCCAAACCGACCGATTCTTGACCATTCAAGAAAATGATTTGTTATCTTTTTAATAGTCGGCCTGTTGTGGGTTTGGTGCCTGTCTCGTTGTCGTAACTAGTGTATACCTCCATGTATATCCAAACAATCCCAAGTACGGGATTCGCCTTTCCATGTAAATCACCTCTAAACACCCATCTCCAATCGATATCTCCTGTGGTTGCATCAGACTTGTAGGTTGCCTACCGACGAATGACCAGCACCTGAAATTGAAGAAATGTATTCATTTCGGATAGGTCGTCAAAAGTCTGATATTTTCCGCGAATTTCAACACAAATAATTGTTTATTTTTTGTAATTACCTAGGGGAGAATGCTCCATTAATTATTGTCTCTTCAGTTGATTTCATGTTTTCATTATAATTATGAAGACATGAAGGAAAAGCACCTTTGTAAAAAAAAGATCTGTTGACAAATGAAATCTACTTTAGGCACTGCATGAATTTCCTCGGATTAGCTTATGCAATGCTTATGTATATATCATGTCATCACCATACATCTAAAGTTACAAGATTGTAAATATAAATATGTTGATGCATTGGAATAATAAACATCATATCAAATCAAATCAAAATCTGCCACCTGTGGTAAGAAAAGTACATTGACGACAAAGTTGAAGGAAATCAATGTCAACAAGCAAAACAAAAGTTACTTTGATTTTTTTTTAACTGTCGAGTGCCGACGAGGGTAGAATCACTTTATTTGCCAAACAAACTAAATTGAAATGATGGATATAGTTACAAATCCTATTCGACCCCTCCCCTTCCAATCCGCCATCGATACCCTTATGTTCTGTTAGAGTGAGAGAAAAGCAAATATCGCTTCTTACCCACTCTCCCTATAGAAACGAAGCCACTGGTTGTGACCCAGTGTTGGGGAATTATCCGAAGAGTAAGGTACAAACTTCACACATGTATTAGTCGACCAATGATCCATTGCTTCGTAGATGAATGGTATATCTTCAGCTGTAACGAATATCATGATAAACGAAATATGCAAAGAATTTATGATTTGAGTAGAAAATGTGCTACAATATCATAATCATGTAAAAAGTCGTAATTGAACTATGATTGTCCGCATTAAAACAATTGTTATTAATTATGTTTAGTTTCACAATGCACAAATCATCAGGAGAAGGCATTGTTATAATCCTGATACATAGGGGGTCCAACATTCATTGAGCTGCCGAACCTTGCGTATCACTTCTCACGTTAGATAAATAGTTTTTGAGGGCATGATTTCCTGTTAACACGATTGCAAAGACTTCCGAGAAATCAACTCGAGAAGAATGTCCATAACCCCATTGCATACCCCCTACAAATCATATTTGGATTACGTAAATCACTTAGATTAGTTTTCGACATTAGTTGTGATCGTTTTGAAACTTGTGAGCTAGAAAATCTTTTCTTTTTTCTTTTTTTTCTTCGACTTTTCGTTTTTTATTCGTTTTTTTCGTTTTTTCGTTTTTTCGTTTTTTTTTTTTTTTTTTTTTTTGGGGGTGGGGTCCATCTACAAACGAGGAAGGTAGACATTTGTTTCTGCAAGAGGCACGTAGTGACGTCAGATCTTTCGTTCGATTGTCTACGATTTTACGCTAAATTTGTCCTTTACTCCACAGAAGGATTGTAATTTTTAACATTCGTATTATTATAATGAACCCCTATCCTGAAGATCACATTATGTTTAAATCCCACAATGTAATCGCGATTTCTTCGAAATTAGAATCGCAGTTGGATCGTATAGTGTGTGCTGGGCTTTGGGTATGATAATGGCCACCAACATATAGGTAACTTGGAATTGGAATTAAGAAATGGAAAATAAATGATTTAGTTGTTGATGTTGTTGTTGTTGTTGTTATTGTTGTTGTTGTTTAGTTTAAGACGCATCGTAGTCGAAACACGAACTTACCTGGGCTATCAATGCTGTATGGCACAATGACGTCCCCATCGACTTTCGTCCATCTAAGCAAAACATCCCTTACGGCCTTCCTCTTGGTTCGTCCATCTTTTTGATCCTCTTCCTGCTGCCGAATATATTCTTTCTGTTCTTCGTTCAGGATCATATCCGTCTTCTGTTCATCACCAGGTATCCTGCTTGAGAACGGGTCGACCAATCTCTCTTGAACGGGCACGTAAACGACTTGACCGTTGAATACCAGCTTCCTCATAGGACGTTCCTAGATCGCGATGTAACATAAAACTTGTAATGCAACATAATTATAGAACATTGTAATGCGAGTTGACTGCGTCATTGACTTGCGCGGTACTTGACGTACCATTTGATACATTTTGTAAACGGTGCATCGTTGATTGTTCGATTAGGGTAGGTAATAACGCAATCGAAATGACACGTTGTGTGCAATGGGCATTAGCTTTACATGGAAATAGTTTGAAAAATAATTTAAGCGCCAGACGTTGAACATCGACAGAATAGCTAAAACTTGACAAATTCTAAAAACTAACCAGAAAACTGAATCATGTCACACGAAAATATTTTAACAGAAATACTAATCTAAAAACGGTTGATGACTGATTTCTATTTTCTTATTCGAGAGGTATAACTTAATCAATAAATTATAAACGAAGCAGTGCCCCAAGGGATACCTTTTCTGACTCCTCAGTCAATGGCTTGCCGAGTATCCCGGCAACCAAACAGATCACAAAGACGCTTCTTGCAAAGGCTCTCTTCATCTTAGTATTCAACTAATAGATATTCAGGTGAATAAGAAAAGCTATGGGATTCTATTCCAAGTGCGTGGTCTATTTATACAAAATTACACCTGTCGAATACACCTGTCATCCTTGTTTTGAAATAAATCACTTCCAATTTTCATTTCGTAAAACTTATTTGCCTACTTTAGTAAGTAAATAATTGAACGCATTTTAATTATGACTAAACACTCACATTGCAAATATTAACAGTGCATCCCTGTATGCCCATAAATAAATCATGTAACATTTGCGTGGCAGAAATGTCGTGCCCCTGATTGATTTGCGAAAATGATGGGGAAAGGGAAGAGAAAGAAAGAAAAGAGGAGACGAAAACGAGCTTGAGAGGAACATAATAAGACGTAGACATTGGCATTTCATTCAATGTGTAAAACGCGGTACCCCCTCAATGATTGCCTGGATCCACGCTTCGCCACAGTATATAGCAAACTCATTAATCTGACAAAAAGTGTGTTGAAAACACTTACAAACAAAATAAGCCCTAAACAAGCCAAGTCTTGCCTTCTGTTCCAAAGAATTAAGATTTTTACTGGTGTAATAATTTCAGAGGTCCATGTTTTAGGGACAGAGATGTCAGATGTTGAAATTGTGATCTGTCATTTTGATCCTCTGCACTACTGATCTTGATAATCGACAGTATAGAAAACTTTTTTATTTGACAACATATATTTTGCCTAATTCAAACAAAAATCTATAAACCTTGGTACTCAATACATCAAAGGAAAAAAAGAAAAGGAAAAAAAAAAACCCTGAAACAGATATTTCATATTTTCATTTGTTCTTTATTTCTAGAAAAATGATAACTTATCAAAAAGGTAGGCTAACTCCGACCAATCATGTACTGTGTTTTCCATAAAACTATATTTTGCTTAAGGACTAGAATAAGAGATAATGTTTTCAATATTTTTATTAAAAATATCAAAAAGGATCCGATATACAGTCATGTCTGGCAATGGGTTTTCGTTTGTCTTTAAAAGATTCCCACCATATTTCTTTGTTTCCATCCTTTAATTCTAAACTCCATCAATATACCTGTAGATTGATGATTTTATGCTTCGCTAACACTAACAGCTGGTCAACAATCACCGATTTAAAATCGAGAGTGCAATTAAACAAATTTGTCAATAAACTCGATATAAAATTTATACCTGACATGCCAGGTGGTTGCCATTTGATTAAATTACTATTATTTATTGGGCCATAAAAATGCATTTCGTATATACAAATTAATAGATAAAAGATAAATAAGGAATGGCATATGGTAGAGGTTTCACAAAAGCGAAAATTCGTTCCTGTTGCCCGTTGGCATGTCACCCCTCATATTTCATTCCGAGAAATATGAGAGATATTGCACGATACACGATACGATTCAATTATCAAGGATTAAATTGAATTTATTAACCAAGTATACATGTAAAAGCAAAACATACAATAGAAAATAGAATACATAAAAAATACAAAATACAAAGTAAATATATGGTCAGGACCACAATGGACCAAATTGCTTATAAATAGGGCCCCCAAAAAAACTAATTAAACTAAATATAATTCAGTCACCATACCCACACACACACACGAAATACTGTATTGTTACAAATTTTCAAATAGGTATTTTCGACAAAGCTTTTTAAAACAGGATAAAGTTGAACTTAGTTTTATAGCAGTGGGTAATTGGTTCCATTTATTCACGCCAGCAACATTTTATGAATTAAGTGAAGAAGTAAGTCTTACTTTGGGTTGATGAAAGTGGTCTTCTTGACGAGTGGCATATGAAGGTATATTTGAATTTGAATAAACATATTAGTAATATTACTATACTTCACATTACATGAAAAATGTTTGCGTCTTTCAGAGTACATACAAATTATACATGTATTATTGAATGTAATCCAATCGTATAAAGGCAAGATTTGCATCTGTTTAAAGAGTGGTATACTTGGACTTTGCATTTGTGACTTTGTTATATTTCTTAGAGACTTTTTCTGTAAAATATAATGATATAATTTGTTCAGATGTGATTTATAAGTATTTCCCCAAAGCTAGTTACAGGAGTTTAGATGTGGTAAAACAAGGCTATTGATAACTGTACAGAATATATAAAACATTACTAGGCAGTATACATTTTAATTTAGAAAGGATACCAACATTATTTAGCAAGTGTTTTAGAAATTTCTAATATATGCACATTCCAATCCAAAGACACATTAATTGTAACACCAAGAAATTTTACATTTTTTAAATTGGATATAACAAGATTATCAATAACAGGTAATAAATTACTGGGTACTGGGCACCTTCATATTCCTTGACCTAAATATGACATAATTTGTTTTAGTAACATCCAAATATGTTACTAAAACAAATTTACTTTAAACCATAAAGAAACGTTTGGAACTTCCCTATTTACTGATGAAACAAGCATTTGTATATTACTGTTACTCATAATTATAAAATTGAAAGGAAGCAATCATCCAGGAAAATGATAAATGAATCATTAAAATTGCTAAAATTAAATCCATATCAAAATGAATGAAATTGATTATCATTAATTGATTGAAGAAATGAGGTAGTCCTCATGTCATTAGAAGAATAAAAAAGGAATGTATTGTGTAAATAATTCATTATTTGAATGAAAAAATTAGTGAATAAATAAGTATTGAGTTCTGGTAATGATAACAAATAAATTCTCACAGAATCCAGCAAAACTTACAATGAATGTTCAAGATTACAAATAAATGACATGTTCCAAACGATTTTGGTAGAAAATGTATGGGGCTGAGTAATGAGCATAGAAAGATAAGGAAATCAAGGTAAGTAGACACCATGCGTAACACAGGTCACTATGTGCAAATGTTTATTGAAGATGATGCCCAGTTAGTTGTTGTGAGTTTGTTTGTATTTTACTGGTCCAAACAATCAATCTACTGCAGGATAAACAATCCAGAATGAATTATAGCCATATTCTCTCGGCATACGATTCCCATACCAGAGCTCAAGATTAGCTTTAAGTTGTAATCCGAAATGGGAAAGTTAAATCTTACCCACAAATCAGTGTGAATATCTAACTTATATATTGTAACTTTAAAAATACAAATACGGTTTAAATCAATATGCAGCTATTGTTATTATTATAATTATTATAATTATTATTATTACTTATTGTTATTATTATTATTATTATTACTTATACCGCGCTTTTCCCATAAGGCCCAAAGCGCTTACAGTAAATGACAATTACATAAATACATGTAATAAGAAAAACAATCTTACAACTACAAACTGCAAAAAAAAAAAAAATTTAAAGCCTTTCTGAAGGTAATAAGTGGTAGATCATTCCAGTATTTTGTAGCAGATACAGTAAATGTCCTATCACCGGCTAATGTGCGAGTAACTGAATATGTAAGACGGAAACGGTCACTGGCTGACCTCAATGCCCTGGTAGGTGTATATAAATTCAAACAGGTATCTAAATATTGTGGAGCTGATTATTGAGTATTTTGTAGACAAACAAGAGTAGTTTAAAAATTATTCTTTGTTTCAAAGGAAGCCAGTGTAATGATCTCAAGAGTGGCTGAGATGGATGGTCCCTAGAAACCTGAAATATCAATCGGGCTGCCCTATTTTGTAGCCGTTGCAATAATAAATTGTAAGCTATGCATTGTGATTTATAATTAAATGGCACTAAATTTAAAAACAATGTGATATAATACATCTACATAAAGACGGCAGATAATCATGTACATGTAGTATGAATACATATAGATATGAGGTGTAACTCGTATTGTACAATGTACCATCGTAATTCTATACAATTTTATTGTAGATTAAATACAATATGAGGTACATTTAAAATAACAAATGAAATGCAAAATATTTGTAAAAAGAGGAACATATGGTACAAAGTAATTGACAGATATTGTTATTATGGTGGGTGTTAATCGTGGAGACTATGGAGACCGACAAAAAAGGCACTGCCCGGATTTGCCGCTTAATACTTCCTGAGGTTAGGATACCATTGTTTAGTAGTTCACCATGGTTCCCCATTTCTACATTATCATTATTTTTTTAATGAATTTTCAGACTTAAACAAAAATGTAATATCATGCATTGTCTGAAAGTTAATTGGAAGCTTTTCCGGGGGTGGGGTGGAGGTTGCCGAAAAATTTAAGGTTAAAATATATAAAAGTCAGGTACATTTTAGGGCTGCCAAAATGTATGTGGGGCTGTGGGCACACGAGTACATATTAGGGTTTTTTCTTCTTTTTTCTTTTTACTTTTCTGCACTTGAGGTATAAACCAGATTGTAGGGGGCTATTTAGGGATAAAATATCAGATGTAAAAATGGCAAAGCTGAAAGGTCAGAGGCAAAATACTACTATTACTACGACTAATACGACTACTACTACTACTCCTACTCCTACTACTACTACTACCACAACTACTACTACTACTAATAATACTACTACTACTACTACTACTACTACTACTACTACTACTACTACTACTACTACTATTACTACTACTACTACTACTACTACTACTACTACTACTACTATTACTACTACTACTACTACTACTACTACTACTACTACTACTAATAATAATAATAATATCACACCATATATCAAAACTTTCTATCATTACCGGGTAATTTAACAGACAATTTTTATTTCCATATTTCATACCAATACATCACAGATGATTATTATCCTTGGCATCATCACCTCAAAACATTTCTATCAACTAACAAGTCATGTATAAGGTGATCAGCTGGCTAGACGGGTAGATTATCTCATTATTGCAAATCAATTTAAAGCAACCGTCACAATGGGATGAGTGGATGAGGGCTAGTAAATCCCATTATCTGGTAATTGCTGAGATAGTTTTCATGTGATTTAGCAAAGCCATATCCAGCTCAGCCACAGAAAGAACAAAGAACCACAGATACAAGGTCATTCAAAACGGGACACCACATGTTTGGGGCTAGACGATTTGTGCATTTTGGGGGAAGGGGCGAGGATTACCGCTTTTATATCATGCCGTTAATCAGAAAAAGACGGACGTTTTGCTCTAATCGGGAGTTCTTGAATCGGTCAGAATAAACAAAAGGCACATTTTTCTCCAGCTTATCATCTGTATACTTCCGTTTCTCTTACCTTCCAATTACTTAGTTAGTCTGAATTCCCATCCCGCGCGTATCCTTTTTTTGTTTAATGTTCCTGTAACCATGGAAGCTATATGACTCCATCCCTAATTTGTTTTACTTCCTTTATTTTGTCGTGTTTTTTTCTTTCTTCAAGTTAATCCGTGTGTTCGAAAACAACAAAGTAGAGTCAAGCCATACATACTGAGAAAAATATCACAAACAGCGGACGAATGAATACCATTGGACAAAGATATTTTCATTCAATAACTATTTATTCGTTACTCGTCATTATTACAGTGATTCTGATGATCTCTAACTCAATTCATCAACAAGCAAATGGCATGAATACTTATGATAGAAACTACATACGACAAATGGATAATTAAACAGGAAATGAATATACACTCTAAATAATACCCAATATTGGGTAAAAAGAAAAGGGAAATTTTTAAGTCGGGTAAACTGTACACCATTACATTTTTAATCTGCCCACTTCGGGGTAAAATTTACAATTTTTCATTGTTTAGAGTATAGAGGACACAATATTATCTTACGACGTAAAATATTGAAGAGGAATTAAGTTCAAGGAAAAAACATGTATGGGATAAGACAGTCGAAAGTAATTTTGTGTACGTAATGAGCACTATAGTGATAGGGGTCTCCCATTTGGCAACGCGGGTGTTTGTGACGTCATTCACGGACCCGACATTTGTCTATTTATATAAAACTACTACAATATTATTATCATTATGATAGAATTAATATATTTTACATAAGAGGGTATAACTATATGTTACCTCTAAACACAATTCAAAATATATCTGTTCCATCATGAATTTAGTATTGAAGTATTTCAATAAATTTGATAATGATTTTTACACAATGAATCTGAGGGTGGGCCTCCGTTTATGATATCAAACATCATAGCTGAATTTCCGATGGGAGATTCATTATGAATATAATTAGTACTTGACTTTTAAACAGATTCGAAGCTTTTTAATCTTTTTTCTTTCAATTTTGTTCAATACTTTTTTTTACCTCTTCCTCTCAGACTAATGCTATAATGAAGGACCAACCCCCTTTGAAATAGCAACAAACTCTTCTAAAATATCTAAATGCCTCAGAAGGTGGATATATAGAATAGAATTTCAAACATAATTTTGCTTAAATAATGAATCATAAATCAGTTATGATGAAATTATGAAAATCTGCTTTATGGTGAGAAATTAAGACAGATCGTTAAGTTTGTCAGTTGAAAAATATATTTTGCCTGGCTTTCTGTTAATGTGGCATTGTCCCATCTGGCACCTCTGTTGCTAAATAAATTGTCCTTGTTTTATTTTGTCAAAGCAAGATGATTATAGGATTATGGGCTTGGGTTGCGATTGGGTTTTAGGTTAAGTTTATGGTTACTGTGTGACCTGCAGTACAGTGTTGGGCTCGGGGTTGGAGTAGGAATCCCATAAATGTCAGAAATTTAACAGCGGAGCAAATTTCACCACAGCACAATGTCGGACCACCAGTCATATTATTTCCATGTTATACCCTATAGTTACACCAGCGAGACCGACACCACACCGAGATTAGACCGAAAATAAATGTCATTACACCGCATGGTCATGATGGTGTAATAACCGGTCGGTTTAGAGTCGGTTTAGAGTCGATTTGAAGTCGATTTGGCGATGTAACTGAGGAATTAGATAGCAAGATATGAAACCTGAAAACCTTTGCCTCCGACGTACGCATCAGATGAGAAGCGAAGAGTGAGCTGGTTGGTCTGAGACACAATTGATGAAGGCGTTGAATCCCCGTCCACGCTGCATCATATATATATAGAATAATAAAAAATAGAGTGTACTGCTTTGTGGGTCTCCTTATCAAAATTCGATTACGATTTTTATGATGTATAAATCTGTTAATCAATCAAGAGCTTCGGGTTGAAATTTCCGTCCATAATTGACTAAACATTAACAAAAAGTTGCAATCGATCCGGATCTATCCGGATTGGGAGTAGTTGTCCGAGTGGTTAGTGTCCAAGAGGGAGGGGTGGGAGTAGTCCGAATTATGAGGCGTGCTCTTTTCTAAATCTATTCAATTCATTGACAGAATGCTGGATCTGCTATGGGCCTGTATGCTCAGTGATGATTGTAGATTGTGAGTAAGTTAGTTAGTCAGTGACATATCTATATAGGGGGTGTATAGAGAAGCACGTGCCCCAGTCGGCACTTGAAGGGGGTGCGAAAAAAGGGGGGAAAATGTGCATCCCATCAAGCGTAAAGTGCATTGAGGAATATTGTTTGATTTTTTTTTTAAGCTAACATTTCTACTGCTCTGTCGAATTGCTCCCACACCTAATTGTTTAGTTTTTAAACAAAATTTGTTTACCAATTTCGAGGAAATCTGAATTGTATTTTTTGAGCTGACAAGTTTAAAGGACAAGTCCACTCCAAAAATAACTTAATTTCAATAAAAGCAGAAATATCAGACAAACCAATCAAAAAAAGTTTGAGCAAAATCGGATAACTAATATGAAAGTTATGAACTTTTGAAAAAGTATGTAAAAGTATGGAACAATGAGAATCACGGCACAAATTGCCAAGATGGTTATCAGTTTGTGACGTCATGTCCTCACAACTTATCAATTGCTTTATATAGTTTAATCCCATTAATTTCCCTTTTTATCCCCCAAAACTTGATTTCCCCATGCCTTTGCCCAGGTTATATGATTTGTATCATATTGCGTGCATGACATTTCCCAAAAACTTTTATGAATTTTGAAGAATTGATACTATTTTCTGAATATTGTATTTCATAATTATTGATTTTTATATAAATAGTTTATCAAAATT
The DNA here is from genome assembly GCA_037976565.1 of Mesocentrotus franciscanus. Taxonomy (NCBI): domain Eukaryota; kingdom Metazoa; phylum Echinodermata; class Echinoidea; order Camarodonta; family Strongylocentrotidae; genus Mesocentrotus; species Mesocentrotus franciscanus. Next base: position 11,234,779 of record CP137669.1, on the reverse strand, counting down.
CAATTTTTCATGATTTAACTGGACAAAATTACTCTTTATCTGTGCATCCACACAAAAACATATTACTAACAATCTAACTTGGATGCTGGTGTGAAGAAATAAGATTCTTAGGGTGAAAATAGGAAATTTATATTATCAATATAAAGAAAATAATTAGTGGATAGTGAGGACCATACGTCACAGACTCATGAGTGAGTTGCCAATTTGTGTAGTGATTTTCAAAGTTTTTCATGTCATTAAAAATTCATAACTTTCTTATTAGTTATCCGATTTTGCCCAAACTTTTTTTGATTGGTTTGTCTGATTTTTCTGGTTCTATTGAAAGTAAGTTATTTTTGGAGTGGACTTGGGCTTTAAGTAGTAGCGCTGTTTTGGAGTTTGCCACGGGCGTCATAATCCCTAGATACGCTACTGTAGTTAGTTCGTTCGTTAGTTATAGCGGGTTAGTTAGCTAATTTGTGTAGTTAGTTCGTTCGTTAGCTATTCAGCTAGCTACGTTAGTATGTTTGTTTGTAAGTTACATACCTCAATAATGTCTCTTCCTGGTCAAATTGGTTCCGTTCAATCACTTTTAGGCAGTCATACTCGCAAGCATAATTAGCTCCATTTTCCAAGTCCAAATCATTGAATGTCAACTTAATGACCTTTCCTGGTTCTACCTGGATGACGTAATCACAGAGTTGTCGGTTGGGGTACTGTATGGGGTAGTTGAGGACTCGACGATACCGGAATCCCCACCGAAGGTCCCACCGCATGTGTATTCTGTGATAGATTTGTAGGATGCCTTGAAGCCTTTCATCTCTACGTACCCATCGGTGATGAAGGTCAGCTCCATGTTGTTCGACACGGATTCGAATGGACCAACGTTAGTCCTGGTTCCACACAGTCTGAAATATACCAGTTACCACCAAAATACGCAGTCATACGTTATATCATGGCATAATGCCCCTCTCAATACAACTTTGCCATTATATCATTATTATATATAAGAAAGGGGAAGGGATGTGACTTTTACATTTGGATAGTGTATTAAATATTGCATATGTTGACCATATGTTATTTCTAATATCGAGAAAATCCAACCGACTCAGATCAAATTATACTAAAATTTGCGAGACAATCATTATTCTTTAAGGCATTCAAAAATGATTTATTTACCGTGTTTTCAATTTCACGTCAGTATCTCTGAGATCGATGATGAGGGCGTCATAGTTACATCCATTACTGCCCTCCTCAATCTCCATTTCATCGATCATTAGATAAATCCTTTTGCCTACAGCAGTAGAAAGGCGGTAGACTTTCTTTTGCTTCGCATTGTAAGGATTCGGGTAGTTCGGGGATGTCAAGGTGCTCAGTGGAGCTGAGACAGAAAGATGAAAATGAACAACAATTTTGTACTTCTGTGCCTCGCCTTATAAACAATTGCGAGTGATACAAACCGATCGCTACTCTGCACTAAAGAGAAATATGTTTGCAAGTTTACCATTGATTGGAGGACTTGCGATTAATCGTAAATGTTGCTCTGGATGTATGGGAATACATTTACTGTTGGATTTAGGGGGCCCTTGTAAAGGCCGGCCACCCTCAAATATTTCCATAATAATGATAACAAGAACAATAATAGTAATAATGATAATAATAAAAATGACAATACAAATAATAATAATAATGATAATGATGATGATGTCAACAATGTGCTTCACAATATATAATCACACCGACAACATACTAAACAGAAAATTACGTTATCCCGATTGGCTAATAATCTGTTGGTTTTAGAGTCGGTTTAGCAGCTAGTGTGAAAACTATGATTCCTTCGTGTCATTCAAACTCGCACACAAGACTAGTGCGCTCCATTCTCTAATCCATAAGCCTCGTTCAGATATGCAGCGGAAATCGCGGCGATTAAGAAAAACAATTATGATGACGTAAAGTGTAATAAGCTTCACATTTCCAATCTTATAACACAGAGCTCAGTGAATACGCGTAGGACATATTTTGTCACGTTTGTTGCTCGCAGTTGCCATTCCTGTTTTTTTAAATGGGGCGTTTTTTTCCTTCGTGTTTTTCCCGACGGTTTACCGCGTCTTATCCAATAGATATAATAATTTACCAAATATATCAATTCGTAGGCGGTTTCCCGACTTTCCCGGCAAAATTTGTATCATTACGTATTAGTCAAAACATATTCTTTCACATGATTGGTAATGAGAGCTTCCATTTCATTTTTTTCAGGGAGGGGCGTTTCCAATACTGGTCTATACCTTTAACTTTAAACCTAGGTTTAAGTCTAGTCTAAGTTTCGCCTAACTCTCAGATTTAAACCCAGGTTTAACATTACGTTTCTGAAGTCAGGTTTAACTTAAACCTAGGTTTAAGTCTGGTTTAAGTCTGTTCTTTCTATTTCTCGACATGGCGTATTTATAAGATATCGAGAGAAGAAGAAACCGTTCCGACCAATTGCTGCAAATGATTAGACCCGAGAGAACTCTTGTTGAAAGAAAGAATCCCTTCCGCATATACGGTGACGAGGCTTTTTTGCACGGCGGCCGAGAAGTGGATCGCGATACCTCCACTTCTCGGCCGCCGTACGTACGTACACACGGTTAGAAAAGGGATTGCAATGTCCTGAAAAAAACGCCTAATATTCGACCAAATGAGCTTCAATGTTGACCTTGAACTAGTTATTCTGCATCAAGAAGGTATTTTTAAAACCATTTTTAGTATCCTTTTGTAGTCATTTTAATCTTATTTAGAGCATTTTTAGGATGTTCTGGAAGTTTTGACTAATCTAGGCAGAAATTGTAGAATTACCGAGTTTTGTACCGATTATTTATTAAATATTTTTAAAGGCCAATTCCACCCTAGATTCAGAATTTATTCAGCAGTTTTACAATAAATCAAAGGGTAAAACAAAACAAAGAATCACGCCATAACGTTCAACGGTTGCTTCGAAACAGATTTTTTTTGTGTAAGATATTTTGAATTGAAATTATTACATTTTGTAGCACGAAATCCAGCTAGCAGCTACCCTGGAAGGTGGGTGAGCTGTACTGAGCGTGTGCAGAAGAAGCAGACTACATCTCCATGGTAGTTAAATATACTATGTCCCTTTTGCAGCCAACATCAAATTCTGTAGAACTTTGCAGGAATTATGAATATGTCATGTATGTCCTATCTGTGAAATTTAAACATTAGCAGTGTCCTAGTATTCAAATTATGCAAGGGAACCCGTTTACCTTCTAGACTTCACTGTCAGACACTATTGAGTGACTGGCTGACATCTTTCATCTTTGTTAATAACATACATAAAATTAAATATAACAGGTACATGAGCATTTGTCTACATCAATAACCCACTACTTGTAATGGCCAAAATTAAACTGATTGAATCTTTGTGCAGCACAAAACGTACGACCATTCGGTATAAGGGTCTGAAAATCAGACTATTACTTAGGTGATTGCAATCACTTAAGTCGATTCGACAACTAATGGTCGTTATTTTCCCACTAAAAGCCATTTTCAAGCCCTTTCGTTTTGAGGAAAGTTCTAAATTAGTATTGTCTTTCAAATGCCGTTGGAATTTAACCTTTTCATTTTGTGGCCTGCAAATGGGACATACTATCTTTAAACCTGGGTTTAAGTTTATACTAGACTTAAACCCGGGTTTAACTAAACCTGGCTTTCGGAAACTAAAATGAAACTTAGACCTGAAGTCTGGTTTAGTTAAACCCGGGTTTAACTAAACCAGACTTCAGAATACGGGCCATAACATTGACAAGTTTTGGCATCCATGATGAAAAGAGAACAAGAATTTGGCATACCTGCATTCGTTGTGGTGCAAACGACAGGTGTTGTGGTAGTTACGGCAGGTGTGGTTGGTGCTCTGGTAGTTACGGCAGGTGTGGTTGGTGCTCTGGTAGTTACGACAGGTGTGGTTGGTGCTGTGGTAGTTACGACAGGTGTGGTTGGTGCTGTGGTAGTTACAACAGGTGCTTCGGTTGGTGCTTTGGTAGTTACGACAGGTGTGGTTGGTGCTGTGGTAGTTACGACAGGTGCTTCGGTTGGTGCTGTGGTAGTTACGACAGGTGTGGTTGGTGCTGTGGTAGTTACAACAGGTGCTTCGGTTGGTGCTTTGGTAGTTACGACAGGTGTGGTTGGTGCTGTGGTAGTTACGACAGGTGCTTCGGTTGGTGCTTTGGTAGTTACGATAGGTGTGGTTGGTGCTGTGGTAGTTACGACAGGTGCTTCGGTTAGTGGTTGATCAATGGTAAAATGGGCCCTGAATCCCTTGTCGGTAACTGTTTCGTCGGAGTAGAACCAGATCATAATGTTATCTTTTGCTACGATTGGGGCTGGTATTTGGCTTCCACAATACTTCTCGCCCCCGAATCGCGGGTCATCACTGTTGACCTGAACGTAGTCCCAACACCTGCCATTGCTTGCATCTTCCATGTCGAATGCGTCAAACGTCAATGTAATCGTAGCTCCAGGTTCGCCCTTTAAAATTAAAGACAAGGCTAGTTTTCACAAATTTAATCGTAATATTTCAAGCGATGTCACATAAACAGAACATAGTATGCTTACATCCCTTCAGGATAATGTTTGTGTTAAAATATAAAGAGTGGAAATTATAACGCCTTATTACGTGTTATACTCTACCATCTGCATAAATTGCCTGTTTTCTTAATAATTCCATTACGTACAGACGCTTGTCTCTCTTACAACATTTTGTTGTCGAAAAGTCAATCACCTATTATATTAGATACACTACAATAACAGCGCAATGGGTTATACCCTATCCACACTCCCATGACCAAGGAGACGAACACCGGTCCGACAACAGACCGGACAAAAATATTACATTACTACATTATTAATGGCCAGGAATCTGTCAGTTTGGAGACGGTTTGGAGTCGGGTTGGCGCAGTGACTCGGGTATTAATATACCCGTAACAGGAAGAAAGCAGAGATAGTTTAACTCACAACGATATAAATCATGCTGGCTGAGTTTTTGGAGTACTGTCCAGATTCATAGTCAGGGGATGTGATTTCCCCAGATGGCTCAGTTTTGGTGATCTCAGTAACTTTGAGAGAGAGAGAGAGAGAGAAAAAAACAACACTATATTCCTTTTCGAACAAGCAGAGAAAAAAGAATGTTAAGTTGACATCATATAATATGACGCATGTCGGGGTTTGATTTAATACAATTAAACAAAAAGAAGATTGGCTCATGGTGAAACATTAAAAAAAATCAATTACAAAACATCATGTAGGCTACATGTATATGCAAGGGTTGGTTAACACGAAGGATAGAAGTGAAGATACCACTCTGCTATGAACTTTCCCTTTACCAAATGAAGACTAATCGTTTGGAGGACATTTGCTCCTGTGGCAATAAATGATCCGCGTCAATTTCCTAACCTACCCGAATTTTTCACGTCAACCTTGGCCCCAACACTGAAAACCTAACCCTTAACCTTTCAATAAATCCCGGGACAATATTATTGTCGCAGGAACAAAATAATGTCGGGCCATCGACCAATAATTTGTTTTAAAGAGTTTAATGGCATTTTCAGTTCTCTTTATGGTTTAATTAAGTGGATTCATAATCCTCTATCACTGACTTCTGATATGAATAAAAGCCTCAAGATATCTACTAGCTCGATTCGCTCGCTTGAATTATCTGTCATTTAATATGTCATCACGTTTGACTTGAAAAAAAACACATCATTACATCAAACAAGAATAACAAAGGATAAAGCTTATCCATGATATTTGATGAGGAAATAACACCCGTTCTTTGATAAATCGTTTTGTTGTTGTTTCCGTTATTGCCATCTTTATTGGTGTTGTAGTTGCTAAATTTAGACAACTGAGATTTGATATACGACTAAAAGCGTCACCGCCCCCCCCCCCCACCCCCTTTGGGAAAAGGCAAAACTGTGCCCAGTGTACTACTAAATTATATTCCGCAACTCACCTGTTTTGGGTACATCTGATTTTTCGTTGCAGAGCGCCCCCGTCCAATCAGGAGGGCATTGACATGTGCATGTTTTGTCTACAAAGCCTCCGTTGACGCAGTCAAGAAGGGGGTCACAAGTAGAATTACAGTTGTAGATATAATTCGCTAATTTGACATCGTAGAAACTGAGACCTGTCCTTTGACCGATGTACTGCATGTCGAATGGTCGCTTTGTTACCAACGTCGGTATGTTTTCATCGATGGCGAATCCCTGTGTGGCGATATAAATGATTGATATTAACCCGGAGCATAGTCCTTTAGATATTTTGAATATACCAGTACAGGTGTATTTTAAAAGAAGATGAAAACGAAGATTTACTTTGATTAATTTCAAGATGTTCAACCGATTTTAAGCTTTCCGAAAACACCTGTGCTGTAGAAAAGAGGCATAGGCTGGAGCGACTCTGTCATTGGGGTGCTGAAGGGAGCCTTTTTCTTTCAAAATACTGACAAGCATGCGAAAAGGTGGAAAATTATCACGCCTTTAAGGTGCCCTTTCTCTCTGCGCTGCAGAACCCCTATATCACCTACTTATTGAGGGGGAGTGAAGCTTCTTAGCACCCTGACCCCTAGGTCCCCGTACATGTCCCCAATTGATTGGTGAAATAAACAAAAATCAAAACAAAACAAAGAAACAGAGATGAGGAGAGAAAGAGAAAGTGGGAGTTCTCACACCCTTCCCCACTCTTCCCCCACTCGATAGCTTTGTTCTCTTGTTCACCTCTGCCGATGCCCCCATGAGTCCTCCCAAAGTACCAGACACACCAAAGTATGCTATAGTAACCCCACCCCCCATATTACCCGCTTACAGGCTCCAAAATATAGGGGAAATGGATTTTACCAAGGAGAGTCTAGGCTCGCCTCGAATCTCCTTGGTTTTCCGAGGTGCCTCTGATTGCAGCAGTATTCAACTATTAAGAAATCCCAGTCGACCGATGGCCTAAGACAGTTTTTCTTGCCAAAACTCAGAGAAATTGGAGCTTCATGAAAACGTTTTTGCGATCTATTGTTCTTCTTGGCCGTCGGGACGCACTTAGGTAACCTAGAAACAAGTTTATCGAACGTCACTGATATATACAAATTATTTTAAAAATGTATATTAACAATATCATTCTTTTGTCAATTAAAAGAAATTAAATGAAGGATGTAGATTTTTGTTTAATGCATGCAAATACATGTATCCGGAGACTATGTACTTACGTATGGTCCGTAATGCATGACAGATTTGAGATCATATTTGATTACTTCGCTAGCCATAACGTCTTCAAGTGACTCCTTCTCAAAGTTGTTTGCATTTCCTGTCTGGATGTTGTCCCAGAAAACTTCGACATAGTCGTCGCGGTCCGGTCTTGACTGCTCATGTTGAAATCCCATTGCGTGCCCGATCTCATGAGCGATGGTTCCCAACTGCAAACAGGTGCAAAATAATGTCTTCAAGAGTCTTCAAGTAAAAGTTACCCCATAACGGACAGCATTTCATTATTTTGTACCGGTTTCTGTCTTTATTAGATACTAAGTTTACGGAGAGTTTGAGGCAGTTTTTTTGTTTTAATCTGAAGGGAATCAAAATACATTGAAACTTGAAAGTACCCCTCCCCTGATCTCCCTCCCCTTCGCTCCCGTCGGCAGCACCGCATCTGGCCGTATACAGATGTTTTTATTGTTTCGTCCCTTTCAACCTTTCAATCGCTTCATCTCTTGAGCTTGAATAAGGGAGCAAAGCCATCATTGTCCCACTTGTGTTTTTTGCAATCCCCGGACACACCTTAAGTAACAGTATTTGCTCTAGCACGATATTATTGATCTAATATGAAAATAGGAAGCATACCCCAGTTACACCGCCAAACCGACCGATTCTTGACCATTGAAGAAAATGACTTGTTATCTTGTTGATAGTCGGCCTGTTGTGGGTTTGGTGCCTGTCTCGTTGGTGTAACTAGGGTATACCTCCATGCATATCCAAACAATCCCAAGTACGGGATTCGCCTTTCCATGTAAATCACCTCTAAACACCCGTCTCCAATCGATATCTCCTGTGGTTGCATCCGGCTTGTAGGTTGCCTACCGACGAATGACCAGCACCTGAAATTGAAGAAATGTATTCATTTCGGATAGGTCGTCAAAAGTCTGATATTTTCCGCGAATTTCAACACAAATAATTGTTTATTTTTTGTAATTACCTATAGGGGAGAATGCTCCATTAATTGTCTCTTCAGTTGATTTCATGTTTTCATTATAATTATGAAGACATGAAGGAAAAGCACCTTTGTAAAAAAAAAAAAGATCTGTTGACAAATGAAATCTACTTTAGGCACTGCATGAATTTCCTCGGATTAGCTTATGCAATGCTTATGTATATATCATGTCATCACCATACATTTAAAGTTATAAGATTGTAAATGTAAATATGTTGATGCATTGGAATAATAAACATCAAATCAAATCAAATCAAAATCTGCCACCAGTGGTAAGAAAAGTACATTTACGACAAAGTTGAAGGAAATCAATGTCAACAAGCAAAACAAAAGTTACTTTGATTTTTGTTTAACTGTCGAGTGCCGACGAGGGTAGAATCACTTTATTTGCCAAACAAACTAAATTGAAATGATGGATATAGTTACACATCCTATTCGACCCCTCCTTCCAATCGGCCATCGACACCCTTATGTTCTGTTAGAGTGAGAGAAAAGCAAATATCGCTTCTTACCCACTCTCCCTATAGAAACGAAGCCACTGGTTGTGACCCAGTGTTGGGGAATTATCCGAAGAGTAAGGTACAAACTTCACACATGTCTTAGTCGACCAATGATCCATTGCTTCGTAGATGAATGGTATATCTCCAGCTGTAACGAATATCATGATAAACGAAATATGCAAAGAATTTATGATTTGAGTAGAAAATGTGCTACAATATCATAATCATGTAAAAAGTCGTAATTGAAAAATGATTGTCCGCATTAAAACAATTGTTACTAATTATGTTTAGATTCACAATGCACAAATCATCAGGAGAAGGCAATGTTATAATCCTGATACATGGGGGTCCAACATTCATTGAGCTGCCGAACCTTGCGTATTACTTCTCACGTTAGATAAATAGTGTTTTGAGGGCATGCTTTTGAGGGCATGATTTCCTGTTAACACGATTGCAAAGACTTCCGAGAAATCAACTCGAGAAGAATGTCCATAACCCCATTGCATACCCCCTACAAATCATGTTCGGATTACGTAATATGTGATTGTTATGTTCACACATTTCCAAAGGTGACTAATACAAGGCTATTGAAATCGCTTAGATTAGTTTTCGACATTAGTTGCGATCGTTTTGAAACTTGTGAGCTAGAAAATCTTTTCTTCATTTTTTTTTCTTCGACTTTTCGTTTTTTTCGTTTTTTCGATTTTTGTATTCGTTTTTTTTCTTTCGTTTTATCCGTTTTTTTCGTTTTTTTCGTTTTTTAATTTTAATTTTTGTTTAATTTTTTTTTTTTTTTTTTTTTATTAAATTTTTTAAATTTATTATTTTTTATTATTTTTTTTATTTATTTATTTATTTATTTATTTATTTTTTTTTGGGGGGGGTCCATCTACAAACGAGGAAGGTAGGCATTTGTTTCTGTAAGAGGCACGTAGTGACGTCAGACCTTTCGTTCGATTGTCTACGATTTTACGCTAAATTTGTCCTTTACTCCACACAAGGATTGTAATTTTTAACATTCGTATTATTATAATGAACCCCTATCCTGAAGATCACATATGTTTAAATCCCACAATGTAATCGCGATTTCTTCGAAATTAGAATCGCAGTTGGATCGTAAAGTGTGTGCTGGGCTTTGGGTATGATAATGGCCACCAACATAGTAGGTAACTTGGAATTGGAGTTAAGAAATGGAAAATAAATGGTTTAGTTGTTGTTGTCGTTGTTATTGTTGTTGTTGTTGTGGTTGTTGTTGTGGTTGTGGTTGTTGTTTAGTTTAACACGCATCGTAGTCGAAACTCGAACTTACCTGGGCTATCAATGCTGTATGGCACAATGACTTCCCCATCGACTTTCGTCCATCTAAGCAAAACATCCCTTACGGCCTTCCTCTTGGTTCGTCCATCTTTTTGTTCCTCTTCCTGCTGCCGAATATATTCTTTCTGTTCTTCGTTCAGGATCATATCCGTCTTCTGTTCATCACCAGGTATCCTGCTTGAGAACGGGTCGACCAATCTCTCTTGAACGGGCACGTAAACGACTTGACCGTTGAATACCAGCTTCCTCATGGGACGTTCCTAGATCGTGATGTAACATAGAACTTGTAATGCAACATATAAAACATTGTAATGCGTGTTGAACACGAGGCGTCATTAGGGACTTTTAGATTTGCACGTCGACGTAGTGGACTGCAACGTGTGCCATTCTTTCAAGGCACTGGCACGTGCCCGGCAGTGCCTTAAAAGGACGTCACATTACCTTAAAAGGATGTCACCGTGGCAGTCCACGTTCTCGTCGTGTACAATCTAAAAGTCCCTATTGGTACTGACGTTGGACTGCGTCAGTAACTGGCGCGATACTTTACATACCATTTGAAAGTAAACTCGTTACTTTAATAAGCGAATACACAATTTTAAACGTTGTATCGTTGATTGTTCGATTAGGGTAGGTAATAACGCAATCGAAATGACGCTTCGTGTGCAATGGAAATTATAGCTTTACATGGAAATAGTTTGAAAACGTTGATCATCGACAGGATGGGCTAAAACTTGACAAATTCTAAAAAAAGTAACCGGAAAAGGGAATCATGTCAAACGGAATTGTTATACAGATATAAAAATCTAGAAAACAGTTGATATTTTCTAATTCGAGAGGTATATCTTAATCAATAAATTATAAACGAAGCAGTGCCCCAATGGATACATTTTCTGACTCCTCGGCCAATGGCTTGCCGAATATCCCGGCAACCAAACAGGTCACCAAGACGCTTGTTGCAAAGGCTCTCCTCATCTTAGTATTCAACTAATAGATATTCAGGTGAATAAGAAGTGCTATGGGATTCTGTTCCGAGTGCTTGGTCTATTTATACAAAATTACACCTGTCGAATATACTTCTCATCCTTGTTTTGCAATAATTTTACTACCAATTTTCATTTCGTAAAACGTATTTGTCTACTTGAGTAATTAAATAATTAAACGCATTTTAATTACATGACCAAACATTCATATTGCAAATATTAACAGTGTATCCCTGTTTGCCCATAATCATGTGACATTTGCGTGGCAGAAAGGTCGTGCCCCTGATTGATTGGCGAAAAAGATGGGAAAGGGAAGAGAAAGAAAGAAAAGAGGAGAGGGAAGCGAGCTTGAGAGGAAGATAAGACATTAACCCCACCTTCCCCTAATCGGTGGCCAGGTTCATTGGCATCTCATTCAGTTTGTAAGACCGCGGTGTCCCCTCAATGATTGCCTGGATCCACGCTTCGCCACAGTATATAGCAAACTCATTAATCTGACAAAATGTGTGTTGGAAACACTTTAAAACAAAATAAGCCCTAATCTTGCCTTCTGTTCCAAAGAACTATGATTTTGACTGGTGTAACCATTTCAGAGTTCCATGTTTTAGGGACAGAGATGTCAGATGTCGAAATTGTGATCGGACATTTCGCTCCGCTCCACCACTGATCTTGATAATCGACGGTTGTAAACTCTTTGATCTGACAACATATATTTTGTCTAATTCAAACAAAAACCGGTAAACGTTAATACTCGATACAGTTCCATAGACCTGCATCAAAGAAAAACAAAAAAACAAAAAGAAAAGAAAAAACCCTGAAACAGATATTTCATATTTTCATTTGTTCTTTATTTGTAGAAAAATGATAAATAATCAAAGAGGTATGCTAACTCCAACAAATCCTTAACTGTGTTTTCCATTTAACTATATTTTGCTTAAGGACTAGAATAAGAGATAATCTTTTCAACATTTTCATTAAAAATATCAAAAAGGATCCGATATACATGTCTGGGAATGGGTTTTTGTTCTTAATTTGTCTTTAAAAACTCCCCACTTTTTTGTTTTGTTTCTATCCTTTAATTCTAACCTCTATCAAAATAATCTGATGATTTTATGCTCTGGTAACAGCTGGTCAACAATCACTGATGTAAAAATGGTCCTTGTAAACAACAAAAGTATAATTTAGGAAAATTAATTATTTCTCACAAACATAGGAAAATTTGCCTTAGTTTTTAGAATAAAGATTGCTCTAAGCAAAGTCGAAATCGAGAGTGCAATTATAATTCTCTGTCAATAAACTCGATATAAAATCTATACCTGACATGCCAGGTGGTTGCCATTTGATTAATTTTTTATTATTTATTTTGCCATAAAAATGCAACTCGTATATACAAATTAATAGATAAAAGATACAGTGTAAATAAGGAATAGCATATGGTAGAAGTTTCACAAAAGCGAAAATTCTTCCCTGTTGCCCATTGACATGTCACCCTTCGCATTTCATTCCGAGAAATATGAGAGATATTGCACGATACATGTACGTATTATGAAATTGAAAGCAAGCAATCATCCAGGAAAATGATAAATGAATCATTAAAATTGCTAAAGTTGAATTAAGTCCATATCAAAATGAATTAAATTGATCATCATTAATTGATTTAAGAAATGAGGTAGTCACATGTCATTAGAAGAATAAAAAAGGAATGAATTGTGTGAATAATTCATTATTTGAATGAAAAAAATAGTGAATAAATAAGTATTGAGTTCTGGTAATGATAACAAATAAATTCTCACAGAATCCAGCAAAACTTACACTGAATGTTCAAGATTACAAATAAATGACATGTTTCTAACGATTTTGGTAGAAAATGTATGGGGCTGAGTAATGAGCATAGAAAGATAAGGAAATCAAGGTAAGTAGGCCCGACACCATGCGCTTAACACAGGTCACTATGTGCAAGTGAGAGTTGTGGTTTTTATCGAAGATGATGCCCAGTAAGTTGTTGTGAGTTTGTTTTTATTTTATTGGTTCAAACAATCAATCTACTGCAGGATAAACAATCCAGAATGAATTATAGCCATATTCTCTCGGCATACGATTCCCATACCAGAGCTCAAGATTAGCTTTAAGTTGTAATCCGAAATGGGAAAGTTAAATCTTACCCACAAATCAGTGTGAATATCTAACTTATATATTGTAACTTAAAAATACAAATACGGTTTAAATCAATATGCAGCTATGCATAGTGATTTATAATTAAATGGCACTAACTTTTAAAAACAATGGGATATAATACATCTACATAAAGACGGCAGATAATATGTAGTATAAATAGATATCAGGTGTAACTCGTATTGTACCATCGTAATTCTATACAATTTTATTGCAGATTAAATACCATATGTGGCTTGTACATTTAAAATAAAAAATGAAATGCAAAATATTTGTAAAAAGAGCAACATGGTACAAAGTAATTGACAGATATTGTTATTATGGTAGGTGTTAATCGTGTAATACATACATGTAAATGATTACAAGTTGAATATAAAAGTAGAATGCTAAGTTACTGATTCAAGGCTTTCTAAAAGATGGTACAATACACATCTGCTCATCATAATATATGTATGTGTTACCGGTATTGTTATTTCCGATTACACAGGTTGCAATCTATACGTCATGAGAATCAAATATCCATTTCGTCAAGGACAAATTATGAATTTTCCTCATTACGATCCTATTCAGTTATTAAATATGATAATTGCATTAAATGATGGCCATTTCTGAAACAATAAACACAACAGTGACTTAGGAAACAAATTAAGATTATGGAAAAAGGGAATACTGAATTATCTCGAAAGCTTTAAATAAATGTCGCGTTATGACTACACTGTATTGAGGGAAGTAAAAAGCGGTTGGATATCCATATTTTGAAGGTTAGGTGAACCATACAATATGCCTCTCCACTACTATTTGTCGTGGTCTATTGGATACGTCACCGGACTGTGGATCACATGGTTCGCTGTTCGAGTCCCACCGCTCGACCCAGGTGAGATAAATACATGGTAGGAATTACTTCCCTGAAATGCTAGAGCGCCGTAATGGCAGCCATGCTAAAGCCGTGGTATTAACTGTGGAGCGCTATATAGATTGTCAAGTCTGACAGACAAGTGCGCTATACAAGAACCCACTATTAATATTATAAAACAAACCAAATGTTGAATATAAGGTTATTAAGATTGTGTAAACATACCCCCTTTCGCCCTTTCTTTGTTTATCGATATTAAATGATGACCCTTTTCCCCTCGTAGCAACATGTATTTGACTATTGGCATCGGATACTATCACCCGGGCAATTACCCCCCACCTCCCTTCCTCCCGGACAGCCAACACTCCGGACAACAGACTACTCCTCTTAAAAATACCCACATTTACCCCGAAACAACGACTTGGGGAATTAGGTCAGGGGAGTGTTGTTGTCGAGGGATATTGGGGTACTTGTCCCGGTATGCTGTCCGGGGTAGCTATATTCGAGGATGTAATTATGGTCCAATTGGTCATTATGCTAGAATCCAGTCATTATTACACGATATATATATATATTACCTTTCACACCTTTCGATATTTTCGTTCCTGCCCTTCAAGTCATGCAATATGGTTTTCAATATTTGTATTAAACGATTTCTTGATTTATATGCCTATTTAAAAATGTACAATGATTTCACCAATACATTTGCATCTGATATATTTTTGTTCATTTTGTTGTGATATTGATTGGGTTTAAATCATAGATTTCCATTCATAGTTCGCAAAATAAATATTGTTTGTCGTCACCGTACAATAATTATGATTATGAGATAACAATATATACGGCAATTCGACTTGAATTTATATACATTCATAACATTGAAATATAGTTTTATTCAAAAAATTAGGCATTGTTAGAAGTGACTTTTCTTTGCATCGGTAGGAAAATAACGAGGAAAGAATATAAAATTATCCAGTAAAGTCAACGAAAAAGGCACTGCCCGGATTTGAACCGGGGATCTCCTGTTTACTAGACAGGCGCTTTAACCAACTAAGCCACATCGCCGCTCACTACTACTTGATGTTGGAATAACATTTTTTTTCAGTTAGTAGTTCACTATCGTTTCCCATTTCTACATTATTATCATTATTTGTCGTAACGAATTTTCAGACTTAAACTAAAACGTAATATCATGCATTGTCTGAAAGTCACTTGGAAACTCTTCTCGACCGAAATCAGTTGTGGGTCTAGAATTTTCCGGGGAGCGTGAAGTTTACCGAGAAATTTAAGATAAACAAACAAAACAAAACAAAACATTCCGGTGCATTTTAGGGCTGCCCAAATGTATGTGGTCTGGGGGCACACGAGTACACATTTGGGCTTTTTTTGTTGATTTTGATTTTGTGTACTTGAGGTATAAGCAAAGAATGTAGGGGCAATTTAGGGGTAAAGATATACCAGATGTAAAAATATACCTGATGTAAAAATGGCAAAGGTGAAAGGTCAGAGGCAAAATACTATTACTACTATGGCTACCACTACTACCTCTACAAACATAAGCGCTGGAAAGGGCAGGGGCGGTCGCCCCAAACGAAAAAATGGGGGCAAAACGCATTTCGCCCCCCACCAAAAATAAGCCCCGAAAAAAATCAGCAGTAAAGGAGTAAAAATGGTTTGTATTTTTTAACCAAAAAGAAAATGACATAAAAATGATATTCCATTCATAGAAAAGGAAAGTAAACATAAATTAAATTTCCTAAACAATCCTCAGACCCTTATAGTTATCAATGGAGGATTTAATAATAGCGACACGCGCATATCGTAGAAATATTGTAAGAGGATGGGCTAGCGTGTGTGTTTTTTTATTATAAGGGTGAGAAAACATGAGCCCCTGAACACTGGCGTACTGATGGGGGGAGGGGGGCTTGGGCAAATAAAATTCAAACGTGGTTTATTTCTAATTCGATACCCAGTGATTTACAAATGTTGCTGATATGACATGATATTCCGGGATTTTTTCTCAATTTTGTTTGTAAATTATACTTTTTTATGCGTTTGTTGGAAGATTACAATTTCCCAAATTTACAGTCAGGCAGAAAAAATGCTTATTTAGAAGCTTTCACTACCACCACTACTACTACTACTAATACTACCACCACTACTACCACTACTACTACTAAAAATAATGATAATGATTATAACAATAATAATAATAACAACAATAATAATAATTATAATCATGATAATAATGATAAAATAATAATAGTAATAACGATAATGATAATGATGATGATAATAATAAAGAGAGGGAGAGAGAGGAAGACGAGGGAGATGGCGAAGAGAGAAATAGAGAGACAGAGATAGAGGGGAGAGAGAAGAAGAGAGGAATACAACGGAAGAAATTTGGACCTTTGGGAATTTTATCGCTTTGAAGCGAAAAAAAAAAGATGATTATAATCTTAGGTAGACTGAAATCAGTGAAATAAGAGACAAAAAAGCGAAAAGCGAAAACGAGAGAGAGAGAACGAAAGAGGAAAACAAGCAAACAACCACACAAGATAAAACGAGAAAAAATGAGACAAACCAAAACGAAATAAAAACAGAACAAACCAATGGCAAAGCAATCAAACATACAAATAGACAAACATACATACATAAACAAAACATAGTATACATTCTTACAAACAAACCATAACTTGTTTTATGCAGAAGTATAGTGATCGGCCAACACAAGCTATATACTCGAATTGATGTGTCCCCTATTTAAAAGAGCGCCACCTCACAGTTGAAAAGGACACCGAAAAAACATTCTTAGTGATCTCGGCTTTCAAAATCCATTCCTTTCATATCAATTGACTGACTTCCCTAAAATGTTCACTTATTAGTCTCTGACTTTTTGTCTTCTTCCTGTATTCCATTGAAATCACATTTCTATAAGAGGGAAATTCTCTTCCGAAGTATAGACCTTACTGATTTTTAATCAGATCTCAGATAACATCATAGTGCTTGCTAGCGCTTGCACATTACTGGTGGCACATGCTTGTATATAAGACAGTGGTTGTTTCAGGATTTTATTTTCTACGTCGGGGGCACAGGTTGGGTCCAAAACTTTTAACAAGCAAGCAACTGGTTATGTAAATTGCCAGGCACACGTTTTGGCCGTAGCAGGGAGGAGGAGGGGGGTATACACAATTATGCATCAACACCGTGAAAGACCCTAACCTAGCACTGTTTTAAAAGACGTCGAAATTTGCCATACATAAGAAAAATGAAGGAGTGATGGGTGGGGGAACTGTATAAGAGATTGTTTAGGGAGTGTATTGTGTTTATCATGTGAAGAATTTTTAAGAATGACTTGGAAAGGGGCGTGTTGCAATTTAACAAATGAGTGATGTGCCCCTAGTCTCTCTCTCTCTCTCTCTCTCTCTCTCTCTCTCTCTTTCTCTCTCTCTCTCTCTCTCTCTCTTCCTCTCCCACCCCCTCTCTCGCTCTCTATCTTTCTCTCTCTGTAGTCTCAAGCTCCGCAATGAGAATAGTTAAGTTGAGGGGGTGTGGGCGGGAAGGAAAGGGGTGGGGTTTGGACGTTTCATTATAGTGTTACGTACCGGGGAGTTTGTGGGAAGGAGCATTCTCAAGTCAGGCAGGAAATTTGAATGAATGAAAATTGGGTCCCAGTGATGCAAAGTTTGGAATTGGCCATAGTAGCTGATGTCTTTAGGGGAGCTCCGGGGGAGGGAGTGACGGTGGTGTGCCTAAACAAAAATGGAGGGGGTAGCTGCGCCATTCAATTATTTATTTCTTTATTTAGACCTATCTGACAGAGTACCTATTGATCTCAAGTACATTGGATGCTCTGTTTCTAGTGTAATTAAGTTTGCAGAGCCACGAATAATCTACTGCTTCTTGTCCTTAAATCAAAGTCCAGCATCATTGGGCCCGGTCAGCACTTGGATGGTAGACTGCCTCTCATTAAAATTCATCATTTTTTGTTTTTGTTTTTGTTTTTAAATAGAGAATCCCTTTTGGTTGAAACTTGAAATGGAAACTCAATCTTGATAGCAAACTACTCCAGGAAAGCGGAAAATCTGAGAAGCAGACTGGTGAAAATTGGAATAAAATTAGACAAAGAATGATCAAGTTATGAAAGTTGTAATCACTATAGGTATGGGCTCTTCAAATTGGCTGAATTGGTAATATCTACATTGTGGCGGACAAATTTCCTATTTGTTTCAACACATAAAATGACAATTAAAAAAAAACTGTATGTCTCAGGATGGTCTTTTCTCTTTAGAGGACCTATAATAATATTCTATCCATAATCTAATTTTAAGAAATTGTATGTCTCAGGAGGGTCTTTTCTCTTTAGAGGACCTGTAATAATATTCTATCCATAATATAATTTGAGTAGTGGCCCAAGGGAGAAGGCACTTAGGAGAAAAACAGAAATTAATGGCATTTTTGTACACGACAAACGTGAGATTTATCCGCGACTACGTCACAATCCATAGACCTAACTGATAATTTGAGATTCGCATAGACTTAGAGATATCATATTTCAAACATTCATAACTATCTTATTATTGGTCCGATTCATTTCAGACTTTCGCCATTCTGTGTATCTTTTTTCTGCTTTCATACAAATGAACTTATTGCAAGGGTTACGCTGCCCTTTAATGATTGATTCTCTTTATGTTCCATTGAGAGCGTACTAAAGATGACGTAATGTTTAAAAAAATAATCATATCAATTAATGTTACATAATTATGACAGTGTTTTTTTTTAAATAGATATCCTCAAAGAGTATTTATTGGCGCATCAGATGAGTCCAATCGGAGAGCTGAATTGGGTCCCAGGTGAATCTTAGAGAGGCATTAGTTACTGGCTCAAAACATGGACCTAACACTAACCTGAAATGGAGGGCGACAAATATAAAACTTTCAAGTTAGTCTTATTTCATGCGACTGGCCCAGAAAATGCCTGTCCAAAAGTAGATAGGTTTGTAATCATTTTAAACCTAGAATTCCTTTTGAAATAAACCTAAGGTTTTAATGATTCATCGCTTATCTCTAATTTGATTTTAAACTGAGTACATTTTGTTGTCTATCAATCAACCATCCTTTAAAATGTTTGATCTTGTTTTTCTCTTCCCGTGGTAGCGCCTAGCTCCATTCAATATCAGCAAAGTGCACGTGTAATTAAAATCGATATCTTGAATGAAACTGCAGATCGCATTACAATGTACCGTAAACGTATTCTCTCATTGGCTAAAAAGTTTCAAAGGGGGCGTGGTTTAAAGGGAGCTCCTTCCCCCGATCTTGCTCGATACATAACATTATACACCTGATGCAAAGTCCTGCACTAGCGAGCCGACGCATCTTTACACACGGACATAAGTGTGCTGAAGAAGCGGGGTGTTATCTGACGAATCTCGTATGCGATCAGCTGTTCGGGAGGAGCGAGATTGTGCTGGATTTGGATTTGGATTTGGATTTTCGGGGGCCAGCTTCTAATCTACATGAGAACTGCAGTGATTTACTAGACGAGCTAAATCCATTTGGTAAGTTAAAAAAAGTTTCCTCTTTTTGATCAATGGGACCAGGTGAAATTTGACGAATGGTTCGACTACCGTCACTGAGACTGACTGAATTAAAGCTCATTGATACCCAGTCACACCACCGTACCATGGACCTACTACGGTCACACCAACGATACCGACAATCAGATGGACCACAGACCGGACAACAATTTGCATTAATATCCCGAATGGAAAATAATTGGTCGGTCTGGGATCGGTGTGAAGTCAGTGGGTTGGTGTGACTAATGGTAACAAAACTTTCTAGATTTAGTCCTTGTTGAAGAAGAAAAGATCAAATCTATTGACTTCTGCTTCTGGGTCCCATTGTTTGGTAATCGAGTCTAAGTTGTAGGGAAATGTGAGGAAACATTCCCATCCTTGTTGTAATTCTATGCATAATGCATCATCTTATGACCAGCTTCAGATCGGCCCATCGGGAACCCTGGCTTATCTACCTGCATGAAGAAGGGTATTACACCCATCAGGGATCCACAAGGCACAACCATTGCGATTTGGTAACCATCCTTGGATATCGGCTTTCAACATGAATCTGTATTACTGCATGTGTGGTTTAATAATGACTGTAAGCCTGTGTACTGGTGTATAAATAATATTATTGAAATAAATACATAAAATTGTAAGAAAGGCCCATTTCCATTCTCTCTTCATAGTCAGTGGATTCTCCATAGTCAGATTGTAATAATAATTTGTATTTGGATAGAATGGTCCATCTTAGCCATATTACAATAAAACTGTACAATATACATTAGTTACTGGAGCTAGCATGCACAATGTAATTTTATTCTGATATAAACTAATTCTTATGATATTTAAGTTCAAGTTCATTGTGACCATTTTTAATGGGGAGGGGGTGTTGGACCAATGATGCAGACAAGTTGGCCAAAAAGAATTTCAAACATCCTCGAGCTCAAGCATTCACATTTTCCCCTTAAAATTTGCACACAGAAATATTGAATGGGGTATCTCACCCCTCGTACCCCCACTAGAAATGCCCCTACTAGAAATGCCCCTGTTAGTGTACATTTACAGTAAAACTTTAATGTATTGTAACTCTAATCAAACTTCTACCACCTTCACATAAATATTATTCAAACTTCCAAGATAGCCATATTATTATAAGAAGAATAACCAATAAAGTTTTCAAGTACTGCTCTAAACGTTTTATTTTTAAAAGAGAAAAGAATACATCCATCTGAATTTTCATATTGCCTTAAAATAACCTAAGGCCGCCAGAGGCTACCAGACTCAAATAGGCCATGAAAATGTTTACAATCGTTGCCTTTCATCTTACATTATTGGGTAACCATGAATCTCAAATGAATTGGTATTGAATCTGATACCATAGCATTGTTACTATTAGGTTACCATTTAACATCAGATTACAGTGCCGCCTTCTGAAATCATAGCATTGTTGACTATTAGATCACTGTATAACATCACATTGCAGTGCTGCCTGCTCTTTTTACTACATAACAACTATTTTTTAATATGTTGATTTTATCAATAATAGAGAAGAAAAGCAGCATTCATCAAGAAAATTGGTAATATCCGAAATTTTTGCAATCGATCATTCATCTGATCTCTCCTCCAGGCAATGGCTTGTAGACAAAACTTAGAACTCACAAAAGCCTTTATTGTGGCATTTAGAAAAATTGTATAAAGCCTGTAAATGCCAAATGATTATTAAAAGTATTGAATTCAGACCAGAAATTATGGTTATTTTTGCTTTTTGGGGAGGTCATCAAACCCATAATTTGCTACATTTACAAAAGATTTTACAACAGCTGGGCAATTTATTACCTTTATTTGGATGACTTATTGATACTGCCTTGCAATTAAGTCATTTCATACATTCAATACTTCCTCCTACTTACAAATATTTTTCCGCATACACTCTTTCATTAAAACTTGTGCCTTAAGGCTTCTACCTTGGTAAAGAAAACAGAAATATCTACTGCACACTTTTGAGCACACAACTGCACCCCTACATTGCATATGAATAGAACAAACAAGTTTTGTTTTCTGTTAGAAATGTTTTGTATTAGACCCCGTTCTCATTCACTTCGTTGGAGCAGTCTAACTAAGACCCGTTCCTCAGGAGCGGTTCTTAGGTGAGTGAGAACGGTCAAAGTGGTCCAGGAAGTGGACTTCTGGACCGCTCCAGAAGACCACCTCGGGAGGTGGTCTTGAGGAACGGGTCTTATTAAGAGCAGTTTGGAGCGCTCTAACGTGCGAGTGTGAACGGAAGCGTACTTTGAACGGAAGTGGTCTAGTGACGTTGCGTGCGAAACATGTAGTACGGTACATACGCTTAGTATTTCGCGCACGAAAAATTTACCCGATGACCTGAGCTGCCATAGCAACAAGACCACTTTGACTCGTGGAGCGGTTTGAGCCATAAAAAACTGATCTGAGTGTGAACCCTCGCAAACCGTTCCTCAAGACCCGTTCCTCTGGAGCGGTCTAACTAAGACCACTTTCAAAGTGAGTGAGAACGGGGTCAAAGAGAATGGAAAGTTTTAGCTTGAAATAGTTTCATTTTATTTTCTGTTCTGAATTGCTATGGGGTATCGATCTTGACCAAAATGTGACCTTCCTGCAATCTCAAAGTCTTGATTCCATTTGAAAGGCTTGGTTCATCTCAAATAATTATATCAAAATGAAATGATGCCCTTTTACCTCCTAGCTTATTAACTCTCTCAAGAGGCATTGATTCTATCAATCCCATCTCCCTCTCCTTCCATTCCATTGTTCATGATGTGTCCCTTCAAGGAGGAATAGCTTGGTTTGGGGGGTTAACACTCAATCAGTACTATTTCACAGTTCACTCCTTCTGAAATATCATGATAACCACTGGAAGTGAGGTTGCCAGATTGGCATTATACATGTATTTCTATTTTTCTAAAGATTACACACACTTTCTACATTTCGATGCAAAATAAAAATTGGTGATTATAAGAGTATAACATCCCCCTCAAAGTCAGTCATGACCCTTTACAATTGAAAATTAAAACATTTTTATAAAAATAATTGTCATAATTTCATAATTTACATATAAGTCATAGCCAATCAAAACACTCTAATGTAATCGAAGACCATAAAATACCTGCTACGGTAGTACAGTTTTACTATTTTTATAATTCATACTCCCATCTTGCTACCCATTTTAAAGGTAATCTTGAGTTCTGGTAATGGAATTCAATTTCTAGAGATGCTGGTTTAAACTAAATCCACATTATTTTACCTGAGGTAGGTTGGTTGTTTAGACCAGCAAGAGATAAACTACTTAGTTATGAAAATTCACTAGAAATGACTTCTACTGAAATGCACATCTCACATTTGCCCATATGAGACCATGTGTCCTACATCTGTGTCAAATACGACTTGCCTGACCTTTTTGAAATTAGGCCTATGTAGGGCCTACTTGACAATTATGCGTTTTCTACGCAAATGGCCTTGCAAGTATCCCTTGTTTGTATATTTGAACATTCAGTGTAACGTTTCTTTGATCCTTTAAGAATTTATTCTTAATCATTACCAGAATCTGAAATTACCTTACAATTATGTGCTGCATTTCTGTTTGAAGATCACTCTGTCTGTTCAGAGATAGAATAGCATGTGGTTAACATCCTTCTGACTAACTCCCAGAATTATAGGACCTGTGGCAGATTTTACTTTCCATCCATAAATCATGTGTCTTTATAATCATCCCCATTCATAGGAAGGAATGTGTGAAATTTATGGGAAAAACTTGTGAAATCAATATAACCATTGGGATAGTGATTGATTGATATTCACTTTTGAAATATCCATGGATTTATTTTACTCTGATTAACATACTTGCATCATGTTCATCATTTGTGTGTATCTTTTTTTTAGGGTGGATTCACAAAGTAGATTAATCAGGTGTGAGATTTCAAGGTGAAGCTTTCGATAAATATTTGCACAGATACACCATAATTCAGACAACTTTGTAAGCATCACAACCCAGCGGGTATGGCTTCATTGTTGTAATTCATATTATGGTTTAAAATAGATGCTTTGTGATCTATAAAGCAATAAAAAGTGAGTAAAATGTTGCTGCAGGTGGTTTAAAAAACTTTTTAAAAGGTGACTTTCAGGGGAATGGAACCAAACCTAAAATATGTTTATCATTGACAAAGTAATATTTATGATCACCTTTTTCTCAAGCTCTTGGAGTGCTTACATTCCTTTGGTATTCACTGTATATCTGAAAGATATGGCCCTCTAAGTCTATATTTCATAATGTAAATGCATTTATTGTATATCTTTTTGACAGCATCAAGTAAGCTGTGAATTATAAATTGTCATCTGTACGGATTATACCGTGACCCCCACATAAAGGCGAAATGACTATCTGCTTGAGGTACCCTTTTCTACATATTTTGTTTTATGCTTTTACTAAATCATTTTAAGAAGCTTTAGAGTGTCTATTTTCCATGTTTCCAAACAGTTTGCTACCCCTTCTGTAAAAATACTAAAAAGTTACATCTCAAAATACTATCCTTCTTCGTTAGAAAAAAGTTGCAATGTTTTTCTCTCTTTGAATAGGTATATGTTTTTTCTTTTAAGATGAGCCTTCCAACATCACAGTTCTTATCAGCTGCTATGTTATCCAATCAGACGTATCATCCATTTGATTATGTTTACACCTGCACTTGTGTAACATGATTCTTTCAATCGTTTATTGTTGAGTAGAACTAAAATTACATCGAGATGATAATTCTTTCCATGTAACACTTGTTAGGGATCATTAATCATTGAATTGGATATTGTGGATGGTGAATAGCTAATGTGTAATGCTATTAGATGCATGCTGCTTCAGAATAGGCAAGGGGATTTATGTTAAGCCATGTGTTCACACGTGCTTTAACAACCTAAAAGAAAATATGCCACGACGAAATAATATGACATATACCAAGGTCACGTACTAAGTTCTCTATCTTATAACAAACAGATAAGCAATAACGTGTAGGAGCATTAGTTGTATACCTCTACATTCCTTCATTCCCATTCACCCTTCATTTAGGCCTTCATTTACATTGTTTTATATTGCTGCACTATTTTAAGGTGGTTTAATTACAACAGTATATATGACTGAGGATTAAAAGTATTGTTTTCTATTTACTCTTTGTTTGTTATGTACCTATCAACAGGCATACAATGGCCTTCAGACAGGTGCAGTGGCTTTCTTTGATATGTGTTGTCATCTTTAGATCCAGCCAGGCATTGCAGGTATGTTACATTTCTTTCTTCATTGTACAGTTGACTTTAAAATAAAGTACTTTAAAGGGATGGTCATATACCACTGATAATGATAATGATGATGATAGGCCTAACTATAGCTGTGAAATTGGTCTATGAAGAATGGTATTGGATCTGACAAAAATGATACCATAATCAGCTTAAAATTGGTGAGCAACACTGTTGCATACGGTATACCTTTTCTACAGAGACCAGTTTCATCATTATTTTCACTGAATTTGTGACCAGCCCTTTAAAGTGATCTTGAGTTTCAGGTAATACAGAATATTACATTCTCACACAATAAGTAAATCATTGGTTCAGATGCAACTTTGCTGAAGAATGTGGCAGAAACAATTAGAAAGTGTTCACTTTTCTAAATCTTCTGGCTTGGACTTTTGTAAATTCCGGCCATTTGAACCATACTTTTGTAACTACACACTTTTGAAAATGTTCAGAAGTTCTTTTAAACATTCTTAATTCCACTTTCATAATGTTCAAAATAAGTTGACATCAGCCTTTATCTTTTGATTCATGTACCTGTCAATATGACATATGGAAGAGCTTTGAAGATGAAATTATGCTAGGCATGAAAGCACCCCTGGGAAACCAGACCTTTTCAATAAAGCCTTAATATCTTTCAAATGTCACCAACCAATGCAAAAGAATTTATTTCTTTTGATGAAATTCCTTTTTTGCTGCTTTTGTCAGAATGTAAATATGCTACCAAAATATCCATTCAATACTAAAGAAAGAGCAAATATTGTGAAGAAGGAAAGAGAAGAATGAAGAAATGTTGTGGTATGTAGTCCCCAATTGAGTGTGAGATATATCAGTTTAACTTTAAGGTGAGGTCTAGATGTCAATAGATTTTAGCATTTAGCACAGGTATTCGTCATTTATTTATGCGTTTGTCCATTGATCTAATTGTTTGGCCACTTCTGAAACCTTGAGTGCTCATCCGAAGATAAGAAAAGACGTGACTCTTTGAATTAACACAAATGTGATAGATTTGATGTTCAAATACTTCCTTGTGCTAGAACTAACATCATCTGGCTGGATACGATTTGATTTTCATGTAACATACATTTCCTATGGGTCTCATCCTGAGTTTACCTACTGGGTTAACATACTTCATTTGAATTAATATTTGAATGTTATTTGGTCCAAATATTGGATGTCTGGCACAATCCCTTTATGCAGGACCAGACACTTCACAATATTAGATAACAAGGTTGATACAACAGAGAAAATAGCAGGGAAATAGTTTCTGAATTTATTTATGTTTCTTTGTATGATATGTGAAATACAGGATTTTTGAATGATATCTTACAAAAACTGGTCTTCAAAAGAGATTGGCACACACCACACACACAGGTGTACACACGACAAGAAAAATGACAATGAAATGCAAAGTATGTAGTGCTCAGAATCCTTTGACATTCACCCCCTCAAAAAACATGACTAAACTACTTTAATGCCCCCACTCTCTCCCTCCCCAACCCCTCCCCTCCACTCTCATCCCCCTCCCCTCTGTCAGCTAGACATGACCGAAAGTGAAATACCTGTTTATTAAAGCATTAAATCAAAACCTTTTGAGGAAGTAATGAAGGCCAATATCAACTTCTAAAACACCCAATTAAGAGGGATTTTCTGCTCTCCAGATAATCCATTGTGATATGCTCAGTGGTTTTAAAGAAAAAAGGAAAGGATTGATTGAAAGGCCTACCTGGTTACCCCAGTTTAAAAAGAGGATGTCCACCTTGATAGTGTGTCCCTTTTGCAGCCAACATCAAATTCTGTAGAACTTTGCACGAATTATGAATATGTCACGTATGTCCTACCGGTATCTGTGAAATTTAAACGTTAGCAGTGTCCTAGTATTTAAATTATGCAAGGAAACCCGTTTTCTTTCTAGACTTCACTGTTAGACACCATTAAGTGACTGACTGACTTCTTTTTTTCTTTGGTAATAACATACATAAAATGAGCTGTAAAGGGGACCGACATGAGCGTTTGTCTAGATCAATAACCCACTTCTTGTAATGGCCAAAATTAAACTGATTGAATCTTTGCTCAGCACAAAACGTATGACCATTCGGTACAATGGTCTAAAATCAGACTATTACTTTAGTGATTGCAATCACTAAAGTCGATTCGACAACTAATGGTCATTATTTTCCCACTTAAAGAAATTTTCAAGCCCTTTCGTTTTGAGGGAAGTTCTAAATTAGGAGTATCTTTCAAATGCCGTTGGAATTTAATCTTTTCATTATTTTGGCCTGCAAATGGGACATAGTACCTTTAAGTTGGTTTAAATAGAAGTAGAAAAATAAGAAGAATGGGTCAGTGAAAGTTTGAGCAAATTCCGATTAAAAACATAAAGTTATGACATTTTTGATATGATCAATCAAACACAAATTGGCAACACTGTAACTTATCTTGTGAGCTCCTCTCCATGCAAAATGCTCTGTACATAAAATTTCATAAACTTAAATTTTCTTCTTTATTGATGACGGAATAGATGTTTTCTATACATAGGATGTATGGAAATAATTATATAAAGGTTGCATGTATTATTGAAATTTTCTCCAGGGAAAATAAAAAATTTGGATTTTGTTATAAATCCAGAGCAAATCATTTTTCTCATTCTTCTCATTTTTTGCTTCTATTAAAACTAACTTAATATCAGGGTGGATTTCTCCTTTAAGATTTAAGGTGTGGCATAGCTGATGTAGCATCAGATCATTGAATGAAATAGATGGATTTAGATAGTTGCTGTACCAGAAAATTCCTGATTAGGTTAACCTAGTTTAGATTGAAAGTATGATATACCATACCTTTAAAAAGTAGACTCAGATTACTGAATGAATAGAACAGCCTTTTTTCCAAATAGTACAGCACTTTGTGACTTGATTGGATCTTTCTTATTCTGGTAGAGTGTTTTAGACCATGAACATTCTTTTTTTTGGGGGGTCAAGGGGGAAGGGGCTAATATCTCTTTGCTCAAGATTACCTTGTCTTTAATTTTTTGAAACTGAAAATATTGCATTTGTTATTTATGATAAGACTAGTAGTTCATGTATTTTTCTGGCAGGGTAGTCCTTTTTTGGTTTGACAAAGGGCCCTTTACAGCAAGAATGAAAAAAAAACTTTTAATACAGTAATTTATAAAAGATCAACTGGAATTTAACACTTGACAGGATAAGCAATTAAGTCAGTGACAACTGTCATGTGAAGTTTGTGCTAATAATTTGACAGCTATTGCAAGAAAATTTCTTGTTTAGATACCCTTAGCCTTGACAACGAAATGATATGAATATGTTCCAAGCAGCATAAAATAGTTTGGATGCAAGAAACGTGACAAGTTGGGTGTTGAATAAGATTACTAACAATATCTCAATTCCACTAAACACATTCTTCCTTGTATCACAATTTAGTTTCTGTGATTTATTGATCTTGCACATTATTACTTGATGTAAAACATTCCATTAATGTTTACTGCCATGGGTTCATTGTAACTATAGTCATTCACTTGTTGATATAAAAAGGAGAACAAATGTATGTCTAGGAGAGGGGATAAATATTTGAGCACATACATGTAGGTGTGAAATACAACTTCAAAGAGAAAGATTGGTTCAGGTGGGAGATTGAGAGCTCATGATGTTTGCAAAAGTTGGTAGAAGAAGGTATAATGAAGAAATTAAAGGGAAGGTCCACCCTGATCTGAAATTGGTTTAAAAAGAAGCAGAAAAATTGGGAAAACAGATAAGTGAATGTTTGAGCAAAATCCTATAAAAAAATATGGAAGTTGTGAATTTTTAATCAATCAATCACAAATTGGCAAAACTGTGACGTATCTTGCAAGGTCCTCCTATTTGCTTTGTACTAAAACAATCTTGAATATCTTTTTTCTCTAAACAAAATATTTTATCAAACATATCCCCTTGATATTATCATTCCATGTGGTTTCTACCCCTGTATGACAAAAATATATTCCTTGATCAGCAACTAAGAAAGTGGACATTTAGTAACTTTCCTGCACAGAGAAAATGGGAGAGAACCTCACAACATGTGTCACAGCCTTACCAATTTTTTGTTTGATAAAATACAATTACAAAAATATATAACTTTCTGATTTTTTAAAGATTTTTTTCAGATTTTACTTAAACGGTTTCTCTCATTTTTCTACTTCTATTAAAACCAACTAAATATTAGGGTGAACTTCTCCTTTAATACCTGAGAGGCCATTCCAATGTGTTTGACAGCCAATTTCTAGGCAAAGCCTTGATTTTTATAATCAGTTTACTCTAGTTCGAAAACCAAGTAATTACTCTGTCACAAGGATAAATATCAATCTTATATTGCATGCTTTAATGCCATGCAGCAATGTGAATGAACTAGGTTCTAGACATGGCTAAAAACTGCATATGTTCCAAAGTTCAAGTTGTGCAACTGTCTCTTGTTACAGGCCTGTAATAAATTGCTTGTTTGCAAACATGCTGAATGTCAACAGTGTCCCAAGATTGACTCCAATATATGTCAGCTACATATTTACACACAGGGATGTTTAGGTGAACATCATGGAGAACCTACAGTAATATTTCCCAGAGGTTTGACAGCAAATTTATTCCTTTCAATTCTGTGCTAATTGCTAATCAGTTGAAAAATGGCAAACACATATAATTACAATAAGCATTGTTAGACTGATGCATTGAAAAACTATAGAAAGATCAGCTCACAGCTGTGGAATATGTTTCTTTTATAATTCATTATGAATCTATATAAGCAGTAAGTTTGTCAGGTATGTTTGTGAATAATCATTTTATAATTTTGGTGTGATGAAAGATAATGACAAAAGTAATTTCAGCTTTCATATTTTTATCATCAACACTTATGAAGTCAGATTATCCAACAGCATTATTTGTTGTTAAATTTCAAAATCAGTTTATACATGTACTTGTGAAAGTCAATGTGTAACAACAGAGCAATCCAGGGGGAGGGGGAAAAGAAGAAAGAGGGAAAAGAGAGGGAAGTGAGGGAGGGCGGGCGAAAGAGAGAGAGAGAGAGAGAGAGAGAGGGGGGTGGGTTGCAGAAAAAGAAGTTGAAGTTCAATTATTGTACATTCTAAGCTTAGTATCTACTTTTGTTATGTTCCTATTTAGGCTTTGTTTCGATGCTATATGTATTTTTAGTCCATATATCCACTAGAAAAATACAAATATAAATATGGAATGGAGGATTCAGTAATATGCAGTGTACACATATTTTAAAGGATGAAGATTTATGGGAGAAACATTCTTAAAAGAAGTTAGGACCACATCTCAGAGGTTTGGCCTGAAGTTGACACTTCACTGTTTGACAGCAATTTAAGAGGGCATGCAAATTTTGATTTCTTTATTTAGCTTATGACTCCTGAGTGTCATATTAACCAGACATTTGCAAGGCCATTGTGTCTATAAACTAAACTGCACTGGGAGAACATTTTTTCTTACAAGTAAAATTTGCTTTGAAAAGGAAAAATAAAAGTTACAAACTGGCTTTGTGTGATATTTCTTGGATATCATCAAAAATTGTTCTACCTAAATACTTGTGTTCATTGCTATTGGTAAATTGTTAGAGAGATAAAAATTTGACAACATGACAAGTTTAATGAGGCCAAAGTTCTTGTAATAGTGTCTACACCAAGTTAATCTGAAGTCTCATCACTTTGTTAGCATGACTTTGAGGATTGAATACATTGATTTCATCAATTTCAAATGCAATTAATTTTATAAAGTACATTTTCTATTTTTTATGATTTGGGAACTGGAAAAAAAATGATGAAAACAAGAGGAAAATACAATTATTCATTATCAGTGTTGATCATGTCTTGCTTATTAGGGATGTAATTCAAGCAATTGGTTCTCTGTCAGTGACCTTTGTGTCTGAGTCATTTTGAGTTCAAGCACGTGCTGGAGGTCAGAGGTTGGGGTCAATGATCTGAACTAGCTAGGAGACATTTTTCTTTCTTTTTTTTCATTGGAAGATGGGATTATTTTCATTTTAATTGCATTTTGTGGAGGGCTCTGATACAGACACCTCAGGCACACTGAGGAAAAAGAATGTGATATGATACCAATTTTTCCTACCTTTTCGTAACCTTTTTTTCTGTGATAATGAAAGGGAAATGCGTATTTTGAAGAGAATTTGTCTTTGAAATATATGTTGTTGATTCAGTATGTGATCTAGGCCTAGTTACTTGTTTAGTCTTTTTAGTTTCTTTTATTAATTTTCTTTTGTCTTGTAGAAATGATTTTTATTGCATAATTTTTTTTGTTCCCCTTTCATTTTGAATAGAGGCAATGAACTAATATGATATTTCATGTGAATGAATGGTAATGCCTCAATAACTTCCATTTATCTTTATATTTGAAACTTTACAAATATTATAAGGGGGTAGTGGAGCCATACCAGGTGTGTGATGTTGTGATAAAAATTGTAGGCATCACATGTATTTATGAGTATCGGTTTTCTTTGTGTTTTAATAAAGAAAACGATGGATATGATTGAACGCTAAAAGAGGAAATTGATAATTCTTGCTTGTAAATCTAATAGAAAAAAGCTAGGATAAAGAACTAAGTGAGATGTTGCATACTCAAAAACTGTAGGTTGTGTTCATGGTATTCATGTGCAGTATCAATAGGACTTTTATTTACCAAAAGTTAGCATCATTAAAAGTTATTTTTTAAATAATATCTGAACAAATTTACTGAACAAATTGCTTGATGTAGTTAGACATTATATGCATCTTCTAGGCACTCACCAAGGTGGAATTAAACAGAATAATTGTACTTGGGATAAAACCAACTTTCATAAAAGGTCCCAAGAGACAAAAGAGCATTAATGACATTGCACCCTTCTGCTTCTCATCAGACAAATATATATCTGTGAAGAATCACTTTTGTTTGGTATGGTTTGACAGTATTATCCTCTACCAGGTAGAATCACACTACTCCCATGGGTGCTATACTTGGCCTCTTCATCTTACCCCTCCAATCCAGCTCTGATGGGGGAAGGTGAAGTTAATTTGTACTCCTTACCCTAAGGCATTACCAAACCATTAACAGCTGCTATAATCAATATCAGACCCCAAATTGAGGATTATGGGCCCAATTTACTCCCACGGAAGCCACCTGTGAAAGCAACAAATTACCTAGCTGGATATTTCTGTAATATTATATTTTTGTTGAAGAAAACTGAATAATTGTATTAGTTCTCTGATGGCAAAATGGAATTTGATCCTAAATGGGGATATATCCCTTGAATGCTATCTTGAGTGCTATCTTGAGTGAGTATATTTTAGGAATCAAGACCCAAAGCCACTTGAATTCTTAATCTTTGGAATTTTATATAATACCAGTAAGATTGTGCAACATATTCATGCAATCAAGGATAAATTGTTAGTCAATATAGATATTTGGAAATCCATAGTTATTGATTACTGTAAAAACTAAAAATTATCTTAATCCTCTATTAAAATGAGCAGTGAGGCTAAACTAGTGCATACAGGTACTTTCACTTGCTATACATGTGTTGTGTTTGGAATTTTATTCTGTAGAATGCTATTGTAAATTTATGATCTACCCTTGGGCTAGTTAGCTGTTCAAAGCATTGGTTGTAGGAATAATCTAATAATGCTACATATTGTTGATGAAAAGATTCCAAAGCACTTCAAAGAACATAGCCTTTTGAGGAGGTAACACCTCCTTTCTAATGAATATTTTTGAGGGCAAGTATAGGTCAAATTCAATAAGCTGATGTACTTATTTATTTGTGAATGGGGTTCGTTGGTAGGGTGGTCATATCTTTGAGTGATGGAAGCAAAAGGGGGGACTCCCTGCAATGAGCTTGTTGTCTCCCTAAATGTTTGACCCCAAGTCAAACAAGTAACTAACTGCCAGGGAAATTGCATTTTCTTGCAGTCCATTTCTGATTGAAGATTTGATTCACATAATTCACCTTGCCCTAAGGGAATGTGTTATACATTTTTGAGATAAATTGAATGTTAGGGATATCATCAAGAACTACACACTAGCTGCATTTACATTGCAATCAAATTTCATCAATTTTTCTCACATTCCAGTGTTTTGTGAGAAGTTGCTAGGCAATTACCGGTCAAAAGTATGAAAACCCAAAATCAAAATAACCACCTCTGGGCTGTGTTAGTGTAAATGCTCGCTCTCAAAACATCGGTGAATGATTCCGCTTTTGGATCACGTGACTCTCCTTACTTCTGTGCAATCGCAAGTCGTACATGTGCACTACTCACCAAAAAACAGAATGAGCGAACACCACCGTTTTTTATGGGTATTTCCAGTAGTGTAAATGGCAGTCTAAAAAACCTGTGGTTTTTCAAAATGTTTTTTGGCTGTGTAAATGGGTCTTCTGTTGCACATTATGAAAAGGTGAGACTTTCAGAAAATACCTGCAGCAATATAGGATAATGGATTTTCAATTTCTCAGGTACTTTGATGTAAGAAAAAAAAAAATTCCTTGCAGCTTTATTTAAAGAAACTTTAAAGAAACCCTAAGAATTTCCCCAAGAAAAAAAAGGAATTGTTTTCAAGAATTGTGTTGTAGTGTGATACATTGCATACATCAGTAAATAGAACTTTGATTATGCTCCTTCCCTTATAATTGAACAATCTAGCATGAACAATACAGTTGTTAATGTCATTTTGACAAAGTGGACTACTTTCAAGAATACAGGTACATTAAAAAAAAGCACAAGATCAATATGAATATGAATAAAGAGGGTTATAATTTCTCGTCTTTCTTCAAAATGTGATATAATTTACGCTTTATTAGTGTACAAATTACATTTACTTAGCCTGGGAGGATTTGTTTTTGGATATCCTATGGTAAAACAAAACTTGACTTGTAGAAATGTTATGTTTTTCATTTCATTTTATCACATTCCATTTTACAGAACATTTTGAGAGTTTTCCTTTGTTAAATCATTTCAACCTTTCCCTTTTATTTTGTAACTGCCCATCCTCCAAATGAAAGAAGCCAGAGTACTATTTCTAGTTGCTCTACTTTCATCCCATCGTCATCGTGGATCATCATTTTTTGCAACCTCTATTTCAAACTAGATTAACCCATAACTCTCTCATTTGCTATCATGGATGATCCAAATTTCCATTCCCATTCATGGTTTTGAACCAGCGAATATTACAAACCTCTGGTTTATGTTGTTGACATACCCTACCTGTTTGCACATGAGATTCATAGCTTTAGAGATTGATGCCAGGTCACCTAAATGATATACAGGCTTAGGGTGTTGGGTGTTTTATGTGCAACCCCAACTTGTGACCTGGCACATGAAATGAGTTATTTATGTATCTCCAATACCAATAAAGATATCTGGGATAATGTGATATTTTATGGACAAAGTGACTGTGAGGGTGGAGAGCAGAACTTATTTAGCATTCCTCTAAATATTTTGGTTGGATCTTCTTGATATTGTAGTAATGCATACCTACATCCCTGAATATAAATAAATTGAGAAGAACTAGAAGATTTCAGTTCTATATAATTGTATATTGGGATTTTGAAATAACTACAAAATTGTAAACATGATATTGGCTTATAGTGAATAATTATGAATTTCCCTTTTGTGAAAATTATTTGAACCTTGGTCTATCTTTGCTGAATGGATATCCAAGAATCCATTGTTCTGCAGATTTAAAATGTTTCTAAAAAAAAAGATCAATTGCTTTGTTGATTGTTTGTGAAACAGATATTTTAGATAAAGTTTTTTATACTCATGTTATAGACCATCAAGTTTTAATGGTGGAGAATGCAATTTCAATTCAAATCTGGTTAAGTTTTTAGGTTGTTTTCTGAGAGGTATGTAACCTAATACTCATGTTTGAAATGTTTCTGTCTGCTTTGCCCAAGCACGTACAGTTGTACACAATCACAGAAAGAAAAGAATTGGCCTTTTGGTGACTTCTCAGAGTGATTTGGCTGAAAAATAGAAGAGAATATTTAGTTCAAGAGCTGCTTAGGACCCAGAGGATCAGAAACAAAGGCTTTGCTACCCAAGGGGTACATGAAATGCACCCCTACATGTGTGAACCAGGTGACATTAGAGGGAGGGCAAAGTGAGTTTGAGTCACTTAAGTGGGTAGGTGGGCATAATCAACAACCCTATCGCCTCAAGCTTTTTCACATCCTTGAAACAGTTCTTTTATTTGAGACAGAAAAGTAAAATGTTGAATCAGGAAAGGTTCTCTGCTGAAATAATTTCTGTACCTGCATGGGGCAAAAAATTAGGGGTAATTAGTGATTTGTGCCTATGTTGGTGGATTAGGTGGCACTTTAATTGACCGGAAGAATGGAAGGATTGATACACATATGAGAATTTGACCTGTTTTGTGATTTACTAGTATATTTTATTATTGTAAATAATGATTTAATATATATTTTATATAATTTTATATACCAATACTTTATTCATCCATCCACAAGTGCATGTCTTTGCATAGTTCATTCATGTTGTCATACTTCAGCTTTGCAACAATCATCTATATATTCACCCATCTGAACATCCATCAATTCGTTTATAAATTAATTTACTTTGTCACACTTCAGGCCCAAAACTACTTAAGGCCAAATTAATTGCCTTGCAGTGCTTTACATTCTTGTTGCTAAAGGTATTATTATGTCAGAACAGCATGATCAGTATACAGTATGGGATGGGGGAGGGAGGAGAGAGGAGGGGCAGGGGCGGATCCAGCCGGCGGCAAGGGAGGGGGCCAAAAAAGGGGCCCACTTTGTGCGAAAATTTGAAAATCGTGCCGGCCGATTTTTCGCTCTTTTTTTACACCCGAAATATTTTTTGCTCAATGGGGGAGAGTGCTATTTTTATTTTTCAACCGCCACCCCCTCCCTTGAGAGCCAGGGGAGGGGGCCCATCTTCTTTTTTTTTTTTACAAAAAAGAGTGATTTTACCTGGTTTTTTTTGCTAGGGGAGGGGGCCTGGGCCTGGATCCGCCACTGGGGGATGTTGTCCAGGACATGTTACAAAAATAAAGCTGTCTTTTTTAGGAACTATAAAGTAAAAAAACATTAATGTCCTTCTTTTTGCCTTATTCTAATTATCCTGATCTGAAGCGGTGATTGAGGACATCTCAAGAAAAGACTAACTAAGGAAATAAAATTCAAGGAGCTGAATCATTCATTTCCTCTAAACAATTCTTGTCCTCATTAAGAATCAAGTCACAAATGTCTACACAGTTGCCTCATTTCCTATAGAAATAGACTCCCAGATATAGCAACAGATAGCATCAAGACCTCTCATTGAATTACTATGCTGAATCAATTTATAATTCTCAATCTTTTTATAACAATTGGTCATCCTTAATTGCTTCTCATAAAGTGGACTAGGTCCTATTAGTTCATTATTCAGATGATTCAGTCTGGATGGAAATGAAATAAATTATCTGTAATATACTGGTCATACCACCAACATCCACCTACTGAGTTTCTATTCACATGTCTCTAAATCCATCATTATCTTGGGTTAAAGTGATTAAAGGATTATCAATATTGACAAAATGAGTTTAGATGTCCAAAATATATTCTTGAAGGCCAGTGCTGTTCTGTAAATTACTTATTGCATCGCTATTTAGCCTGCATCATAACAAAGGATGATTTAATTTGAAAGAATTTTAAGCGGTTGTCCCTAATGTACTATTTATGGATCTTTATGACTAAATATTATACAATTCTGCTCTCCTTCTATAATCAGTTAAAATCATGATATCATTCAGAAAGAAAGTATTACAGAGAATTTTCTTTATGCTTTATTTTTATTAAGATATGATGCACACATTGAAGTGCAACCAGGGATCCTATGATAGGTACTAGGTGAAAGGAAGACATATTGGCCACTTAATGAATTCAAGGGCCATATTCTGAAAACTTTATCATCTTTTATGTGAAAATTATGTTAATTATCATACAAAATTCAAATTACACTGAATAAGCACAGACTTGTGCTTGCGCAGATGCCTCTGTGAACTGTACATGTACACTGCAAGCTTTGTGAAGAAGTGAACCAGTGACTTGTCCTAATTTAGATTTGTCATGCATGACAACATCTTTTTGTTAACATAAAAAATAACATTTGTCAGAATACCATCCCAGGTCATTGAATTATGGGAACATACATGCACATTTTTATATTGACAATTACCATTAAGATATCCATCATGAAATAAAACAAGAAAAAAACAATCTTTCTTTTTTAAAAGTTACTTACTCTTTAGGCATATTTTGGGGCTGTTTTCCCCAACAAAATTGGTTCCATTCAATTAGCTTTGCCTGAATGAATAAAACAACTGAATTCTTCACACTATAGAATAATGTTACTTTTTCATAACCATTAAATATCTGTATACTATTTATCTAACAATCAAATTTATTCCTTAGTTTTCCAGAGAAATTACATTATATGCTAAAGATGATAGGAATTCTGAGGGTAGGCCTACTTAGAATATATGTCACTTTAGTGATTGTGACTTTAAACAAAATTATCAGTTTTATTGCTCTTGTTAGAACCAGATTTATTTACTGTAAAGTTTGTTACATGCTTTCTGGCCTAATTTCAAACATAAAACAAAGAGGAAGAACTCAAAATTGACTACTAAAAATCCTTTAGTAATAAATGCAATACCTTTGTGGTAAAAATAAGGTCAATCAGGTATTGAGTATTGGCTTATGCAACAGATGTATTGCTTAATTCGATATTCAAATATACTTGATTCTCTTTTATTTGCAAGTCATTACATAGATAAGCAAGTGGATTTCTTTTCAAGTTCTTAGTCGAGATTATGCAATCATTTATTTAACTAGATTCATTATGTCATACTGTTAAAACAGATATCCTAACCAGGGAGACCCCATCTCCCTGTCCTAACTATTTGTCTAATTACTGTAAACCGTAAAACTTTAAGTCCGTAAACTTTAAGTTTAGCTTGTGGTTTAAAACTTTGAGGTTATCTTGTAGTTAAAGGACAGTTCAGACATAATTCTATAATAAAGTTTACTCAAAGCCTCAAACCATGCGTGATCTCATTGTTAATGTGAACGCTATAAGCAGCAGGGGCTAGTTATGTGCTGTGAATGCAGATGCAATTTAGTTGAAGTTTCAGCAGCTTATAGTTACACTCACTGCATGGTCCATTTGTAGTTAAAACTTTGAGCAGTCATTTTGGTGCCATGTGAACCTGTGTTGTTTATAGTGGACTCATGTTTAAAACATTTAGGATTCACAAACTTTTTTATGTGAACATAGCTTGTGCCAATCTAGCATACTTTGCAGAATAACTAAATTAAGGATATCTTTTGATTACCCTTTGTTGAAACTTCCTTGAACTATTGGATAAAATAAAGAATTTAGTTCTTAGTTAGATTAAATGTTGACATTGCACAGTTTAGTGCTAAGAGATTAAACTAGGTCTTTTAGCTGAATAACTTCAGATAAGATACAACTATCAAGGATATATATATATATATATATATATCTTTTAACCAGACACTATTAGTTTTGTTTTTTCAGTTTTGTTTCACACAAGATTCAACCCGGGGATATTTTCCAGGATTATTCAAACTTTTCTTTCAAAAATTTGAGCAGTCTACCAACAGCATGAGAAAATATGAAATGAAAAAAAAGAAGAAGATTTTAAGTAAAATTCTTTTACCTGTTGCTTAAAGTAGAAAAAAGGAACAATATTGTACAATCTGAAACTAATATCACAAATAACACCTGCATTTGGTCTTTCATTGAAACTATAAGAAGCCCGCTGACTGTGCGATATACGATTGTATGATAACCAAAATTACCAATGCTTTTATTAGAAAGGGACTGCATTTGGGGTTCAATGCCCAAAGACATTCAGCTCGCCCGTCGTTGAATGCGAAAGATTACAAATGTGAAATCTTCTAGACTGAGTTTGGAATGTATGAATGGTAAATCATGAAGGTGTGTTGTAAGCATCTATCATGAAGTAAAGGCTGAATCAACACTGAATCTGGAAAACATTAATGTACCATAACTATGCAAATGTTCTTCATTGCAGTTATTTGATCATTTTCTCTGATATAAATGTGTTTGTTGCATGGCTATTATCATTTTAGATGCTTTTTGATTTCATAGACCCGCAATATTAAAAGATGTTAGAATTTAATATTTCATAACTATTTCTAGTTCATACATTGTTAAAATACTAACATTTCCATAGATTTGAAAAGACAACCCTGTGAAACTCACCAAAGATATGAAATGGAGGTAAAACATCCAAACACAGTTGATGTTTAATTGTTAATCTACAGCTTTAAACTGTTTTTGTTTAACCCAAACTTCTCAGTTATTACTAGGGCGAAGAGATTTGTCCATGGAGCTTGTAGTTCAATAGCAATTTTGTGTACAGAAGGCATTAAGTTAAAAGTCAAGTTATTCAGTAATATGTGTTGATATCTACTAACATGAGAGACAGATTGTCCATGGACGGTCAATATTATCTGGGACATGCCTGCACTACTGCTGGTGCCAAGTAGGTGTGTTTGCAGGATGATGGTCATTATGATAACTATTAAGGTTTTGAACGAAATAGGAATGCTGAAGAGTGTGCCTGTTTGGAACCAGAGTGGTATTCAATCTGTAAAGTGTAGAACTTCAAACACAGAAGATGTCTGAATTCTACTCTTGTGTAAATGTCATTTAATGAGTTTTTTAATACTCATTGAAAATGGTGGATATGTAGTTTCACTTTAATAAGACTTAAAACATTTTTAGAGGGACTGATAGAATGAAGTATGACAACATATTATCACTTTTTTAAAACTTCTCACTAGTGTATCATTCCTCTTTACGAGCAAGGAAATATTTACAGCGTTTGGCATTTGAAGTAAAACAAAAAATCAGACAAAAGTATACATGATCTTTATAAAAGATACATTTTAAAGGATAAATGTATAAGTAATTCATGTTATAAGATCTGATGATTCTGATGAAGGAAATCAATGTGTTTCCATGTACACGAGACTACCTCGAAGACTAGATGTTACCTTGCTCCATTAGGGAAGCGTATTAATATAGGAGGACAAGGACCAGGCAGCTGGCATTGATGGCCCGTCATAATTCAGCTTAGGTTGTCAAAGTGAACAGACTGCCTACATAAAACTAAAGATAAACACATGAATCTAATTAATACCAATACTTAATTCTAATGGTCAGAATGGCCTCCTGCCTAAGCACTTGCTGTCAAGTTATTTCATTATCTACATCACATACATGACTACATCTTGCCATGGCCAATAATATGCTGAGGCCAGGAGACAAACAACAGCTCTCTCTCCCAAGCAAAGCTTTGGTGTATTTGCAGTTATTGCAGGAGAAATATAGTTGGGGAATTTATTATGATTATGATCAGCTAAAATTCTATGTAAATGATATTTACCAAATATCCCAGAGTACCTATGAAAATTCTAAATTCTTACAGAAAATATTTCAGTTGACCCTACCATTTTGTTGTTGTTGCTAACTTCCTTTTTGGAAGAAAAAATTATATGTGATAGATAGAAACAGGTGACAAATATACTCAAGGGTTAGATAATTATATTCCTCTTGGGATCTATATATACCAAAAACTTGACCATTTTAGAATTCCAATCTGATTTTTTTTTTTTTTGGGGGAGTCAAGGGTAGCATACTTTCTAACCTGTGTGAGATTGACATACCAATGCCAATGTTGAGGACCCTTCAAGATTTTAGTTTGTGAATGTAAATATAAAGATTTCTTCCTCATTTTCACTTTGGAGACTGTCACTTGTAAAAGATGTATTTGAGGGAATGTTTAGTACTGGTACAGCTTTATCAAGAACATAAATGCACAGTGTTAATAATTTGACGGGGCTTCTCCTAATGTAGAGGTTCTCAGACTATAGGCCTGTCCTCATCAGCTCGAGATTGCCAAATAACCCGCTATTTTAACTATCCCGATCGCAAATTATCCAGCTAATTTGCATCTTCATCAGCCCGCAGTTGCAATTAGCGGGATATTTGGTCGAGATAATCATCCCAAGATATCTTGGGCTAGTTTGCAAAATATCCCCTATTTGTCAGGTGCGTCTTCACCAGCCCGAAGACTCGCACTATGCTTGAACGCTGAGCAAAATATCTCGAGCTAATTTCTCAAGCTTGAGTTTCGAGTTTCGAGCTGATGAAGACGCGATTTGTAACTTAGGGCTTATTTCCCAAATCAGAAATAGCAGGCTATTTGGCAATCTCAAGCTGATGAAGACATACCTTTTGAGAAGCCCCATTCTAGTGGATATATTATGTTTGTGTTACTGGAGTAGGCTAGATGGTAGTCTCTAGGCCCATTTACACATCCCAAACACCATTTTGAAAAATCATGGATTTTTAAAACTACTTTACACTACTGGAAAACCCACAAAAAAACTGTCGAAGTTGCTCCTACCCATTTTTTGTGTGAGTAGTGCGCATGCGCCACTCGTCGGTGCCCTGCATGGGTTAGCATGAAAGCGAGGAGTGTCACCTGAGCAAAAATCTGTATCTTTAATACTGAAGTTTGTATTTACACAGCAAAAATTGGTGAAACTTTGGCAGGCGTTTAAAAAAAAATAATCCAGAAATAGATTTTTCAATTTTGATTTTCGGCGTGTTTGCTGGTACGCAACTACCAGCGAAACACCGGAATGTGAGAAAAATCAACCAATTTTGGTTGCAGTGTAAATGCAGCTTCTGATTGTAACAGCTGCATGTAGGATACATAAGTTATGAGGTCAAGGGAAAGTGTTCTTTCATCTGGTATTTAGTGTTATTTCCTTTCTATACTTTTAGTGAAACTTTTTTTTTTGTACGAGATGGTATTTCCCCCTTGAAAGTATAAATAAACTGTCTATACAAATTTATATTTGTCTATAGGCTACTATCCAACTTATGCATTAAGTTTGGATTTAATCAAGGAAAGTAAGAATAAAGATATCGTCATAAAGGAAACAACATAAATTATGTTGAAATATGGTTGTAATTTTGCTTGACCAACAGTGGTTCAATGATATCTTGTTTTTATTTTAAAAATCTTCAATCTACTCTTGTAAATTGATGTGATACTTCACATTGGAGGCTCACAATATGGACTTTTAAAAGTCATGACATATTTCCAGGTGCACATTTTGCATGCACATGTCTAGTCACTGTATGTTCATCAGTTGTGCAGATCAGCATGTCTAATGTGATATGCTTAGCCATTGATAGTGATCCTTCTCAATCAAAGATCAAATATTGACTTTCCTTCTTAGTTCTAGAGCAGATAAGTTGTCACAGGGTATATACTTTGTCCTTGATGACTTTGTTGTATTTTTTTCACAGTTATCCATGATTTTATATGATTCACACTGTGTTCAGGCTAGCAGAATTCATTGTATAGCTAAACGTCTGAACTTGTCTGAACTTCGTATAGTGAAACTTCATACAGCAAAACGCTTGTTTGAGCGTTGTTTCAAACAAAAAATTCAATAAAGAATCAGGGTCCCGCTCTAGTCTGAATGTTGTATCGTATGAAAATCATATAACTGGGCGGAGCTTATCTGGAGTGAATGCTGATGATTGGCCAGCTTTCATGACAATTGACCTCTCTAAAATTAGTTTTGTTATACAATGTTCTTTTCTAGTCTGTATGCTCCTTTCGCTATACAATGTTTCTTTATACAAGCTTTGTATAATTTTCTTACAGTCTGAACGGGCTAATAGACTTATATGCCCTTCAATGTACAATAAGGATTGTTTACTTTCCAGGGTATGGAGGGTACTCCCCTCAGTATTTATGTACATTTCTTTTTATCCTTCACACATTTGCCCAATTTTATTTTTAGATTATTTAGCAATAAAGACAATATCAGTATTAAAGAGAATGATAGTAATGACTTATCAAATATGGGTCAGACATTCACCTAGTAAGTAGAAATATATGTTCTCCCTCCCCCTCTCTCTTATCTCTCTCTCTCACTCACTCAGAGTTTAGAGGATTGAAAGACTATATTGTTAGATCATGGCCAAAACCAAGTATACCAGTACTTTAAATATTGTTATCACAGGATTTTCCAGTTATGTTTAAAAAATTGTTAAAACTCATATTCATAAATTGATTGTATTATTTTCTTCTTGCACCTTTACCAATCTCAGATCCATCGTGTCCCCCGTCAAGCACCTGAGTCAGGGTGGGGAGAGTGGGGCATTTGGAGTGCCTGCTCAAGATCATGTGGCGGAGGAGTGTCCTACCAGGAGAGGCAGTGTATCCCAGGGTAGGTTATGGTGGTGAAAGTGGTGTTGTGAACTATGTGGTGGTGGTTGTGATGGTGATGGTGGATGCCTGGAAGTGGAGGTGGTAGTGATATAATGATGGTAGTTAGGGGATGACTGGATTTAGTGGTGATGTTAATGGTGGTGGTGATGGTGGTAATGGATAATGGATGTAGTGGTGGTATATTGGTGATGGTGGTAGTAGTGCCTTGGTACCGGTGATAGGGGAGGGGAATGGGGAGGTATAGTTGGAGGAGGAGGAGGAGGAGGAGGAGGAGGAGGAGGAGGAGGAGGAGGAGGAGGAGGAGGAGGAGGAGGAGGAGGAGGAGGAGGAGGAGGAGGAGGAGGAGGAGGAGGAGGAGGAGGAGGAGGAGGAGGATAGGGGCAGAGAGAGATGCAGAGAAAGGGGAAGAAGGGAGCGGAATTTAAGATACAAATTGTACATGTTCTCATTCGTTATGAATACTATCCCGAAGCCCTGCTTTCATCATCATAGACGGAACTCAATTGACAAAAGTTATCATTGACAAGATGATAAATTCTAAAACTTTATATCTTTATCAAGTTGCTCACACCAGTTGTTGAAGGTAACCTTGTAAGTCAAGCTTTATAC
The DNA here is from genome assembly GCA_037976565.1 of Mesocentrotus franciscanus. Taxonomy (NCBI): domain Eukaryota; kingdom Metazoa; phylum Echinodermata; class Echinoidea; order Camarodonta; family Strongylocentrotidae; genus Mesocentrotus; species Mesocentrotus franciscanus. The sequence continues at coordinate 11,190,884 of CP137669.1, read as the reverse complement.
ACACTTTGATGGACCATGATATTGATTGATAGCTGAAAGTGTGACAGAATTTGGGAAAATATTTGGTAAATCTCACCGAGTTGGTAGGGTGATACCTCAAGAGTATATACAGAACCTTCAAGATATTTGTTATTGTGTGCAGTTGAACAAAGGTGTAAGCATTCTTGCACTTTAAAATGCTGCAGTCTCAAATCTCATACTCACAGGTCTGAGTGTAAATATGGCTTGTCTTGTATTGATTTAAGAGGTTCAGGTAGCATGTACCAGTTATTGTTGTTATCAAATTTCTTCATTAGGCTTAATAAATTTGCCAATTTTATTTTATAGTTTTATACTATCAGCTATTTGTAGCCTAGAAATTGTAGCAGGTCCATGGTGAGACAAAGCTTTCCTTTTGTAGAAGTTCATCATCACTGAATGATGAACATCTACAAAAGGAAACCCAGATTTTCATGCTCCATCGAGACTGCAGTCTTGGTATCAATTTTACCGCTCTCTTTGCACCTGAAATCATTGAATGGCCCATCTACCTAGCTGCGTTCAGAACCAGATTCAATGTAGTGCGCTGGTACCGGTTTACATGACTTCACCCTTTGTGGACCTGCTTTTGAGGTGCAGGCAGGTTGACAAGATAAATGCGATCATTTGTTTGGTGGCAACAAAAGAGGCACTAAAGACGAGTGTGAGTGAAAAGTCAAGTTATTGTGCAAATGAATTGAGAAATAAGCTTGTTGCATGCATGATGTGCTCCTACTTCTGTAGAGCTATCTATGATAATCTGAGCAAAGTATGGGATATCGCCTCTAGCACACAACTATTTGTTATCAATGTATGTACCGGTAGTAAAAAGCACAGTGTGTTGATGATGCTGGAAACTTGGATTGTACATGTCTTGTTTTATGTCCTTTTTATGTAAAAAATGATCTCAAAGAAATCATGGGATGATCATGAAGGATGAGTACTATCAGTATTATAACAAACAATATTCAGTGCCTTGTGTTTTATACTTCATCTCCATCATCTCCATATCATGTTGTCTGATAATTCAGGAACACTTTACATGAAGAATAAATAGTTTATGTGGTGATACAAGTCAAATGAATGACACAAAGAATATTAAATATTGTGTTTGCTGTAATACAAAATAAACCTGCTGTGATTGTGTTGATAAAATTTTAATTTGAAAAGGTACATAATTAATTGAATATTTTTAAAGTATGTTGACTATATTTTAACAATTATATAGAGACCCTAGAGTGCTCCCTTCTGTATTAACACATTATGGATGTTGTATGTGATATAAACAAATGTATACACTCTCTTTTGCTGAGATGATTAAGGTAAACATTATCTATCAAATCATGTAATTGGATATTGAAATTAAATAATGAAATCCTGATTGCCCTTGAAGGATAATGTTGTTAAGGATAGGGAGCAGGTGGAAAACATATGAATACGTTACTGATTGAATCTATGGTTTCTCCTTTATCAGTAATACTTGGAACTACTTGAATGTGAATATATGTATCCTTATCTCTTTACTTACCACGCCAAATATCAAACTTTGACCGACAATTTTTATTTCCATACCAATACATCACATAGATGATTATTTTACCTCCTTACATTATCACCTCAAAACATTTCTTTCAACTAACAAGTCATTTATAAGGTGATCAATAGCAACCGTGACAATGGGATGAGTGGATGAGGGCTACTCAGAGTAAATCCCATTATCTGGTAAGAGATAGTTTTTATGTGATTTAGCAAAGCCATATCCAGCTCAGCTAAGGAAGGATCAAAGAACCACAGATACAATGGCTTTTGACTTTCGCTAGATTAACTCTATCACAATATGTTGTTAACAAGCCCCCTGTCCACACACAACATTTTCCGTGATTAGGCGTGATTAGTTATACCGTTTCGCGATAGTTATATGATGAAATTGTGTGTGTGGACGCTTACTAACGATACGTCAGATAAGGAAACGTCGTATAACGAAACGCAGGTTTGGGCATCGTTTCGAACTAGAACTCAATAACTAATCACGCCTAATCACGCTTAATCACAGAAATTTTGTGTGTGGACGGAACTAGTCTAACTGGGCGGGGCTTAACGTTGGATCGCGCGCGAAAGGAGACCTGACCTCTCATTTCCGCTTCCATTTCATGACTGCAGTAGCAAACTGCGCACCTATACAACATTTCGCTGTAGAGTTTTGGGATTACTTTCTTGTGTGTGTGGACACCCTGGAATTTATACCATGATTCTTTATACGACGTTTCTTGTGTGTGGACACCCTGGAATTTATACGATGATTCTTTATACGACGTATCGTTATAGAGTTTCGGGATAAATTGTTTTGTGTGTGGACACGCTGATAGTCATGTAGTATGTTTGTGGCAAAGGAAGTCTTGAAGCCCATTCAGACTACAGAAAATATATACGAAACTCATATAAAGAATTATCGTATAGCGAAAGGAGCTTACAGACTAGATTACAACATCGTACAAAGAAAAATTGTATAAAAAAAGAATTGGTTTTGATGAGGTCAGTTGATATGACAGCTGGCCAATGAGGAGTGTGCCGTCAAGCTAAGCCCCATCCAGTTACACGTTTTCCGTACAATACAACGTTTAGACTAGAGGAGGATGCTGATTCTTTATCAAGTTTTCATTCTAAACAATGCCCAAACAGGCATTTCATTATATGTTTTGGCTTCATATGACATTCAGACTACACAATTTTCCTTATTTATCGTAAAGCTATACAACAAATTTTGGTAGCCTTGAATGCAGGGAAGGATTCTAACAATCATTTCATGGAGAGGGATTTAACCACATGAATACAATCCAGCCCTCCTTCTTCATTCACTTTAGAGGTTTCAAAGATTGAACTGTTGGGGAAGGGTTTTACAAGAAGGACAAAAGGTTTAAGTAGCTATCAGTTTCAAAGAAATTGCAGATTTAAATTGGGATTTGGATTTGGATTTGGGGAACAGTAGATTGAGGTGACTGAATGAAACTCTTCCTCATAGAAGACCTATATTGATTGATACCAGAATTGTTCTAAATAGGAAGAAGGAGATTAATTCCTGGTGGCTTTCTGTTCAATTTCTTGTCAGTTTGTATGACTTTAACGATAAATAATTACAAGGGAGATACAATGGTTCTGTGCACAGAACATTAGGCTCTGAACCACAGAGTTCCTGTGTCTCAAATTGAATTGATGATCTGTAGTGCCCTCTGGTGACCTTGCATTTATTTTCTATTGCCAAGTCCCTCAGATAGGACCAAAGCCTTAGGTCCCATGCTAGTAAAGCCAGGTTAGGTTAGGAAATGTCCTGTGGCATTTGAAGAATGGTGTTTTTTGCTTGCTCTCCTACTATTATTTGAAAGTAGAACCATTAATGCTCTTCAAAAGTCCTCTAGGAAATACCTTCATTACTTTAAGGGAGGTTTAAAATGATTTGATAGACCTGATAAGTGGTTAATCATGATTAATCATGAAACTAAAATGCAACAAATCACTTGGCTTGAGAAAGTCCACAAGAGTGGACAAAAGCTTGCCTACTAAATTTTAAGGTTGGTAGAACCTTAAACTACATGTTAGTATCTGTCCTGATTGTGCTGTATAGTAGCAAAATGAATGAACCTATGCTATGAATAAGTAAATGCCCGGGTAGGTTCACTGATTTTTCTCATTTTTGTTCTTTCATAAGTAACAATGGCATTTGAGATAAATCTCAGGCTCTTTTTATATTTCAGAGAAATAGATGAAAATCCCCAAGGGTTGGGTATTGGAGCAGTATTGGGCTCTAGGGGTAAGGGGAGGTGACAGTGCAAGGCATTGCACCTGCCAAAGGTCATTGTCAATAACCTTATAAAAATGATGGGGAAAAAACGTTTCACAGCAGTACTCAGATCATTTTAACAATTCATTAACCCATCAGTATTAGCATAGACCATGGTATTACTTAAAAATTATTTTACCCACCAAACTATACTTGGAAATCATGACTGTCAATGTGAAAAGGAGCAAATTATGTGCAGTACTTTGGAAAGAATGCCAGGCTTTTCAGATTGGGTCAGTGTAAGAAATGATTTTGTAGGAGTTACTTTATATTCCATCCAAAACTACCCAGACTTTTTACCACCAGAGTGTGAAAATGCTGAGAGAGAGAGAGAGAGAGAGAGGGGTGGAGAAGGGGGCATGGGGAGAGAAGGGAGACTGTGAGATAGATTTTGACTCTCTTCATTAATGTAGAACAAAATAAGTCAGTAGAATGATCAAGATAAGAAAAGAAAAAATCTCATTTTGTGATCCAGTTTGTTCACTCCCAAAGTTTGTCAAGCTAAGGTCTGGATGATATTCTACCAAGACCTGGTCCCTTGACTATTGTCCCTATGAGGTGAAGGTGATAAGAGGATCAACTTACAATGTCATTATAACACTTACCCTGGAGGCTTGAAAGTGATACTCAAAGGAACAAACTACAGTCACCAGGAGGACCAACCTTTGGTCCTGGTTGATTGTTCTTCCATCACCACTGAAGGATCTTCTGGAAATCGAGAAGGCTATGCTTAGCACTGACTGAATATGTAGATTACATGTATCATTAGATTACACAAACTGATTAAATCAACCATTGATGTCTACTGGTACTCTTTGGTGCCTCTGTCTCCAGGTAGGGGGCATATTTAAGGTGCCCTCTGTCTCTCTTGTTAAAAAGGAACGTGTCATTCTCACCCTCTTAAAATCTTAATTGTTGTCTGCCTTGGTCTTTTGTTCTCTCTCTTCTGTCGGCTTTCTTCTTTTCTGCTTGAACAGGGAATTGAAGTGCTATTTGAAAGAGCAATTAATCTGATTTATTTGCAATGGCTCAAAAGATCTGACAACAAATCACTGTCATATTTCATTGAGAAACAATGAAGTGGAACGATTATTAATCATGTTTGTTGTGGCCTCAAAAAGGATAATTGGTGAAGGTGTGATGTAAGTAGACACTCACCTAGAAAATAAGGGGGATTGGAATGTAAGGGCGAATCTCTAAAAATTCCATGATGTTGAATTAGGGGTAAAAGGGATACAGTGGCTATAGCTGAAGAGTATATGGATTATGGTCACACAAACCCAAAATGGATGTGAGCTCATTGTTTCATAAGTTATATGGATGATAAGTCTATCTTTAGTGCAGTTAAGACCCGTTGCATTTTTACTTGAACTGTGTTTAATATCTCAAGCAATATTGAAAATGTTATCCATTTTGACATTCCTCCATACAAAGTTGGTCCATCATCGTATATTTGCAACAACAAGTGTAATTATAGTATTATTAGATGCATAGAAATATAGTTTAAGTAAGAATACTACTACTATATGATGATACATTAGATGAAATGGAATTGAATGCAGCACAACCAGCATGTAATACAAAAGTAATCCTACAAAAGGATGACTACTGGTATATATACATTAGTCATGAATGAAGTTTTATATCTACCTTTCGGTTGCTAATCTTTACCTTTGAGTCATTGGAGTAGAACAATCACCTTGGATTGCAGGTGTATTCAAGAATGTTAATCCTATTGTTTAATTCATTACCCCTGAGCCTATATATAAATATTGCAAGGAGTGGAATTAATCTGGAGTAATGAGTGGGACGGTATGTGAACAGCTTGCAGCCTATGGGTTATCAAGCTCAGCTAGTGGGTGTGAAATATTTTGAATGTTTCTGCAATGATTATACTGCCTATATACATGTATGTGAACAGATTAACTACCAGTTCAAATCAAATGTCAAGTAGTATAGCCCATCACAGTGTTATAAACTCCATGCATGACCAAGTTTCACAAGTCTTGCGTGCATAAACCATGAGTACAAGTTTGAATTGAGGTGAAATTACTGTCTTATATAGTAAAAGGTTGTAAGAATAAATATAAATCTTTCCCTCTGAAATTTAATTATAAGTGTTTGACAAGAATTTGGAAAGAATTTGAAAAGCAAAATACAATATTATGGCATTTTTAGTATACTTTGGGGTAGCACGAGTTGACTGAAATGCCAAAGGCTATCACTCAGTATGTGACATTCTAAATTAGAGAATAATTATTTCCCTCCATTGCCCATTGATAGCTGCATTATTCAAGAAATATACCAATACATTCTCTAATGCCTGTTTTACAACCTTCATAGCAGTCTTTGGGCCAGTAATTAATTCAATACTTATTTTAAAAAATTAGTATTTTACTCAGTTTTCGGCTCAGGTAAAATACATTCAGTTTTATGACAGCTCCCTAACAGACTTAAGCCAATTTTTTAAAGGTCTTCATTGGCAGGCATAACGGATTTCGTACCCAGTCATAAGATACACATATATATGTTAGGGTGCATTTAATGTGATGCATCAATTGTGCATTATGTTTCTTGACCATAGATGTCACAATAGCTACCAATTAGTATTATGCCATAATGTCGGCTTGCTAAAGTAAAATTTTTAGATTTGATCTGAATACGTGTTAAGACATTTTACTTAGCCAAGCCAAATGCTGAATAAAATACTGTCTTAATATGCGTGCTGGATTGAATGCAGCCCTTGATGTCTAAACAGTCACAAATTTTTAAAATTAATCCTCTTAGACCCCCCCAGTGGTCAGGTAGAAGATTGAGTGTGGATAAAAGTAACAGATATGTTTGTTCATTGGGATGATAAACAAATGATTAGAAGACGAACGATTAAATAGATATCTAGCAGACATCACTATCTTCGCAAATATCACCCAGCTGATAAAGTAACTCTTTGACTCCATTAGATAAATATAGAAGTTCTGTGTTAAGTAGCCATAAATTTTTTATGAAGTTTGTTATAGTCATGATACATGCCCCATCAAATACTCGGACTGAACAGTACAGAACTCCCAGTCTCCTGTATACCACTCCCTTGACAACTACTCCCAGACAATCTACTTCCTGCATCCCAGACAACCATGCCCTAGGACAACTACCCCCTCCAGAACATTTATCCCAGACAATTACCAATAGACAACCACCGTCATGATAAATTACCCCCACTTCTTTAATCTACCCCTTTTTCCTGCCCTTTCCCATGCTGTTCAAGTTGTAATTATCATCAACATGTTATGGGTATTTTCCCGCCGACTTGTCATATTTGTCATACTGGGATAGGGAAGGGGGGGGGGGGGTTGTAGGTGCCTGGGTATGATAGTTGAAGGGATAGAATCACCCAAATTTATGGAAAAGTGTAAGGACCTTAAAGTTTGACCCCTAATAGATCTGTTCTAAAAAATTTATTATAAGCATATTATATCACATATTATTATTAACATATGATTCTTGACGGAAATTAATATTATAACACATGAAAGCAATTTTCCAATGATAGATTTAGGAAGTGCAAAAAATGTTCAATGTCAATTTAAAATTAGATGGAAGAACATGAATCCCACATCCTTGTACAGCTTTAACTGTTTATGATGGAAGTGGTCAGCCTTGTGTCCAATTCTTTGTAAATTCTTGCTCACACTTTCACCAATAAAAGAAAAAGATCGATATAAGACAGGCAAGTCAAATTTCAATTTATCATAATAAAAGTGTCCAAAAAGTGCCCACAAGTTTCTAAAGAACTTTATTGCTACCCACAGGAAGAAAATTTATGTTGAGGAGGTTTTATGAACCATCTGGTGAATGATAAATATTCACTTGTCAGGTGGCAGTCAAAGCAACCTCAATCACAAGTATTTTGTAAAAATAATATTTGTCCTGTAATAAAAAATCTGAAGGTGTATTTGAACAAGAGAGGATAATATCTTGTTGAACTTTGGACAAAATATTGGATGTCTCAACTTCAAAAAGGGAGAGGAGAGAAAAGATGTAGGGATTATAGAGAATAGAAAGATGAGGATGACCATTTCATTGCAAGAGCAGGGGAGAGAGAGAGAGAGAGGGAGAGACAGAGAGAGGGAGAGAGAGAAAAAGAGAGAGAGAGAGAGAGAGAGAGAGAGAGAGAGATGATTCACAACTTCGATATGGCCTGAAAGATCCATGGTTTGAAATTAAAGGAAAGAAATTAAAAATTTTGAAGATTTTTTGGTCATTTTTTCCCTAGCAGAACTCTATCATCTAGGAGCAATGATAGATTTACAGTTAAGGATAAAGACCAGTTCTGGTCATGCGATCGCATTGTGAAAGAAACGTGTAATCCTAAATATATTACTCATTGCGGATGTAGTATCGAAAATAATATCGCTAGTGATATTCGTTTGTCTCGCAATGTGGTCAATAAGAATCTAAAAGATCTCGACGTTTGCGCCGCTGCAACACTCGAGATCTTTAGATTCCTTGACCACATTGATAAAAATATCACTAGCGATATTATTCAGTAATCGATCAGAAAAGGTTAATCATCTAGCATATAAGTATTGGTGTGTACTGCAAGGTTCTGGAATCATCAAAATGATAAGAAATTTGGCCCAGTCTTGGTAAAGTTACAAGCACTGTACACAGAAAGATGTATATGGGACTATATGACCACGTGCGCGATATCTATTTGGTCCCAATAGATATAATAATTTACCAAATATATCAATTGGTAGGCGGTTTCACAGCAAAATTTGTATCATTACGTATTAGTCAAAACATATTCTTTCACATGATTGGTAATGAGAGCTTCCATTTCATTTTTTGAGAGAGCTAGGGCGTTTCCAAAACTGGTCTTTACCTTTAAATATGATAGACAGGGAAAATGTTAATATAGGACAGCAAAGCTTTTTTACTGATTTTCTGTTCCTTTTGTGGTAGTCTACCAGTTGTGAGATGTATGCACTGTCTCTTACAGTCCCTGCAATCATTTTATTTCTGTAGTAATATTTGAAGTTATAAGATTCACAAACCTGCCATTGTTTGTTCATTTAGACAATTTGTGCTGCAAGAGAAATTTTCAAACACCTTTAACCCCCTTGTAGATTATGGAAATATGTAGGAATTCCAATATTCACAAAATGAAAGAAAACAAAATCACAATTTAATAAATGGTAATAAAAATCTTGATTTATATAGTGCTCAATACGAAATGCAAAGCGCTTTACAAATGTTATTACACCGGTCATCGGATTCATTCATGCACAATGTGCACCATCTCCACTCCCTGGGGAGTATTCCTACCATATGGTCACCATTAGGGCATATGGCAATATCTATCACAAAGGCTTTCGTCATCTTACCAGATCCCCATTTCTCTCCTGGGTATGGAGTGGCAAATGTAGATTAATGCCTTCCCAAAGAACATTAGTGCAGTGTAAGAGATCAAACCCACGACCTTTGCATTTCAAGCCAAGTGTTTAAACCACTCGACTACGACAACTCTACTTATGACAGTGATGGTGGAGCAGTAAAAATATCACATTGTATACTTGTTGTTTGTAAGATGACTACGGGTATGCATTTGTTTCTTCTAAATATCAGCTGGGCAGAAGAGATTTACAGTCAAAGGTAGCTTTGTATACCATATGTGGTCTATCTATTCTTGGTTGGAGAATACAGCTTGAAATCACTTAGAAAATCATGTCAAATGAAAGCCAGAATGACATTAACTTGATCATAATAATAGAGTGTATGAGTTACTGCCCTTCTGGCTCTCAACGTGCAAGTTATACCTTTATAGGGTACATAACAGGAAGCAAATTACCTGGCTTGAAGCTGAATCTGCAATACTTTGCTGGCAGCTGAAGCCAGAATATTGATTAAAGAGGACATGATATTATGAAGCATGATGTTATGAAGCCATTCTTTTAAACATTAATGTCAATAGCTGATTCTGTTACATTTTTATTAGTAACAGGATTACAGATAAGCTGCAAAATACAATGCATATTTAGTTACTGGAATGTCAACTTGTAGCCTTTTCATGTTATGCCAGACATACAAAGTCCAAACAATTTAGGACCATTGATGGCATATCTATTATAGATTCAGGATATTAAAGGAACTGCAAAACAGTGTTTAACTCATTATCAAAAGTTTTTCTCATAGTTTGAGGTGCCAATGGATAATACAAAATGTTGTCTTGAAGTACAATTGACACACTGATTAAAAGATGCAGGCTTAAACATGGAAATATGATTCGGAACTTCGGATGAAAGGTGATTGTTTATAATGAACAAGACATCGCAGTAAATGGACATAAAATGCAATATGTTTTCATTAGTAAATAAAGTCAGTGTGAATATCTCATTCATATTCTATTATGTAAACATTCTAAAAGAGGAAGTAGCTGATATTCTTGATGAAAATTATTGTATTGTGTACTTCTTGGGTATGGAAATCAAAACTAGGTGTGGAGGAATTCATTCTGAAAATATATTCCAAAGTTAGAAATATTGGAAGGGGAAATGAAAAGTGAGAATATAAAGGAAAATATGATTACAAGAAGAATAAATGATTTGTGATGAGAGAAAGATGCAATATGACACATAGAAAGAGGAAGGAGAAGAGAAGGTTATGGATGGAGAGAGACCTGCCCATCCTCTGCTGGGATACTGTCAAAGTTCTTGACAACTTAAGATTATGATTGTAATGTTGGATTTATAAAGCTCGTTTTATATATCTTTGATCTACAACCCTCTGAATACTATTATTACCCTGTCCTTTGTCAGCTGATATGATACTGATATAACACTCAGACATTCAAGGTATTTCTTCCTGCTAAACCTGGGTGGAGAGTGGCAAATTTAGATTAATATCTTGGCAAAGGATGTTGGTGTCATGGCAGGATTGATTCAAACCCAGTACAATGAAGTCCACAGAGTCTGATGACTTTTCCACTTGACCAAGGCTTAACAATGGTTATAATCCATTTGACTCAGGTCTGAAGAGCCTAGCCATAACATGGACCTATACAGTAGCCCATCATGAGATGAACTCTATTTAATTTTATACATGTGGTTTTTTGACCGCGGCTGCACATGGTGTGATATAATTCTGTATAATTGATTTTACAGGAAGTGCTAATGCTTGACACCACATCAGATGAGTGGCTTATATGTTAAATTATTCTGATTGTTTAACCTATTAGAACCCCATCCTATGCAAAACTCTATCTTGTCCCATTGATGCTCATAATACATCAAGCATTTCCCCCAGTGTAACTACCTCAGTATTCAATTAGTTATTAGATGTATTGAATTAAGATTTAATTGACTGAAGGATTGCTTTGTGCAGCACAAAGGCCTTGCAGAATTACCAATTTCTAGTCTTGATTAGCTTCTTGACAACCCTTTTATCACTGGTATAGATTAATATTAAATTTCATGAAATATGGCACAGGAGATTATTTGTGTGGCAGGCATATAAAGAGTCAAAGGTACATTTGAAATTCTGAAGTTTTGAAGTGTTGTCCAACAATGGAAATCAAAAGGTAGAATTTTGATCTGTTTTCCATGACCATATTATAGTCGGATCCTTGCTGCATTTCTTGCAGCATTCCATTGAACCTGAGAACAACTTGTGTTTGACTGTCATTTGTTGACCATTTAGATGACACACAAAGTATTTGAAATCTGTAAAAATAAAAGAATTAAAACAAGTTCTCAAAGCTTATTATGAGTTTGTTTGGATTGTGATTGTGTATGTATTACAAGTTGCAGAATAAATCTGACAATGTGAGGTATCTAAATGTCCCCTTAATATTTTATGTAAAATGTTTTTGATATGTTTAAAGATAATATTAGCTACATGTCTTGATAGAGTAAGATATGATTTTCAGATATGTAAAGTGACTTGATTACTTATGTAGAATGATATGACATTTCACTTTAAATGTTTGTTTGTAGGTCAGATACAATGGCTGTCTCTCCCACAACTCCTCTGTTTATGTTCATCAACTGATAGCATGTGATAGTGGCTGACATGTAATGATGGATGTGTTGAAACGCAACCTCAAAAAACTCCTCTTCCATGTATCCAGGATCCATCTTGCCTAAAACAAAACAAAAAATCTTTTCAAAATATAGCAAGAAAATAATTCAACAAACTTACAGTAAAAAGTGAGAACACTAGTTAAAAGAGAGAGCATTAATTACCTCTGAACTGCAAATGAATAGGAGCTGAGAATATGAAAGATTCTGCAGGTTCAAGTGAACAAACAAATCTAGGTCAAAGTTATTATTTACAAAGTCAAGTGTACTTCCTTTCTGTATGAAGAGTTTGTACTTGTTGTAAAATTAAATTGAAGTTTGTGTGATAATACTGAAATATTGATTGATGATAGAGTAATGATACTGAATGCATTGCTTGCCCTATATTCCATAGCAAATTCAGTGGTCCCATGTGTATCATGAATACCCCATTTTTATGTACTTTGAGTTGTAGAATCTTCACTGGGTGATGAAGCATATATTGTCAGTATTTGAACATTTTATCTCAAAATTTAATCTCATTGATGAATATAGTATTCCTGTTGGAGGTTTATTGGCTCTTTTCTTTGCTTCCCTTTCAAATATATATGCTTAGTTGGAGCAAGGAGTTGAAGTTGATCTCATTTTAGGATCCAAACAAGTCTGTCTGTAAAATGGCAGCTGTTTTACTGGAATTGCCATGGCTGTCCAGACCACTCTTTTAAAAATGGAATTGATACCTTGACTCTGTATGTAAACAAATAAATACAGACGTGATAGTGGTATGGCTGTCAAAATCAGGGCAAGTAAGAGTGGGATAATATGCTTGAAATGTATGTTCAGTGTGTGGTTGGTTGATGGATGTGTTGTATCAGATGTTGGTCTTCACAACCTTGACTTTTGTGTGAAATCCTGTTCTGAGTTAAACCTTTGTGCCTTTCTCAAAATCCCAAACTCTCCTAAAGTACTTGTTTTAGCTATAATAAACAACAAATACACAACAAACTGACAAATAAACATGCAAAGGATAAAAGAAAAGCAAAAAGATTGAAAAGAAACGAAAAGGTGAGATTGTCAGGCTTTATTTCAAACATTTCTGTCTTCGTATGTAGGTCTTATTGTTTGGAAATGGGTGTATAGATCACTAGACGATTAAAATCTAGTTGACAATTTGATTGACAATATGATGGTATGCATCAGTTACTGGGCAATGATGTGATTTGTCCTGCAAGAGAAATCAACCAAAGCAAAGAAACCACAGAAAGAGTTAACACTGGTGGTGATTTTAGACTTCTTTTAATCCAGTATGAGAGCAAATAGAGCCTAGCCTAGAACTACAAGTAATGTGAAGGCCCTGTAAAATGCTGAGTTTTTGCAGTGAGACAGAATTTTGAGGCAAATTTTGAACATCAATTTGAATGACTGGCTTGTAATGTATTTGGACTAAACTGGAAAACAATGGTTGAAGTGACACATACCTAAAGATCTCATCTCTCTTTTTTGCTTTATACTCTGTGATTGATTCAGATTTTGTATAAATTTCTAGCTGATGATGTTCATGTAAAGATAATGGGATTTTATCAAATTTTTATTGCTCGTAAGAACATGAATATTTAAATTCTAGCCATATTGGCAAATTGTTTATTCTTACATATCTTTATCACTCTAAAGAACCTTACATATCTTCATCTCCTTTCTTTAAGGTAATTTAGGAAATAAAATTGATAAATCAATCAGATTACCAGTCAAATAAACTTGAGATAAACCAATCAACAGTTTGACCTCCCAACCTATTCACCATCATGCAATCAGTGAATCTATAATTCAATCCAAGCTGTTCTCTTTGGTTGTTACAGGCCAGGACTATGTGTTGGTCCACAGAGGAACTATAGGTCATGTCAGATCCAGGACTGTCCTGAGGGAGCCATAGACTTCAGACTTGAACAGTGTGCTTCATTCAATGATATCCTCTACGAAGGTAGACTCTTCAAATGGGTGCCATACGAAGGAGGTAAGTTCTTGTGATGAAGCATGTTGCTTAATTAGACCGACAAAGACTAGAATAGTGGGGGCGGGGGTGGGGGAGATTCCTTTGGCAGTAGCCATATGTCTTCATTCAAGAAAGACACCTCTCTTGGGTGCTGTATGAAGGAGGTAAGTTCTTGTGATGAAGCATGTTGCTTAGACTCACAAAGACTAGAATAGTGGGGAGGGTGGGGGGGGGAGATTCCTTTTTTGCAGTAGCCATGTCTTCATTCAAGAAATACACCTCTCTTGGGTGCTGTATGAAGGAGGTAAGTTCTTGTGATGAAGCATGTTGCTTAGACTCACAAAGACTAGAATAGTGGGGAGGGTGGGGGGTGGGGAGATTCCTTTTTTGCAGTAGCCATGTCTTCATTCAAGAAATACACTTCTCTTGGGTGCTGTATGAAGGAGGTAAGTTCTTGTGATGAAGCATGTTGCTTAGACTCACAAAGACTAGAATAGTGGGGAGGGTGGGGGAGATTCCTTCAGCAGTAGCCATATCTTCATTCAAGAAAGACACTTCTATTGGGTGCTGTATGAAGAAGGTAAGTTCTTGTGATGAAGCATGTTGCTTAGACTCACAAAGACTAGAATAGTGGGGAGGATGGGGGAGATTCCTTTGGCAGTAGCCATGTCTTCATTCAAGAAAGACACTTCTATTGGGTGCTGTATGAAGGAAGTAAGTTCTTGCGAAGAAGCATTACCTGCTTAGGCCCTCCAAAGACCAGAGTACATGTATGTAGCTGTAGGGGTTGGGAGGACACGACTTGCAGTTTTTAGGCATATCTTTCTCTCTGGAGGAAGGTTCTTCAAATGGGAGAGGTAAAGGTGTTGTTCTTGAGAACCATATTGTTTGGATTCTATAACAATAGCTTAAATTAATTCTGTGGGTCTCTTTAATGATGATGTTTTATCTGTATCATTCAGTCACATCCATAGCTTTATTGAGCAGATTTGTTTCTTAAAGATCCTCATCACAGGGTGAACAGTTGGTCATTCTACAATTGTGCAACACTTGGTCCATGCCAGGGAGGGTATCAGATACACACCTGAAATTTGGCATGCACAGCCTTTCACTACATGTTTGCCCTATCTCTTTTGATGAGAATAGTTTTCTCCTCACGTTTGAATCATCATACTCCAGTCTACTTGGCATTGTCTCTTTTTAAATTCCTGTTATTTATTATTCTCAGCAATTGTTTTACATGTATCCTCCAGAATGTTATTTTTAATCCATCATTTATTTGTTTGGATAACATTCATATTTTAACCTACCGATATTAGTCATTTCATCACAGGAAGCAACCCTCAAATTCCCCAATTAGTGGTCATTCACCTGGAGTTCCTGCAATACTAACTACCGATACCATGTTTAAAGATGATCATTCGTCATTCCTAGGGGAAAAAGTTAACTCCTTGAATTCTTTAAAGAGAGTTTCGTGATTAAGACTGTATGCATTATGATGGTTGTGAACGGCAGTGCCCTCTAGCCAGTACTCATGCTGACTAGTCGGAGCTCTATTTATTTTGGCAAATGATGTACTTCCACTGTTTTCCCCATTAGGTGATTTGTTGCTATAATGAACTTAAAGGTTGAATGTTTAGAATGTTATTCTAAGCTTATTACACTTTGGATGTAAGTATTGATGAGCATATCTGGGCCCTGTACTATAAAGAATTTCAATTGATTTCAATTGCAACTCTTTATGATACAGGACCCTGAACAACTACCTCCCCCCTACAGACAATACCTCCAACATCTAACTTCATAGATACCTTCCATCCAGGATGATGGATAATATCAACTGGAGGGGGTTCTGAATAAGATAATTGTTGGAGGAGAAATTATCATAAGGGATCGGTAGTAGTGTGGAGGTAATTGTCTTATGTGGGTAGTTGTCTTGTCCGAGGTGGTATATTCCAGGGGCAATTTTCCTAGAATCTTCTATGATAATGTATAAAATGATTTTATATAACATTTGGAACAAGTACTTTCTGTGTTTTACCAATTATGGTCATCAATATACTCCTAAATTGTTTTTCCAAACAGTTAGAATATCAATTCAAATATATTGTAGAAACTATGATAGTATGGGAAAGTAAAGGATCATTGCTTTTCCTGCTAGCAGATTGTTTTGTTATTGTTATTGTCTGTGCTTTCTTTTAAAAAGAAAGTTGGATTTAGATTAAAGATTTGGTTGATTGAAAATGAGTCATTCTCTGGATTCATACTACACGTAGTCATTGTCATGGAACATTGGACTATCTTTCATGTCTTTCATCTGTACATAATCTCAAATTTGTCTTTTTGTGAACCTATTTTGTGCCTATTTCTCTTTGATTGATGCTTTTCTATCCTCTCTTGCTTTACATCATTCTCTTGTAGGTATCCCCTCTATTCTTTCTCTTTTTTCTGCCTATCCACCCATGGCTGAATACACCTGTCGAGTATATAGACATTTCTTCCGCATGGTTGGTGATTAGTTGCTGTGATTTTGTAATCATTATTTTAGCTAATGCCATGGATGAAATTTTTTTCTCACCCCAAAGTGTCTTTATTTTGATACATGATCAGTTAAGTGGTAAGTCATGCTGATGGTTGTTTTGTCTTCTATTCCTAGTGAAATACACATTTTATTTGTGTCAGATGGAAAATTGAAGGCCGTTCCTTCTAGATGCCCATTTTCTGTTAGAAAAATCATGAAATATTTGCTGGAACTCCCCGATAAAAATTTGTCACTATGTGCAGACACACACTTTAGGCCTACCTGATGTCTACAATTGACTTGCTATGAATAGAACTTCCATTTTCTTTCATGAAACTTCTTACAATTAATCATACATAGTCAAAATTAAATTTCAAGAGTTATAGAGATGCTCGCAAAGCACGCTAATTTGACATTTCAGGGTTATGGTGTTTTAGTAGATGTTCAGGAAATATTTAATTTCTTGTGGGAATCCATCCTATTTCCACCTCATCCTCCCAGGAAATCAAAAGTGTCCGAATGTTCCGGCCAAAGACCTATTGCCATTAAGTTTAGCATTTCTGCAATAAATATGATTTGTAAAGCATGAACAAGATATAGTTTTTTTTTTAATGAGTTTAAATCTGAACCTATACCACATTTAAAATTGTTATGAAGGTCATGTTGGACAATTAACATTTTTGTGCTTTTCAAAATGTTTCAAGTTAGAAACATGTGCAGTTCAGTATCATAACTAAAAGGAAAGGTCTCTTTGTGATTTCAATACAGACATGTGGGTTACTTTGAGCCCTCATGCAATGCATATAGGTAAGATGTTTTTCCTATATCTGTGGAAACATGCCGTTTGGTGAACTTTCACTGACTTTATTTTGTATCCGTTCCCACATTTCTTGAGTTCTCACACTCTGTCTTTAGAATTGCAGATTCCTTTTGTAGTTGAAATGTTCCAGAATTTTGAATCTAGGTCTGTTGAAGTCTTAATCAAACCATTTAAGTTATAATGGATCACTGATATATTGAGGAACAGCATAATGCAAAATGGTGAAAATGATTATGATAATAAGAATAAAAATAATTAAAATATCTAAAACTTCAAATATTTCCCTAAATTTCAGATTATATGGTGTATTGTAAAGTTCAGTGTTACAATTTAAGCAGAATTTATACATGTAGGTAGATATGGATAATGGAGAGAGAAGATAAATAGAAATGCAGAAAGGAGAGTGATAGAGAGAGGGGGAGGTAGAGAGATGTGGGAGAGAGAGAGAGAGAGAGAGAGAGGGGGGTGACGACCAGAGTTTAAGATGCATATTATACCTTTTCTCATTAGTTAGGAATAAAGACATGGATTGAAGGAAACACAGACAGAGATAATCATTGGTCATGAGGCTTGTAGCCAAACAAAACACAATCTCCAACATGTCCACTGGATCATTTATCCCAAAGAATACCCTTTTATGATATCCCAGACGTTAAACATCCTTTGGAAAGCTGCAGGATTTCCTAAAGCTGTAAGAAAGATTACAAATAATAAGAACAATTTCAATTATTAGTCATATATAAGGAGACAAAATGGCTCAGTGGTAAAGCAGTAGTCTCATAACCGGGAGGTCCCAGGGTCGAAACCAAGTCAATGCGCTAGTGCCCATTGGTAAGGCATAAACCTCAGTACCAAGTCTCTCGGAGAGGACTTAAAGCCGTCTGTCCCCTGGTTGCTTACAAGCAGACATGTGCTTTCTAAGCAGTCTGGTAAAAAACAAACCATCAATCCATCAAACCAAACCAAATATGATTGCTGTTACAGGTATTATTGTATAGGGAAAAAATAAATAAAATTGCAGTGAATACTGGTAATATGCTAAGTGGAGGTATCACACTAACAACATAAAATATGATCGCAACTACTTTCGAAAAATCAACCTAACGTGATTTCAATAACCTTGTGTGTTGTCTATTAAAATGTGTGATCATCACAATGATGTATTACGTAATCCAAACATAATGTTTATGGGATATACCAAAGGGTATTGAAATTGCCCTTAAATTGATTTGTTGAAAATAGTTGTGATCATGTTGAAGTTACATACTAGATTTATCTGAGTCATTAGACTGATGTAAAAAAGTGATGAGTTACTGTTATTTAATTTTATTCTATTTCCCCTGTTTTTGGCGGAAAGAGATGATTAAAATCAGAGATGATATTTTCATATTCTAATTAAGGGAATGATATTACAAGGATCTTTAAATTATTATTTTTTTGTTGTCTATTTCCTTTTTCAAAATTCACCTAATTCCACTCTATCCCTATTACTATTGTCTTATTGAGTATTAGACATGTCAATCATAATTTAGGGACTTGAAAGATTAATAATTACTTTAACACGATGTGAACATTAATTTATAAGATGTTTAATTTTTTTAGTAACTAATTATAAAATATTGGATCACATGCATTAACGATTGCTTCATATTCTATTGATATGACTTCTAAAGTAAATACCAAACCCATGTGTTTCAAATTGTGTTTCTTGATTTTCTAGAGGATATTTTTTATATTGATGATTCCTTCTTGCGAAGCTGTAATCTAAAAAGCATGACGATGGATTGTGAGGGCCTCCTAATTACTTATGTATTAGAATAAAGTCTATTACTACTTACTCTGTGGGAATTAAAAAAACCCATGTCAACAAACCAGAGTTACTCCATCCCTTAAGAATCTTTAAAAAAGTTTTGGCAAAAGGTGTTCAAATCTTCAATGTATTGAGATAAAAATGCAATTTTCCACACCATGGTACTACATAAATTTGGTATTGTTAGTAAATTGTGATATTGGACTGTTTATCTTGTGAATAAAAACAGTTGATTTATTTCTTTTATAACTTGAGCCTCAATATTTACAGAAAGAAGATGGAGATAACACAAATGATATGTATTATTCTCATTGACCTGCAATTTTAGAGCTCCTGTATTTTGTTCAGCTTTTGGTTAGTGTTTATTGATGAAATATGTGATAGTTGTGAAATTGTTTGAATTGATTTGATTTGATTTGATGTTTATTTATTCCATACCGGTATACATCAACATATTTACATTTAATCTTGTAACTTTAGATGTATGATAATGACATGGTATATACAGAAAAGGGGTCGTCTTAAGCATGAGCTTGAGCTTGAAGTGATGTCCTTTCGAGAATGAAAATAAGAATACATACAATATGAAGCAATGCATACAAATTAGGTTAGGAAGGAAGATGGAAAAAGAGCGTGGGTAGAGAAGGGACAGAGAGGAGCAGGGAGGGAAAGAAAGTTACATACATGATCGTATCTGGAGAGGAGTACAAGTATATATCAAGTCAAGTTGTGCATGTATATATAATCACCTTTTGACAGCTACTATTTATGACAATAATATTAAAAAAGAATTACCAGCACTGCCTACAGTCAAGCCACTTGAAGGTGACATTCACAAGTTTAATTCATACAGTAGTGTTTACAGAGAATCTAATTAAAGTATATGTAGTTTGGCTTTTTCTTTCTTTTTTGTCACACAATACCAGATTGTATATTTCCCCCATTTCTTAGACATACTAGCGTATAAGCCACCCTCATCCATGTAATTGGGTCAACCAAATATACCCTCTTTGATTGTAGATTACAAAAATATATTGGACAAAACATCCATTAAACCTGTTGTGATAGTGAAGTTAACTTATTGTGTTGACCTTTTACTGAGGCAGACTAAGGCTTCTAAAATAAACTTTGGAAGATAAAGTTATTCAGGTTTGCTTGTTAGAGAGGTATTTTGCCATTTCTTGGATCAACTAGATGGTCAAAAATTTTGGTCATATAAGGGTCACGGTCAACATCCTGAGGTTGTGGTCAGTGCTGTTGATCAGTCTCTATTGTACAGTGTGATATAGTTACGGATCGTGAAATTATGAATAGACCAATCATTCTAATTCGTTTATCCTATCATATAAGATTTGATTATTCGGTGTGGTTACTGAAGCACTGAAGCCATTTATGCCTGGCAAGAAATCAATACCTCTTTTTCACCTTCTACAAATACTTTGGTCATTCATTTTGGTCAGTTGACCTGTTGAAGTCAGAGCATAGACTGTCAGATAGACACTTTGGCATGTTGTTGTCTGGTGTATTTACTGACCATTCCAATTCCCTCAAGCATTTTAAAAGAATATTTTCCAATTTTTCTACCACATTGGCACACACAACTTGAGACCCGAGGAAATGAAAACATTAGAGAAGGATTGAGTTTGTCATATCTCCAAAATTTCCCAATATTTGTGAATTTAATTTTTTTGGGGGATAAATCATATATTCAATAAGATATATAAAGTCTATACCAGGTTGCATATTACATTATATAGCAATTGTTTATTGTATAATTATTAGAATGTTTACAAAGAGATTATAAATTGTTTTCTTTGAACTCAGTGTTTCTAAATCATCAAAGTTTTTGACAGGTAGAAGGTATCAATAGACACAATTTTGTCTTTAAGTGATGTAGCCTGTTTAATGAATAGAAACATACAAACTGACATGTAGTTGTCTGGCTTCTCTTTCAATTCTAGTAAAGACCTTTTAGCCTTACAAGAGCGCTATCTAATAAAAACTACAAAAGCTACTCATTTATTGTTTCCTCCTTAAGTCTTGTAGATAAAAATACACACTATATTTTTCAGATGGAGCATAGATAATTAATACAATTAAGATAAAAAAATAAACAAACATACATTGATAACACAGACCTTCATCTTGATGGTTTGATGATAACTTTTGAAGAACACCATTAAAAAGCACACACAATAGTGGTGCACTGGAAATATTTGTTAAATATTTTGTAATGCTACTGTAGCAGTTTTTATGACTGTCAAGATTGATTTTGCTGACAATGATGGAGATCAACCCAATATGGCTTTTGATAATTTTTTGTATCTGTCTGTGGTTGAAAATAATCTATTTGAATCTGGGCAGTATGAGTAAATTGTTTAATACAATATGGGTATTAAAGTGATATTGTATTCAAATTTTGATAGTACATATTGTACTGTTTGCTTAAATCATTTTAAATGATAAGATTGAGCACAGAAATATTTAGGAATTTTTCAATCATTAAAACTGAGCATAAAAATATTATACAGCCTTTGACAAAATAATTAGCAGTTCAGGTGACTGATTTTATGATCTGAATTTAAGCGATATAATATTACAAACAACATATGTGAATATGAAAAGACTGCTGAACCTTTTTATTACACTATAAACCTCTATTACAAAGAAGATAATTTAGACCATTTATGCTCTTTCATGAAATTTAGGAATTTAGTCATCTGTTGAGAGCCAAAAGGAGTTAACTCTTTGCTAAAGCATATGAGTTAACTGCTTTCTGGCTCTCATAAAATGCAGTGTTCTGTTTGTACCTGTCCTAAATGGATAAAATATGTAGACTTTCGTATGAAAAAATAATAAGAAAAAAGTGATATGTAGAGCATGGAAGGTATATTACTGTATGTGACAGAATAAAGATGTTGCTTTCTGGAAGAAAAAAGGAACTTTGAAGACCTAGATTAAATCAAGGAAAAAATATGAATGCATTATACTTTATAGATAAGCAAGACATAATGTGCACATCATCTGTCCTCAATTTTGTTGCAGGAATAGTATCAAGGTTTCTTTCCTATCCTACAAAGATAGAGTCCTGCTGGAAACTTCAAAAGCATGCATGTGGGGAAAGCTTTGAAAAAGCAGATTATCTCAATGGAATATTTACCTCTCTCTGTCTGATACCCTTAAACAAACCCCCTAGAGGGTTGAATTCAAATCCTTATACACAAGCTTCCATCACAGTCAAAGGAAAACGTTGCCATTCTCAGAGCCATTTACAGAGAGAACAGTACTTTCACCTTCATCTTATTTCACTCAGTCAGACCAAAGAGATATCACAACACCGATGCACTTTAAGAAGATGAGCGAGGTAACATTTTGGGCAATTCCCAAAACAGATCCATGTAAATTGAATAGTAATTATTGGAAGGTTAGACAGAATACCGTATGAAGATTAAACCTTTATGATGATAGTGGGATATTTACATAGTTTATAGTACATAAAAGTTGACTTTTTATTTAGTTCTCATTTCTCTCTCTCTCTCTCTCTCTGATGAACAAGGTAACATTTTGGGCAATTCCCAAAACAGATTATAATTTTTTTTTACTTACATTGAATAGTAATTATTGGAAGGTTGCACACAATATGACGATTAAGCCTTTATGATGATAGTGAGATATTTACATAGTTTATAGTACACAAAAAATTACTTTCTATTTAGCTCTCTCTCTCTCTCTCTCTACCTTTCTCTACCTTTCTCTCTCTCTTTCTTTATGCTTTCACAACTCCAACATATTAACAGCAGACTTTCATTGACATATATTTGTATAAGAATTGTCAAGTCAAACCAGCATTTGAAAGAAAATACTTCTATATGTAACATTTACGGTGTAGCAAGCAGATCAATAACTGATGTTGATTGTAAAAAACTGAATTGTTGACCTACATTACATATGACTCTTTGTCTATTAAGTAACTTTCTAAGTTTGACACCTTGAGCTATTCTGAAATGATTGCTTACTTCACAAAATTGACAGGAAACCTAGATCAAGGTACAAGTCTAAGTATGAAGTCAATAACCTACATTCTTTTTCAACTATTGAACTTTCGCATTCCATTTCTCATCTAAAGTTTCCAAACACCTTCTAGCTTTTATTTTCAAAGACATATTGGTTGGAAATATACTTGACCTTCATGTTAAAAGAAGTTTAATTCAGCCCTACTGAGGTTTCCAGTTCACTTTTTTCATATAGGAGTTTGGGAGTAGATTTAATGTTAATATTGACCATGTCATCAAATTTTTTAATGGACAATTAAATGATGTAACATATGACTAAATAAAAAATAGATGTCTAAATATTCAGTTCAGAATATGTAGAATGATATCTATTTAATATTGTCAGCAACTGCTGATGGGGTCATTGTATATTTGAATTAAAATGTCATCACATTGATAAAAAGGGATATAGTAGCTGGTTTATTTATTGAATCATGCATATTTTTGTCAATTGTACTTATAAACATAAAAATTTGAAATAGCAAAGTAACGGTTCTTGTTGTTATACACTCTGAATATATAGTATGAACTCCCTAAAACAGATTCTGCTTTTTTTCTAGAATAGTGACCCAGATATACCTTAGGATGTGAGTGAGTGATGGATTGTTTTAATCCTCTTATCATACACCTTCCAGATTAACCTCTTTTCTGGCTCCTATTGTGTAAAGTGTGTGAGGTCTGGCATTCAGTTGTCAAGTGGACATAAAATAGTTTTTGCTTGTGACTGACATTCTCCAACAACTAGACATTTCTGCATTTTCTCTGATGCGGTTTTTAAATTCATTGCTGGGCCTTGATTGTGCACTACTGACTTGATCCACACTTATAATAATAAGCAACATTTCATATTAAAAGCTTGAAGAGCACATCATAGTCATTCTCTTTTCTCAGTCTTCCCCTCCTCTTTATTTTCCCCTCATTTTTGTCATCTTTTTTAAGGATTTGTCATTTATTCTTTTGCTTTCCAACTCTTTTTTAACCCTTGTCTCCTTACTCATGATTCATACATCTTGTAGAAATGTGTATTTAAAAAAGTTTGTACTATGATGATGTATTATATGATGACAAACTTCTTGTGATAGTATAACTATCAATACCATTTATTGTATGCGAAAATGGTTTATCATTGAAATGACAAATTTTAAAGATTTTAAGATATTATTTGATTTCAACAAATGACGTGTGACGTTTTGTACCTTACAATGCAAACATGCCTGTGGGATTTTTCACTGAATCTAGATTTACCTCTCCCATGGCTCATTAGATACTTAATGTACGTCAAATGAGCTGATAATGTCATTGTTCACAAAATATGATAGATTGGATGCATTGTAGATTCCATGTTTTGTTGGTGTTATTGTCGATGTCATGCTGGTCTCTGTCATGCTGGTCCCTGTCATAAAGAAATACATGTAATGCTATTGCAGCTACACTCCTTCTCCTAATCTGACAAGTTTAAAGGTTGCATCCAGTTGTGATAGGACAAGTGATAGAATGAAATTATCATTTTATAAACTCAGTTTATTCAGAAAATGATTATATCATTGAATCAAACGTTTTGACAGGAAAGATAAAAATGCAGAATAATGCTTCAGATTTTCTGAAAACAATGAAAATATCAATATTTCACATTTATATGTTGCATGTCTTTACAAGACTGTACTTGGAAACATACAGAAGTTGGGTGTAGACTTTGGATGGTGTATATACCTAAAGTAATATCCATGTCTTACAAATGGATCATGTTTATGAGCTGTGCATAATTACCTTTAATATGTTTAATATATGAATATGGAATTTGTACTCACTTTATACTAAGTCATGATAAATGAACTAGAGCATAAAATCAGGAGTATGTTTTTGTTTTGTTTGCCAAACGTCTTTCTTTTGAAGTTTGGTGATTTCTTCACTGTTGCTTAATCCTTTTATTCAAACTTCAACCATTGAGATGCTGCATATAAATATACAGTCATGCTAACAGCATTTCTTCAGTATCAACCAATGTTCATTCCTCTTTCATACTATATATAATGATTTATAGTTGAAATTTAAATGCAGTGAGTTCCAATTTATATAGGAATTATTGAAGAGCACAGTAGAAAAAGATGTCAGTCCACTGGATTTTACAGATAATAACAAGTGTAAACACAGTTTAGGGAAAGATCTTCTGCAACATAATATGAGAGATCCCAAAATTTCACACTAACTGTAATCTGAATATAAAGATTTGTTTGTTCAAAACAGAAGTGGCATAGCTTTTTCTAAGTCTAGTGAAGTAAATTTAGAGACTGAATTAGCCTTACAAATATATTATCTGTTAGAAACCAGAAGGGGGTTTACTTTATTGTTTTGAGATCATGCCCTTCTGGCACCAAAGAGACGAAATATAGAACTAATTGACAACATCTACTTCTTTGGAAAAATTCATGGAAGCCATAGGGTTAATGAAAAAGAGAAAAATACCTAGTTAGAGGATTTTATTATCTCACAATCTTTCTGCTACATTGAGCAATTATGAAATGCGGCAGGTTTGTGGAAAGTAAATGGCTCATTACATATGTCAGATTGAGTTTCTTCATTGTAATTAGACACTAATAGGTTTCAGCTATTTGCATTGAAATGTTGTAAATAAAGTTCAAAACAAGCCAGTCTACTCCTTGTATAAAGATCTGTTAACTTGACTTTTATGCATGTAGATTTGGCACAGATTTCTAATGAGGATGTTTACTTCTGGTAGCAAAAAGGAAATCAGAGTGAAACTCGTTTCATATGGTCCTGTTTAATTTATTTAAAAATATCACATGCCAAATATATTGATGGTCTGTCCATGATTTTCTATGACTTTTTATAAAATTATCCAAAAAAGAGTCATATCTAGGCTAATGCAAACTCCACTTTTATCAATGCCAAAGTCAAAAGCACAGAAATACCACAAAGAGATGCACAATTTGTGCATACTCAAATGTCTGTTGATTCTACATATATACATACCAGTCACACTGGAATTTAGATCTAGGCCATGTTCTAAATTATTTGTTCACCTCTCATCATATATCCCTCTTCAGGAGAAAGAGAGACAGAGGAAAAACCTTTACATTAACTTACTGTTGTTAGTACATTGCTATTTATTATTTAAAGTCAACTAGATCTGCAAAGTTTGGGGGATTACCAAAACTATGGCTTTGATATACAACCTTATTGTGACATGATTTTATTTGCTTAAACTTATAAGAACATAACCATGCAGAAAACATAATCAATCTAACTTGAAGCCTGGTGGTCACAACCTGTCTGTAGGAAGTGTCACTCCTCTCCTGAATTCTGTGAAAATCATTAACCCAGACAAACTTCACCTGCAAAGTTGCACATTCTTTGATCTTTAACAGGACTACTTATTATTTTTTTTGTAGAAATGGAAGGAAGCTTTAAGGGCCAAGATTTCCCTCAGAGATACGACCCGTTTCCTTCCAGAATTAGAATCAATCGTAAATATTTTGATATGTGGGAATGTGCTTTATATTTGTGGAAATCCTCTAAAGATAAAATCGAAAGGTAACCTCCAAACAATGATGAAATATCATTAAATCATATAACTTTTGCAATTATATGTGAGAAAAAACCCTAGGAATTTCATGTACCAGTACACTGTTAGAACAAGTATTAACATTTTTAATCAAGTTGGTTAAAATTTTAATCAACCACAGATTACTATATGAATTACTCAATTGTGGGTTAAACTTTAACCAACGTCTGTTGATTAAAATTTAAACTGTGGTTGATTAACATTTTTAATCGTTTATTGGTTAAATGTTTTTGCTCAATGTTGGTTAAAGTGGTGTTGATTAAACTTTAACCATTTGTTGATTAAAACTTTAACCATTTGTTGGTTATTTATGCTTTGTTCGGGACTGATTCACACGATGTTGGTTAAACTTACATGGGCCGTTGGTTAAAATTGTAACCATTGTAGGTTAATTCTGTTTTGATTCACACGATGTTGGTTACAGTTATAACCACTGTTGGTTAAACGTACAGGGTTTGGAGGTCTTATCCCCGTGTTTGCAGGTAAGAAATTATTTAAATATTATTATCAATTCTAAGATTGTAAGGAAGAAGTGAAATAAGGTTCTTGCTCAAATTCAAAACGTTTTGTGTCCCGTAGCCGTAGGCTGTAGCTCAACCAGTAAGTGTAACGGATGACCTACCCAAATTGCATGCATTTTAAAGACGTTTCACTTTATAAAGAGAAACGTCTTTATTCATGCATGCATTTTGGGTAGGTCATCGTTACACTTCTCCTTCTTTTGGTCTGCCTCCTTCACAGTTGAAGATTCTTGCAGACTGATGAGTGTGTGTGTGTGTGCTTACGAGAGCCAGGTGCGCGCATGGTGCGATGCTCACATAATGGTGCAAGTAAAAAGTTACTTACTGGTTGAGCTACGTACAGCCTACGGGACACAAACCGTTTTTTAATTTGAGCAAGAACCTTATTTCACTTTTTCTTTACAATCTTAGAATTGATGATGATAATATTAAAATAATTTCTTACCTGAAAACACGGGATAAGACCGTCCAAACCCCCATCCCCTCAGCGTCTTCGCGACACCCTCCATTGTGTTTTTTTATTTTGTTGCACGCGTATACGTATACTGCATGTGTATTAACATGTGTCGAGCGATCGCAAGGTTAAGGGCTAGCTACATGATTCGATCGTTCCGTTGGGTCACGTGACCAGTACTTTAATCAACTTTTTGATTAAACTTTAACCGGGAGGGGGCAATCATTGCTGTAGGAATTTTGTTTTTAATCCATGCCGGGTTACAATGTTTGCCAACGACTTGGACATAACCAACAAAGTTTAAAAGGAATAGTTTTGATCAACATTGTTTTTAACCAACGCAAGATTAAAAGTAAATTTTAATCAACACTACATTTATAACCATGGTTGAGCGTTTTTTAATCCACAATTCTTTAACCCGCAGTTTTTTAATACTTGTTTTAACAGTGTAAACTAGTTATACATTACATTACTTATTGTAATTATTTGATGTAGTGTTAATACTTGCAACTAGAACATCTCATGGAATCTGATCTATATGGAATTTAAAAGAGGTAAAAATTGCACCTTGAAACATAACTACTGATAACTACTAAACTAACATGGGCAGTTTTACATTGAGCAAATAAACAAAAGATACCAATTCTTGTAAACATTTATAAACACTTCTTATGGGATATTTCTAGTCATAACTTAACAGTATCACCATTTAGTTTTTAAATGGGAAGGAAATCATAACATAAAACAGATAACTGTTCCCTTTCATGTCATAATAAATCAAAAAGGTAGTTGTGAAAGGTGTTTTATGAGTTCAATATCGCTAGAATATATCTTATCTTCATACTAACATATTTAAATCGGATGAATGGAAGTCGTCATAGTCCTCAACTTAGATCAGTTTTGATAACCCGCAGTGATGTATTCAAAAGAGATCACATGTTTATCCATACTACTCCATCAAATGTGACACCTTGTAATCTACACTTTTACACCTCAACATCATAATGCTCTTGATTGAGAGACCTTGGTGTGGACCTATAAAACAATCTGGTATATGAGAACACCCTTGAATGGTTTCATTTATTTCAATTTTCTGTCATTTAACAAATGATTGATATGTAATTGAAACACTGATAAAGCAAAGAGATATGTTGTGATATCTCTTTGGATAAAGTTGTTTATTAAGTTTAGTTTGGTGTGTAAGGTCAGTAGTGCAAATTCATCAATATTAGATAAATGGAAAAGGGGGTACCACTGCCAATTTATTGTATGCTTGAAATAATATATGTTTGCTCCTTCATAACACTTTCCAGAATCCAAGGGTGAAATAAATGACTTTTTTTGTTTGAGGTCAGCTTTGTTTAAAGTTTCTAAACTAGAAAAATTCTCAATTTCTCAATGGTATTACAAATTTTACCCTTTGCTTTGCTTCAACATCTGAAGTTCTGTTACATCAAAAAGCTTGATTTTTATTACCTATGTCATAATATAACATCATAAGATTTTAAATAGAGATTATGAATGCGTCAAACTTCAATCATACTAATAACATCAATGTAATTGATTACTACTATTAATGGCCATGTTAAAGGTACTATGTCCCATTTGCAGGCCAAAAAAATGAAAAGGTTAAATTCCAACGGCATTTGAAAGACAATACTAATTTAGAACTTCCTTAAAAAAAGGGGGGCTTGAAAATGTCTTTAAGTGGGAAAATAACGACTATTAGTTGTCGAATCGACTTAGGAGCTATAGAGCCAGTAAGTAATAGTCTGATTTTTCAGACCATTGTACCGAATGGTCGTACGTTTTATGCTGCGCAAAGATTCAATCAGTTTAATTTTGGCCATTACAAGAAGTGGGTTATTGATGTAGACAAATGCTCATGTACCCTTTACAGCTCATTTTATGTATGTTATTACCAAAGATGAAAAAGCCAGTCAGTCACTCAATAGTGTCTGACAGTGAAGTCTAGCAAGTAAACGGGTTTCCTTGCATAATTTGAATATTAGGACACTGCTAACGTTTAAATTTCACAGATAGGACATACATGACATATTCATAATTCCTGCAAAGTTCTACAGAATTTGATGTTGGCTGCAAAATGGACATAGTAACTTGAAGATGTAATGAGTGTATCATTTTACAAATAGAGGAATCATCTTGTTTGTTTCAGGTCCAAACCAATGTGAGCTGAACTGCATGCCCAAAGGGGAACACTTCTACTACCGCCATGCAGAGAAAGTGATCGATGGAACCAGATGTGGGCCGAACACTATTGATGTCTGTGTGGATGGAGTCTGCAGGGTAAGACTAATACCACATCATATGTTTTTTTCTCTCTCTCTCTCTCCCCTTGTCCACACACAACACTTTCCGTGATAAGGGGTGATTAGTTATACCGTTTCGGGATAGTTATACGATGAAATTGTGTATGTGGGCGCTTACTAACGATACGTCGTATTACGAAACGCGGGTTTGGGCATCGTTTCGAACTAGAACTGAATAAAGAATCACGTCTAATCACGCCTGATCATGGAATGTGTTGTGTGTGGACGTAACTAGTATAACTAGTCGAACTAGAACGGTATAACTGGGTGGTGCTTAACGTGACCTCGCGCGAAAGGAGACCCGACCTCTCATTTCCGCTTCCATTTCATGACCGCAGTAGCAAAACTGCGCACCTATACTATTTTGCTGTAGAGTTTCGGGATTACTTTCTTGTGTGTGTGGACACCCTGGAATTTATACGATGATTCTTTATACGACGTTTCTTGTGTGTGGACACCCTGGAATTTATACGATGATTCTTTATACGACATTTCGTTATAGAGTTTCGGGATAAATTGTTTTGTGTGTGGACATGCTGTCTCTCTTTACATATCAGTCAGAATATTTTTGTGTAGGAAAGAATGCTTTTGTGCTGGACTTAAATCAAATCTGAAAATAAGTAAGCATTTGTAACAAATATTACATGGTCTGAAACAGATGGATAAGCAAGAAATGATTACAACAAATGTAAACAGGTTCCTTTCTCTCAATGTGTTCCCTATATTTATAATAAGTAGAAGAAAACAGCAACAACCTGTACAATTAGTCAACCCTGTCATGTACCTTCCGAAGTATATTATAGAAGTAACCAACAAACCATACAAGCAGCACAATAGAATATGATTACATAGTTCATTATAGTATGTATATAGTTTTAGAAGAAATAAAATTGTGATCTAGAGTCAGCTATGACTATGAGATTTAGGATTAAGTGTGATATTTTGCAAAATAGACTCTCTTTTTGAAATCCTACTGAAATCAAGGTCAATAGCCAAATAAAATACATATTCCTGACTTTCCACAGGAAAAGCCTGTAAAGCTATCAAAAAGCTACACCAGCACACTACCTGGCCTGTAACTGGGACGCCGGCCGGAGCTCGATCGATCGAACACGAAAAACAGAAGAGAACGGTCTTATTTTATAGAAAATTGAAACGGTAGTGATTATAATTTTGACTTACAAGTGTGCTTGACTCTCTGGGCATCGTCAAACCACTTGAAATTATAATTTGAAGAAGTCTTCGATGGGAAAAAGGGTGATTCCTCGTCCTAAACTATACAGCGCAGTAGCGGCGCATCAAATATGAATATTCATGCTATAGAGCTGTTCGCTGAAAATGCTGAATATGCACGACTCGAAACAACAGCGGTGAATGTAAACAAGTCGTGCATATTCAGCATTTTCGAGCGAACGGCGCTCTATAGCATGAATATTCATATTTGATGCCCGCTACTGCGCATGTGTACTCTCTCCACCATATAGTTTAGACGAGGAATCACCCTTTTTCCCATCGAAGACTTCTTCAAATTATAATTTCAAGTGGTTTGACGATGCCCAGAGGAGTCAAGCACACTTGTAAGTCAAAATTATAATCACTACCGTTTCAGTTTTCTATAAAATGAGACCGTTCTCTTCTGTTTTTCGTGTTCGATTCTGATCTGAGCTCGACGCCCGTCGGCAGCTCCCCGGAGTTACCTGGCCTGCAGAGATTGTTAAAGGCCAAGTCCCTGATTCAAAATAGAAAATGAATAATGTGTGTGTGATCATAGTCATAGGCTATTTGGAATATCAACACATTCCAAAAGACATTCATTCATTCATGAAAAGAGTTGATGAACAGAGGAAGAACAAAGTATAATTTGGATCATGATAATCATTTTCCATCTTTCACTTGCTTCTCACTCCACTTCAGAGAGAGAGAGAGAGAGAGAGAGAGAGAGGGAAATAATATAGCAGCCTTGATTAAGCATCTCTGATTAATCATGTGCCCATTTGTAATCTGAACCCAAAGAAATTGAACAGAATCTTTAGGAAGGCTAACAAACCTGTAAATGGCTTTAATTTGAAACATTGATTGAATTGCAGTGGGTCTGGGTTCAAGCTCCTGTTTAAACTTGATACCTCATGGCAGGATGTATCTATACAGGAGCATTTCAAGTGGTTTGATTCTGTGTTTCCTGAGAGTACAAAGGAAATGGGTCCTTCAGAAACCACCACAACAGGTTCACAAGTCTGCTCAACCCCTTACATGATCTGTGATCAAATTCAAACTTTGACTCAGGAGTCCAGAGGCTACAGAAGTAGACTACTCTTGTGAGGAAAGATGTGAAGTCAATGTTTGAATGTGAAAAATTGGAAATGATTCAGATTATACTGTTAAACATTTAATCCATTGCCTATGGGAAATGGGTGTTCCCTGTATTAAACCTATGGAAAGGAGAGCATTCAGTAGTCAATGTGTTAAGTGCATCATGTTCAAGCACAAAGAAATGTGAAAACAAGTTGAGGCTCTACTCTCCAAGCATATTCAGTAATTGTAATCAAAATAAGACCGACAAGTTTTCAAGAAAAGCCACAGCCTTATATTCATAATTGATTTTCATATGTTATTGAAGCAGTGCATCATGTTGAGCTCACTATTGATGAATACATGAGAACATGAACATACTGGTGAGGCACCCATTATTAGTGATTCACCTAGGCAACAGCACATGAGGTGACAGACGTTCACCTGACTTAACTCTTTCAGTAAAAGTCATTGCCCTTACCAGTGAATGAATGAATGCACTCTTTACAACACTATTTCATAGGAATGTGAAAAATTGTCAGTTGGGAGCCAAAATGATGTCAACTCTATGTAAAATGATATGAATTAGCTCCCTCTTGTATGAGATCAAATGAGCTCATTAAGCAAATAAATGAATTTCACAGCAGCAAAAGAAATACCTGGGAATGGTGACGGAGTGATTTTGCTTTTCAAAGCTCCAAAAGTGCTCTGATCAATTGAAAAGGAGCTCTGGATTAAAACAAATAAAATATTTTGTATCACTGTGACAAAAAAAAAATCGCACTTATAAAACACCAAATCCTAGAAGAGCTTCTTCGAACAGAAAAGTTTTACACTGCTTTACAGCATACCCATCCAAACTTCTTGTTATCTTGTTATATCGTACAAGCCTCATATATCTCCTGATAATGGGTCAAAAATGGGGACTTGCACAAATCTAATATGCCATCTGTACTTAAAGAGAAGGTTGAGTTCTGGGAAGAGGTGAAAAAAAATTTGTGAGCATTATCATTGTTATTATGCAAGTGTGGAAGAACATCAGATAAAAAATGTTCCCTGAAAAGCATGGCTCTTCAAATGCCTTAATATTCTAAATATGGTATGTAACAGCATAAAAATCGGGACGGATTTTTATGCCACATGTTCGTGTAGTCCCATATACATCTTTCTGTGTACAGTGCTTGTAACTTTACCAAGACTGGGCAGAATTTCTTATCATTTTGATGATTCCAGAAGTGCAGTACACACCGATAATAATTATGCTAGATGATCAACCTTTTCTGATCGATTCCACACCTTTTCTTTCACAATGCAATCGCAGGACCAGAACTCAACTTTATCTTTAAGAGACAAAGATGTGGTATCCACTTTTGACATAGATTAATGTATACTCTACTCATGAATGCTCTTCCAAAATATAATAATTGCAATTCCCTATAGTATCAGAGATGGATCTAATGAGATAACCACATGTTTACTGAAAAAGGTTGTGACCTATTTCAACTGGTAATGAAAATGACAAAACAATTATTTTAGTTTGTTGAAAATAAGGTAGTAAACATGAGTTATTTGCGTGGTTAATGAGGTGTGCATCCAATATTTTGATTATCAGAGTTCATCTAAGGTTAAAGCTATTGTTGTGTTGTGGTATGGGCATTACCCAAACCATTGAAAGGTGTTATTACACTCAATAATAAATGTTTTTGAAAATTATTTGAGCTCTCAAACAAAGTTGCAGGGAAAATTCAAGTAAATGATATGATTTATTTGATGAGCTGGCATATGCCCTTCAGGTTCAGAATGCAATTCTTCATATCCAATACACTAGACAAGTGCATCAAGATGTTTTAAAACTATAAAACTTCATACTATAATTACATTTTTACCACTAAAACTACCTGGACTTTATATATTTGTAAAGATATTTTTTTCATTTTAAAAATCTTTTATGTACAAGTGAATATGTATCAAAACCAAAGAGTGAAAGAGAAAGAAAAGCCTCCTTGTTTCGGTCATCAAACAATTGTTTTTAATATCTTTGAAATTAAATCCTGCTTGTAAAGTGAAAATAGAGCAATAAAATGCAGTTGCGGTGATAAGTTCTTTTTATTCAAATAGCTCATTATCATCCCTGGTAGAAGGTTGGGCTATCTAATTCAAACAATATAATTCTGTTTGTGGGCGGAGGATTTGTGTGGGAGGGGTTTCTGCAGGGATCTGTCTTTATCAGCAATGGAAATGCCATGTTCCAAAGCTTGTCTTTTATCATGGTCTTCACACTGTTCAACATAAATCTGTCTATTGTTACTGCCAGGAATGCAACATTCATGACCTATTTTCAGATTTAAAAGAAAAGTGAAACAGCTTTGTTCTGTGAATTACAGGCTCTAAATAGAATTTGTGTGGGGGTCCCTCAGACTTGAGATGTGTTTGGGTCTAGGCTGCATGTGTTCATAGTCTCATTTGATCAGTGTTCATAATCAAACTTGTTATTCTTAAAAACACTCATGAAATTAATGAAATTCAGAGAGCCAGTCATCACCATCTATATCTATAGGCTCACATATTTCATATTTCCGATATGACTTTAATTTGACTTATATCATGGGAGATTTTTCAATGTTTAGCCTCAAGCTTGAGTCTTTTGTGGTTGAGTTCTTTAATTCACTTTTCTTTAATTTTATTTTCTTCCTAGCTATTTCCATTATGGTTTATCAAATATATACATTCCTTATTTAGAGGAGTGGTCATTTTGAATTCAATTGACAGTCCATTGCAGAGAAAGAGAATAGTTCATGTCTCATCCACATTTAAAATGGAACCCTCACTTCAGCATGAATTCTTGGTGGTATACCATGTCAAAATGCTCATCATGCTATCATCTCTTCCGATGTTACTTGTGGGCGAGACTCTTATATGGGCATGACTTTGGTTATCAACATTAGTATTATCATCATCAACCTCCCTGTGTTTGGGTTCAAGTGACCATCCAAATTTTTGATATTGATGATTAAAAATACATAATTAATTGATTCTTTGTCTGGCTTAGAATGTGGAACATCTGACAGTGGCTCTGTAGAGTGTGAACAAATAACATTTGAAGATTGTGTTCTTTGTGATGTCTCATGACCATGTATGATAGTTGCTTACCATACAAACTTTGATTTACAAACTTTATATAATTCTATTTTCTGGTAGCAGGAATTTTACTGCTTACGCATTAACTTTATTCCTTAAATTCCTTAATTCATGGATGAATTTCATTTCATCCTATAAACTGAACTTTTGTGGCATCTACTTATCATTTTCATTCATTTTGAATCTCAGTTTTCAAGGTATTTGTACAGGCACATTTGATGTGTACATGCACTCCAAAGATAATCACAAAACCCTTTTTTCAAATATAAATCATTGTAAATCCTTGTTATGTGGCATAATTTTCTTCACTATTGCCAAAAAGAATACAATCTACTTGTCAAATACCATTGGTTTACTTCATCAATAATGCTCCAAATAGCTGGATTTAAGATTCTAAACTACTGGATTCGGCCTTCCAGAGATCTATGGGCATATTGATCCAGTCCAGTACATTTGTGTTTGTGGGTTCCACAAAGATAAAGTGAAGGACAAAAGGTTCAAATATGTAATTTAACACAAATATTTGGCATTTTATGAGCTTTAATCCAAATATGTGCAAAGAAGGAGGCATTTGGCATCATTTGTCACTTCTGGAATCAAGGGATTATATTTTGCGTTTATCTCAAATGACATACAAGTCATGATTATACTTTGGATGGGGGATATAAGTAATATATATGCCTACCTGTATATACCCCCTGCATCGTTTAGCTGTCTCTCCATGGACTTTTAAAGAAATTTGATTTTCTGCTAAGTCCAATTAATTTTTTAATTTTTTAGTATTAAGGTCTAGAGATTTGAATTGTAGTGTGGGAGGGTCTTACAAGTGGATTAAAGTAGAATAAACTTTTAAAAAGTGAAAGGTTTGTTGAACTTAATTAAATTGAATTGTAATATACACATCACATGTATACATTTGTAATGCTATGAAGTCTTATTTTGAGCTTCAATATTCAATATCTGCATGACTTTGTACTCTGTACATATCTTTCCAATTCTTAAGTTACATTACTCCAAGCAAATGCCTTAGTGTGGGGGAGTATGTTTCAGTCAATAGCCCATCAACATTTCATTTGCTATAAGACCCAATAAGAGGGGAAAAAGCACTATACAAAAAAGAGGAGATATAAAAGTATGAACCTCCAAATACCCATGTCAATTCTCCTTCACCCACCTTTGACAGCATTTGAACTTTGTTCTACTTTGCTCAGTACATAGCTCATGGCCTGTGTGAGGTATGACACTCATACAACATTGTGACAATGTCTACACATGATACCAACAAGAATGTCATTGTTTTCTTTGTTCTTGTTTGATACATGAACTATGTGACATATCTGCTATTATGAAACTGTACTGATTGTCCTCATTCTCATTTTTTCCCACATTTTCCTTCGTTGAGATAGAAAAAACTGTAGCTTAAATGAAATTAGAATGTTTTATGACTAATGAATGTTAAGAAGTCTTCAAAAATGATATAATGATTTTTGAGTCTTTTACTCATTATGTCTTGATCAAGAAAAATTGGTATGAAATGGTGGTAGAGACACACACTAAACTGAAAGGGAAAGAAGATGGCTAGAATATGAGGACAATAGATAATCTTGTCAGTAAAGTAAGGTGTGAACCAATATCTGTCTTGTGCAGATAAAATCTTCAATTGAAAAGTTCATTTTTAGGTGAGAATGAAAATTTGTCCCAACAAAGTCATGCAAACATTGAATCATTCTTTTTAGCTGATAAGGAGTACTTGATACAACAATCGTATCAAACTTCAATGGACCTTTTGACCTGTATCTTTGGTATCAAAAGTGTAGTTTTGCCCATTGAGTAATAAAAATGTTCTTCTGGTGGAGGTGGTAGTTCAGAATCTGTCCATTTATATTTATCTTTAGTCCCTTCCCCTTTCATGTGCTTTCACTAATTGAAGTGCTGCACTGCATTAAGTCCCTGCATGATTGACTTATAGTTTTGTAGTATTTATATTTTGTGTGTGCTACTGTAAACGCGGAAATATTTGTGGTACATTAATTTTCGCGGATTTCGCGCTAAGATCGGCAAGCGTGAATATTAGAACTCACGAAAAATTTAAGCATGACTTCTTATGCGTGTTTCGAACTGGCTGAATCGCGTGCAACGTGAATTTAAGAACCCGCGAATATGTTTTGGGGTCGCTCAGCGCGAAAAATTAATCATGCGAAAATAACAGCGTTTACAGTATTATAAGTGTAGAAGTCTAACATGATTACCATTTGACAGTTGGATATTTTATGAAGCTAAAACATACCAGATGTATGTGAAAAGTCTTAGATTAGATCCTTGAAATTATTCCAATGTGTGCTGAGAATTATTTTTCTAGTAAAAAAATTTTAAGTATCAAGATAGGGTAAAATAATTTCTAGAAGCTATCTGAGTTAATATACTGAAGTGGCAAATGTAGACATTAATTGCTTTGTAATTATGTATATCTCGTGCATGCATCTGCTACATGCATTGAGATATTTGAGTTGTAAATCACTAATGATAAGTTGCATTATCTCTTTAAAAATAGATTTAGGTCAATATTTGATCTCTGTTTTCTGTTCTATATCAAACTCACCAGACAATTTCAGCTTTATATCTACCCCTAGCTGGTCAAACATTCTCATGATAAGGCTAAGATTCTTACTTGTTAAGTGACATCTCTTTTCAACTTGCCGCCCTTTCATTGACCAGAGACTCCTTAAAGCAACTCTCTGGGGGAGTTTCACTCAAACTCTCTTTTCCCCTTGGTCAATATATAAAAATATCTTCACCTTCTCAAGGGAGCAGTCAGGTTTGTTTTTGTCCTCTGTCAAAAGGAGAAACCCTGGACTTTGTAAACAAGGGGCTTTGATTACCAAAAATAAAAAGCCTTCAAGAATTAAATGTCAAGATCATTGCATACATTTTATGCTTACACATATCCGTTTAACTCCACTCCTTGTATTTACATGTTTTATACAGGGGGTGGGTATGGACAAGTTCGTAACGATAATGGCAAAAAAAAAAGAAATGTGCTCAGCAGAAACTTCTTATTTCCTTGCCCAAGACACATTATATTGTGGAAGAATTATATTACTGGAAAGGAATGTCATTACACTAAAATGTAACATGTGGCAAATACATGTATCTCAAGTAGAGAAGAAAGTCTACTTCTACCATTGCTATAATATGATTAATTTTGTAAATGCTAGTGCACAGTTTAGAGATAAGGAATAGATATCTCCTGCGAAATGCATTTATGTTAATGTTAAAGGAACGATTTAATGTGATTGGAAACTGGGAAATCAGATGGATTTAACCATTTGAAAACATTTTTGACTGGAACATTGTATGAATACCAAAGTTTTATGTCTCCTCTTCGAATCTGGCAGTGAAGACTAATGTTTTCATTGACACTTTTGTTGGCAGAATAAAATCAGGGAGTCTCCTCCCTGATAAAATTGACATGGGTATTTTTACTAGTCTGGTAGTCGATCAGGACTTATGTTTTTATTCATGCATATTGATAGGATGACATTAACAAGGTTATCATGAGTCTGGTAGTCAAGATTAATATTTTAATTCATGTATATTGATAGGATGACATTGAGTGAGTATATTGAGTCTGGTAGAAAGACTTCATTTTGTCATTCATGTATTATTGCTAGCATGACATTGACATGGGTATCTAGATTGCAAAACAAACATACACGGAGAGATAAAATTGTGTTGATTGATCGGCTCACCTGAAACCTAACACACACACACACACACACAACAACAACAAAAAGAGTCCTCGCCCAGGCACAGGTTGTCTAGAGCCACCCCTTGCAAACTTTTTTCCTTGAATAATATGGCATGGCATATATAGAGAAGGGAGGGACTTGTATTGCAGAGGAGTGAGGGCTAGCTTCTACATTATTCATGTGCCCTTGATTCTTTTTGTGATAAGTGATATATTGGTGTATTGAAAAGAAGCTTTGAAAGAAGAGGTTATAACTTTATTCTCTTATCTAACAATGAGAGGCGTCAAGATCTAACAACCATTGCATGCAGTTCATAGAATAGAAGTCATCTCCTTTTTGCATAGCAGGAGTTAAGTTTAATGGCCTAAATGTACTATAAACAATATTGATTAATATGAGCTTCATGTTAATACATAACAGCATTCTATTAAAATATTCAAATGTTTAGGCTCTACTACTTAAAAATAAAGTTTCTTTGCAGTAGTCCAGTATGTACCGACAACAGTATTGAAAGATTATGAAACTGATAATAGATATGCAAAAATCTGGGTTACAATTGTCGACTTCATCATCCTTTCTTCACTGCAACTCCAATATAAAACTAGAAATTTAATTCGTCATGAGGACGAATTAGGTGGTCTGTCTTCAATTCTTATGATCATGCTCATCTTCAATTCAATGATCCAATATAATGATGTTAATGTAAAATGATGTATTAAGATATGAATTGATGAATGAAGTACTGATGAACTGATAGATTGAACTGATGTGAAATGAACTGAATTGATGAGTTAAACTGATGAACTGATGAATGAACTGATGAACTGATAGATTGAACTGTGACCTGAACTGAAGTGATAACTTAACTGATGAACAAAATACTGAGAAATGATTATGATCAAAATCATGATCATAATGAAATTTAATGAAAATATAGATATAGAGAAGGAGAGAGGGAGACGGGTTATAGTCATGTAAAAATACATGAGCTGGACCGAAGGATGAAAGAGGAATCATGATCAGAATGCATACACTTGGAAGGAGAGAGGATAGTATAAGGAAACATGGTAGGGGTGAAATAAGAATACAAAGGGCAAAATGAAGAGCTAGAAGAAATTAAAGAAAATTACAAGAGATATCGGAGGGAGAACGAGAACCAGAGGCGGGAATGGAAGACGGTGAAAAAGTATACAATAAGAGGCAGAGACAGAGGGAAGCAGAGCAAGAGAGGGAGACAGAGATAGGGAGAGAGTGAAAGAGTAGAGAGAGAGAGATGCAAAGACAGAGCAAGAGAAGGATAGGGGGCAGAACAAGAGAGGGGAGGGAAACAGAGCAAGAGAGAGAGAAATAGAAAGAGATGCAATGGAGAACAATGCATTTAATATTTCCAGCATAAAAAGAATTGAATATTTATAATATTATATATAGAGAGAGAAGTTATAGACATGGAAACAATTCTATGTCTGGTGGGAGAGACGTAAACATTGCATATACCTGGGCTGAATAACTGGAAAAGTATAAACGTCTGGAAAGGAGACTAGCATCATAGATATGGGACAATTTGATATTGTTTTAGACTTACGAGATTAACCCTATAGTTTTAATCAACGACAAGGAATCCGATTTCCCATAGTGTTGTACATTGACATTCCTTAATGTAGTAATAACACGCAAAATAAGGCATTTCATTACATTGTTTGTGATTGTATATGTTCTGACATGTCGCCTTTAATTGCAATTTATTACTATGATGACATCATCAAAATGAAAAATAGTGGGAACTGAGCTTGTAGAGAATTGTCTTAGCTACAACATATCAAAATTTGGAAGAAAATCAATCAATATTTACCGAGATACAATCAATTTTCCATAAATATGCTGACGTCATAATATGCAAATTCGTATATTGGGTTCCAAGGCCATTATGATGATGTCATGAGTTAATTGAGGGTCAAATGAGACATGAAATCATATTTCCGACTCATACTCTATCCAAATATGAAAAAAAATTGAGGGTCCCGGTGCTTCCCAAAGAGCTATAATGGATTATGTATAAGCATGTTTTGGCCCATATATGCTATGTATTACAAGAGCTCGCGCGCACGGACATGTTTCTTGAACGGACGCTCATTCCGTTATTAATGGTCATAAAAGGATAAACATGGTATCAAATTGTTCAGAAAAAAATGAGGAATATCATGCCAAAAAAAAATAGGAGGAATTATTTTGCGTTCGGCCGTCACGAACGAAAACGCGCGTGCATTCATGTGTGTGCGTTTTTTTTGCGAAATACTTAAAATGACCTGAAACGTGTCCAAAATGAATTTGAGACGATTTGGAGCATTTTGAAATTTTGCGCGCACGCTGACGCACAGACGTACGCATGCGTGCGCATTTTTTTACCTGAAATTGACCAGACGGATATTGATCTTGATCATGATAAATATGAATGAGAAATGACTTCGTTATGAAGATATGATCATGAGTTGAAAGTACAAAAAAAAAAAAAAAAATGGCGCCTGGATGACGTCATGAAGACCTGATGACCTTGAAAATGTTATTGTCACATCTTATGACAATGACCCATGACTGTGCCAAAATTGAAAGAAATTGACAATACCGATCTTGAGTTATCGTCGGAACAAAAAAGTGCGCAGAAATAAATAAAAACTAGAAATGTAATTCGTCATGAGGACGAATTAGGTGGTCTGTTATGTAATCTGAATAATTGATCTTGTAGAAAATTGTCTTAGCTACAACATATCAAAATTTGGAAGAAAATCGATCCATATTTACAGAGATACAATCAATTTTCCATAAATATGCTGACGTCATAATATGCAAATTCGTATTTTGAGTTCCAAGGCCAAGGGGCATAGGGCAGAGCTGTAGAAAATTAAGGAACATTACAAGACATAATAGAAGGAGAACGAGAACCAGAGGCGGGAGAGGTAGAGGGTGAGAGAGAAGAAAAAGAGAAGGGCAGAGGCAGAGGGAGGCAAGGCAAGAGGTCGAGTTAGAGGGAGGCAGAGAGAGAGGGAGAGGGTAAAAGAGTAGAGAGATATATATATGCAGAGACAGAGCAAGAGAAGGAGAGGGGCAAAATAAGAGAGGAGAAGGGAAACAGAGCAAGAGAGAGGAGAAAGAGAGAGATGCAATGGAGAACGATGCATTCAATATATCCAGCATAAATAGAATTTAATATAGAGAAAGAGAGAAGTATAGACAAGTAAACAATTCTATGTCCACGGGAGAGACGTAAACATGCATATACCTTGGGCTGAATAACTGGAAAAGTAAAAACGTCTGGGAAGGAGACTAGCAAGGTGATTTGATATTGTAGCAGAGTTGGGAGATTCACCCTATATTAGGTTTAATACCAGATTTCCCATAGGGTTGTACTCAAACGATTGACATTCTTCTCCCATAGATATAACACGCAAAATTAGGAATTTATTACATTGTTTGTGATTGTATATGATAATCTATATATTAATACGCAAAATCGCCGCGGGGGGTACGTAACGGTCTGCCAATGTGAATTTTTAGACATCAAACCCGTCTTTCCTCGACCCTACCCGCCTCGGCCGTCGCTGAACGGCGACACCCGAAGGACTCGCGCATGCCGCGTGCCACGTCGACCCGTGGTCGCCGTCCATGTCGTTAAAAGGTGGTTTCGGGGTCCCGGGAGGACGGGCGGACGAGCACGGCCGGCGTCGTCCGTGCAAGGAGGCGACGAACCCGCGAGTGAGTCGGCGAGGCGTGCACCCGCCCTCTGCACGTCTAATCAAAGAGATCACACTATCAAGAGACAGTCCAGTCCATGATGTGTTGTAGCAATATGCACGTCGCAAAGGGTAGGGCCTATCCCGTGTTAGGCATCTTGCTATATGCAGTCTAATCAAAGAGATACTTTATCAAGAGAAACTCCACTCACGTCATGAGCGTAGCACATGCATGATGCGATGGGTTGGGCCTATCCCGTGTGGCATCTTGCTATATATACGCAGCAGCCAAACTGACGTCAACGTAATACGTGGTTCTACGCTCACACACACACACACAGTCGAATTCGTGCGACGGTTACAATATATTGGCACAAACAGTCCGATTTTTCGCGTAAAATCTTTACTTTGAATATATTTGTACAAATTCTGTGGACCATGCCAACATAATCATAGTCCAAGCTTCTGCTTTATTGGTCTTTTCATGAAAACTACATTGAAATCACAACAATAATAACGCAAATAGATTGTAATTGTCGAGACCATATAACTGAAGAGAAGAAAATTCAGCGAGCTTAGGTAATATCACATGCCTCCGCACGGGCAACTCCCGGTGTCAGGCCAGTCACGGCGCTCACACAATGCATTTAACCTA
This sequence comes from Mesocentrotus franciscanus, assembly GCA_037976565.1. Classification (NCBI taxonomy): domain Eukaryota; kingdom Metazoa; phylum Echinodermata; class Echinoidea; order Camarodonta; family Strongylocentrotidae; genus Mesocentrotus; species Mesocentrotus franciscanus. Next base: position 11,147,337 of record CP137669.1, on the reverse strand, counting down.
TGCGGTAACTGCAGCACTCTAGCTATACTGTAGTACCTGTATATAGCGTGTATTTAGATCATTCAATGTTTCATGTTTGAGCCGTGCAATTGTTGTTTTCTTTTATTTCTTTTTGAATGTGATGTGAATGTGAGTACGGTACGTACATGCTATTACAGAAGTGTGCAAGGAATGATAGGCCTACAGGTGGAAGCAGGCGCGGATCCGGGGGCAGGGGCCTTGGTCCCCCTCCCAGCAAAGAAAAAAAGAGAGAGAGAGAAGGAAAAGAAGGGAAAGAGGAGAGAAAGGGAAAGAAAGAAGAGGAAGAAGAAAAGAAAAGGTGTAAAAAGAAGGAGATGGGGGCGCGAAGGGCCTTGCCTCCCGGCTGTTGCCTCCCCTCATCAACAAAATAAGAGAGAAGGAAGGAAAGGGAAAGAAAAAGGAAAAGAGGAGATAAAGAGAAAGAAAAAAAGAGGAAGAAAGGAAAAGAAGGGGATATCAGTTGCAATTTTCGCCAACAAGTTGTGAATCGAGGGCCAAAAACCTTGCCTCTCCCCGCCCCGCCAACAAAAGAGAGCTAAAATGGAACAAAAAAGAGTAAGAAGAAAAGAAAAGGGTGAAAAGAAGGGGAGATCAGTTGCGATTAATCCCGCCAAAAACGTGTGAATCGGCCCTTGCCTCCCTTCCCCAGCACACCTAAAAGAGAGAGAAAGAAGGGAAGGGAAAGAAGAAAAAAAGAGAAAGAAGAAAGGTAGGGGAGATCAGTTGCGATTTTTCCCGCCAACAAGGTGTAGATCGGGGGCGCTTGCACTGACGGGGCTTGGGTGCTTGGGGCCTGCCCCAAATAAAATTCAAACGTGGTTTATTTCTAATTCGATACCGGTGATTTACAAATGTTGCTGAAATGACATAATTTTCCGAGATTTTTAGTACATTATACTTTTGTATGCGTTTGTTGGAAAATGACAAATTCCCAAATTTACAGTCAGGCAAGAAATATACTTATTTAGAGGCCTACATGTCAGGGTCCGCGGAACGGCAGGGCTCGGGGCTCGAGCTCCACCCCCTCCCCACTTTTTGTGAAAAAGTATATTAAAGAGAAATAGAAAGAAAGAGAAAAGAAAGAAAGAATAGTGACCTGCCAGTGTCACAAAATAATGAGGTATCAAAATATGCTCATCTGACCGTGATTAAATGCCTAAAACCCTGAGCTTCTGGGGCTCCGCCCTGACCCCACGCCAATGAGTGACCTGCCAGTGTCACAAATAAGGTATCAAAGTATACTCATCTGACCGTAATTAAATGCCTAAAACCCTGAACTTCCGGTGGCTCTGCCCCTGGACCCACTCAATGGCCCTAAGGCGGACCCCTGGATGCTTATCTGACGGTAATTTAATGCCTAAAACCCTGAGCTTCTGGGGCTCCGCCCTGACACCCGAATCACTTTGAAAACGTTGAGCGGGGCTTGCATGTAAGAGTGGGGTGATGCGGATTTTTTGTCTGCCCCGCCTCCCCCAAAAAAAACCGTTTTGCTCATTACGCCACATTACGTACCAATATTTGGCTCGCATAACTTCAAATTTGGGCCCCCTAAGGAATCCTGGATCCGCGCCTGGGTGGAAGGGATATAAAACAAATATACAATGACTCATTCTCGAACAAGTTAAAACTATTCGCACTCAGGAACATCAATACCTCCCTCGGGCCGCGATGGCCCTCGGGAGAATATAATACGATTTGATGTTCCTTCGATGCTCGAGTGTCATTGTATATTTGTATATTTGTATATTATTTTCAGTGCATGCATGAGAACAATATTCGTATAGATAACGAGAGTGAGGATCCGGAAAGGGATAGTGAAAAAGTAGGAACGAATTTAAGTGACGACAATAATCGTAATTAACGAAAGTAAAAAGAAAGTATTAGTCTAAAATATATGCATCAATTTTAATTACAAATTATTGATTTCACTGTTTTCTTCCAATTTTCAAGTTTTATTACATGATACATATTTATAAAAAAACAATTCAAAATGATACATGGGACAGCAAACAAAAGGTTGATATTCTAACGAGTACAATATTAATGAAAAGAAGAAGAAAAATTAAAAATGATAAAAAGAAATTATCTTTAAAAAATATTATTAAAAAAATAATAATAATATTAATAATAATGATCGATAGCACATATCTATTTTCAACCCCCCCCCCTCCCTAGAATCCCGTGGATTCTCCACGGGTCCTGCTAGTCTATATATTAATACGCAAAATCGCCGCGGGGGTACGTAACGGTCTGCCAATGTGAATTTTTTGACATCAAACCCGTCTTTCCTCGACCCTACCCGCCTAGGCCGTCGCGCTGAACGGCGACACAATTCCAAGCGGACCGCCGCGCATGCCGCGTGCCACGTCGACCCCGGTCGCCGTCCATGTCGTTAAAGGTGGTTTCGGGTCCCGGGAGGACGGGCGGACGAGAGCACGGCCGGCGTCGTCCGTGCAAGGAGGCGACGAACCCGCGAGTGAGTCGGCGAGGCGTGCACCCGCCCTCTGCACGTCTAATCAAAGAGATCACACTATCAAGAGACTGTCCAGTCCATGATGTGTTGTAGCAAATATGCACGTCCAAAGGGTAGGGCCTATCCCGTGTTAGGCATCTTGCTATATGCAGTCTAATCAAAGAGATACTTTATCAAGAGACACTCCACTCACGTCATGTAGCGTAGCACATGCATAATGCGATGGGTTGGGCCTATCCCGTGTGAGGCATCTTGCTATATATACGCAGCAGCCAAACTGACGTCAACGTAATACGTGGTTCTACGCTCACACACGTACACACACAGTCGAGTTAATTCGTGCGACGGTTACAATATATTGGCACAAACAGTCCGATTTTTCGCGTAAAATCTTTACTTTGAATATATTTGTACAAATTCTGTGGACCATGCCAACATAATCATAGTCCAAGCTTCTGCTTTATTGGTCTTTTCATGAAAACTACATTGAAATCACAACAATAATAACGCAAATAGATTGTAATTGTCGAGACCATATAACTGAAGAGAAGGTTAATTCAGCGAGCTTAGGTAATATCACATGCCTCCGCACGGGCAACTCCGCGGTGTCAGGCCAGTCACGCCATGCAATTTACCCTGTGCGGTAACTGCAGCACTCTACTGCTGTACCTGTAATACTGCAGGCTGTATAGCGTGTCTTTAGATTCTTCAATGTTTCATGTTTGAGCCGTGCAATGAATTGTTGTTTTCTGTTATTTCTTTATTGAATGTGATGTGAATGTGAGTACAGTACATGCTATTACAGAAGTGTCCAAGGAATGATAGGCCTACAGGTGGAAGGGATATAAAAAAAATATACAATGACTGATTCTCGGAACAAGCTAAAGCTATTCGCACTCGGGAACATCAATGAGACTGTTCTCTATCGGGCCGCGATGGCCCTCGGGATAATATAATACGATTTGATGTTCCTTCGATGCGAATAGTTTTAGCTAGATCCTCGAGTCACTTCGAGTGTCATTGTATATTTGTAAATTTGTATATTATTTTCATGTAGGACTAAATTAACTTAGCAATGTGTGAAAATAACCAAAATGATAATGGGAAGTACATGAGAACAATATACGTAGGCCTATCAGGGCGTCGACCAATCCATTACCCTGGGGGAAGTGGACACGCCCCACGATTTGGGGTTAAAATCTTTCTTTTTCTTTCTTTTAATTCTCTTCTTTCTCTGTGTTGACATCGCGGGAGGGGGGAACTTTATTCAAACAAGGATTAATAGTCCAGAACGGTACGAAACTATCTTTCTAAAAATTTCATGAAACAGGGATTAAGAGTCGAGAACGGTACAACGAATCGGCCGTTCTAATAATTTAATGACACGTCACAGCTTCGCGCTACGCGAGAGGACGGAAACTGAATTCAAACAAGGATTAAGAGAAAGTCAAAACGGTACAACGAATCGTCTTCTTTTTAAATAATTGAATGAAACGTCAAAGTTCCGCGCTGTGGAAAGGGGGAGGGGGACTGAATTCAAACGAGGATTAAGAGTCGAGAACGGTACAATGAATCGTCTTCTTTCTGTAATAATTTAATGAAACGTCACAGGGGGAAACTGAATCAAACAAAGATTAAGAGTCAAGAACGTACGAATCGTCTTCTTTTTTAAATAATTTAATGAAACGTCAAAGCTTCCGCGCTTTGCGCGGGTGGGAGGGAAACTGAATTAAAGCAGGGATTAAGAGTCGAGAACGGTACAACGAATCGTCTTCGTTCTCTTATAATTTAATGAAACGTCACAGCTTCGCCGCGAGGAGGAAACTGGATACAAACAAAGATTAAGAGTAAAAACGGTACAACGAATCGTCTTCTTTTAAAATAATTTAATGAAACGTCAAAGCTTCGCGCTACGCGAGAGGGTGGAAACTGAATTCAGACAAGGATTAAGAGTCCAGAACGGTAGAACGAATCATCTTCTTTCTCTTATAATTTAATGGAACTTCACAGCTTCCGTCGCGGAGGGGGAAACTGAATTTAAACAAAGATTAAGAGTCAAGAACGGTACAACGAATCGCCTTCTTTTTAAAATAATTTAATGAAACGTCAAAGCTTGAGGGTGTAAACTGAATTCAGACAAGGATTAAGAGTCGAGAACGGTACAACCAATCGTCTTCTTTCTCTAAAAATTTAATGAAACGTCAAAGATAAAAAAGATAATAAATGAACCGGTCACCAATGAAAGTACATGCCGTGAAACAGCATAACTAGAGAGAGTGACATGTAATTGTGTCCCCATGCTCAAACTCGGATTGCAATGACGCCCTTGATCCGGGAAAGGAATAGTGAGAATAATTGGAACGAAGTGGCGACAATAATCGTAAATAACGAAAATGAAAACGAAAGTAAAGTCTAAAATATCTGCATCAATTTTGATTACAAATTATTGATTTCACTGTTTTCTTCCAGTTTTCAAGTTTTGTTACATGATTCAGATAAAAATTTAAAAATTCAAAACGATACATGATGGGACAGCAAACAAAAGGTTGGTATTCTAACGAGTAAAATATCAATGAAAAGAAGAAGAAAAATTATAAAATGATAAAAAGTAGGCCTTTACAATGAAGAGAAATAATATCATCTAGCACAGAAATTATCTTTTAAAAAAATATAATAATAATTATAATTAAAAAAAATAAATAAATAAAATAATTCAAAAATTAAAAAAAAATCGATATCACATTATCTATTTACAACCCCCTCCCACCCTCCCTAGAATCCCGTGGATTTTCCACGGGCCCTGCTAGTATGTTATAATAGTCGAAGAAGATCATAAAATCAAATCTAAAACGACGGCAAAAAAAAAAAAAAAAAATGACCCACCAGGAATCGAACTTGGGTCGCCGGAATGGGAGGCAAGTGCTATGACCACTATACCAAAATAATCCACATAGACATTACACGTGAACGGAAAATGGAATTCTCAAATCTCACTTTGCAAGTGAAATATGAGCATGATCCCGGCATCTGATCGAAAAATAAAGGGCACACTTGTGATAGCTTATTGTCTCAGCTACAACATACTCCAAGCTCAGCAAAAACAAAACTAAAACGACGGAGATATTGCTCGCGAAAGACGGTAATGTAGAATCCAGTTTTCAGAAAAAGTCATGTCCCATAGAGAATACACGCAAAATGTGAAAAATTGACATGCCTCCTTTAATCGCCAAAATACGCCATGATGCCTTTGTCAAAATGAAAATCGTGGTGACTGCATTTGTAGAGAATTGTCTCAGCTAGAACATATCAAAATTTGAAAGAAAACCGATCAATATTTACAGAGATACAATCAATTTTCCAAAATATGCTGACGTCATAATATGCAAATTGAAATTTTGAGTTCGGAGGCCATTATGATGACGTCATGAGTTAATTGAGGGTCAAATGAGACATGAAATCATATCTCCGACTCATAATCTATCCAAATATGAAAAAAAATTGGGAGATCCCATCCATTCTGAAGAGTTACAATGAATTTTGTATAGGCATGTTTTTGCCCATATATGCTATGTATTACAAGAGATCGCGCGCAAGGACATGTTTCTTGAACGGACGCTCATTCCGTTATTAATGGTCATAAAAGGATAAACATGGTATCAAATTGTTCAGAAAAAATGAGGAATATCATGCCAAAAAAAAGATAGGAGGAATTATGTTGCGTCGTCGTCACGAATGAAAACGCGCATTCGTGTGCGCGCTTTTTTGCGAAATGCTTAAAATGGCCTGAAACGTATCCAAAACGAATTTGAGACGATTAAGAGCATTTTGAAATTTTGCGCGCTAACGCGCGGACGACGCATGCGCGCTTTTGACCTGAAATTGACCGGACGGATATTGACCTTGATCATGATAAATATGAATGAAAAATGACTTTCCGTTATGAAGATATGATCATGAGTTGAAAGTACAAAAAAAAACACAAAATGGCGCCTGGATGACGTCATGAAGACTTGATGACCTTGAAAATGTTACTGTCACGTCTCATGACAATGACCTATGACTGTGCCAAAATTGAAAGAAATTGACTTAATTGATCTTGAGTTATCCTCGGAACAAAAAAGGGGGAGAAATAAATAAAAATAAAGAATAAATAAATAAATAAATAAATAAAGAAAGAAAATTCTGACGAAAACAATAGGTGATCTGTCGATACCGACAGACCACCTAATAAATAAATAAAGAAGAAAGAAATTTCTGACGAAAACAATAGGTGATCTGTCGATACCAACAGACCTCCTAAATAGCAACCCAAACAAAGTTGTACATTGGTATGTGAAGGTGTTTACTTCTATAAGACACCTGTTAACGTTATTCTTTCCTATGCCCATGATACTCCTGTACCTCACCCAAGGGCCCTGAAACGATCAACCTCCTTCCTGGCATGCAACATGTGAAACATTTTCTCCAAAAACATTTCCATATTTGAAGTAATCATTAGAAACCTGCTGCTTTTCCTTTCTTTTCCTTGGTAGGTGATTCGAAAATTCTCCAATGTCTAGAGATGGATAGAAGTTTAAATTAGCTTTGGGATTAGGAGCCCTGTAGGCATGTCATTGTAGAGGAATGTACGTCTGGCCAATGTTTTCAAAGTGTCTGTGAATCTGAAAGAGAGTGCAAATATTTAGATGCGTCATAGCCCTAGCTTTTGTCTAACTCCATGGATGATGAGTATTTATCATTTGTGAGTGGTAGGACTATATTGGAAATTTGTGTCATCTGACTGGTATCTGATTTTGTTTACAAGAATGTTATTTTTGTCAATTTCTAGCCATTTAATAGAATTGCTTATGACAAATACTACTCATAATTTATTCCATGCAGTATGCACTATTTCTAGAGGGGAATGATTCCTCTAATTATATATTTTTGAAAAGTAGTTATCTATTTATCTCATGTTGCTGCTCAATAAAAAGATTTAGTCTTTTCTTGTATTGCCTGAATTGTATATTTTAATGTATGTGCAATAAACTATCTCAAAAGAATTCAACTAGGGTAGGTAGCTTAGCGAAATGTAATGGCATGAAAAAGACGCATCTAGAATGCAAAAATGCATAATAGTTAGTGATGTTTGTTAATTAAAAGTTCTTCTTGAGATATCTGAATGAAAGTTTAGCTAACATTAAGCCTCATCAAGATGGTGTATGTATTTCCCAGCTCATATCCTAACAATGTGGTCCTTCTTTGGTGTGATGGAATTATGATTTTGGGTAATTATGCTGTTTGCGTTCCAGATACAACTTTTCATGCCACTACATATTGATATGCTTCCTTATAGCACATACAAGTAATACATTACATAGCATATCTTTGCACATGCACCTTTAGATGTTTCATTTTTATCTGCTGAGAGCCAGAAGGATGTTAACTGGTATACTTTACAAAAAGTTAATGCCTTTCTAGCTCAACAGATGATGTGGCTCTGTATAATCCCTAATATTTAGTTTTGAATCAAGAAATGTATATATAACCCCTATAGACTTATGTTTGAGATGCTTTTTGACAGTCTTTCTGTAGAAAAAGAAAGAAGGAAGAACATAGTTAAGACAGAAATGCAAAGCAGCTCTAGCGTATGACTCAAGGGTGAGGACTCCAGCCCCTGTGGTTTATACTTCCATGATGAGAGGAAGTTAATGAGGTGCTTCATCTTCTTTCTTTTGTTTGGTGGTTTCCTACATGTATCGTGTTACCACTTGAAGAAAAGACCTGTAAATAGATCCATTATACATGGCCATACTATTCAAATATTCATGCTCTTTGTTAGTCTGTTGACATATGGTTGATAAAAATGATTGATTCAATAAGACCAAAAGTATGATGAACTTTTTTATGAGCTACAGTTTGACTGTTCCCTGCACCGGCAGGTATAAGTCTTGAAATGAACGAGGTACCTATGCATTAACTCTATTGATTTTCATTTTCAATTAAAGAAAACAATGGACTAATAAATTTATGCAAACATGTGGTATATCATTGTGATATATTGACTTGATATCAAATAAAATGAAATGAAGGTCAGTAAAATGTTGAATTATTTGGCCCAACCCAAGGGTCTCGATTAATCTTTATAAAAATAAAGGTAAGGCCAAAATTAATTCCTATTATCTTGTCCCTTCCTCCTTCTCCTTGTCACCTACCTCATTTTTTGTTGTTATTTGATATGTCTTTGTTCTGAAATTAAACGCACAAGTATCTCAGGACATCTAGGTAGTTAGATAATAGAATTCAGCAATATAATGCAGTTTCAATTTGTTTCAAGCCCTTGAAGTGCATGTACAAGTTAAATGCAAAAATATGAATTAAATGCAAAAATATGAATTTGCATTTAAATTTGACCCAACAGCATTTTTATGTACGCGAAAAAACATCAAATATCAAATAATATGGAACCCTCTCCTCCTAATTTGAAAAAATCTGAACAAAAACTCTGAATCAATTTTACTAGGCCTAAGCATACAAAATTACAAGTTAGGAAATCGATGTATAGGATAAGCATGTACATACATTCATTTCAAATCTGTTTTGCCAGTTTGAGATGAAGAGATCAAGATGCAACTACATGACAGCATGATTCCAGAAGCTGAAAATACACCAATGACTCACTGCTGAAAGAAATCAACTGTTTCACTGACAGTAGAGCTCAAAACAGAATTTGGAAGATTTTATTCAATTTGTTAGACATGAGGGTATCCTGGGGTCACTTACAGGATTCTTTGTAAGTGAGCAGTGGAAGAGGACAGAATCTTATTTATTTAGAGTGATTCATGTCTCTATTTCTCTCATCTACCTGCATGTCTTCCTGATCATTTAAGTAAGTGGATAAGAGTGGGAAATTGTACCTTATCTTATTGGACTGATGCCACCCACTTTAGCCCAAATAGTACATTCTTAGGAGATGTTTCTCCCTTTCTTGTCATATTTAAAGGGTTTTTAGTTTTAGGAGAAATTTCACAGGTAATTTTTTAAAGTGAATCATTCTAAGGGTTTTATATGACCTGCATGTATCGAAAAAAATAATTAGGAAATATTCAGTAACTTGAGATTCAGTTCAGTGTAAAATATTTGTTTGTTCTTGAGACCTCTTTCGAATTTGATATATAGAAATGTGATTACCTCATTGCTATTCTTAGGGGTTTTCCTTTTCCAGGGCTCTTTTTCAGATGTTTACTGAAATAGTTTTCTGCCCCAGAGGATTACCATAAAAACATACTTCTTTAAGCTTGAGATATTGAAAATATTAGAGTAATCATCACTCTTGCAACATGGACTTGTATTTCTCCTCACTACCAGACTTCCAAACCTTCAAAATTGATTAACCATAATGGTAAACAATGTTTATAAGAATGGAGACAGCCACCGAGGGTCATTGATGGTGAATATAAAAATCTGAATGACTCAAAGACAGGCAGGGTTGGAGAGGGAAGGAAGAGCACCTGCCATGTGATTCTGGAGGGCATCAGGTGGAATTTTGTGACTGAAAATATGAGTGTGGTCTTGATATTGGCACTGTTCCATGCTGTTCTATGCTCCCCCTCCCTCTTCCTGACTTTATAGTCTTGGATACAAAGGCATTTTTCTCTCTTTCTATCTCCCCATCTCTCTCTCTCTCTCTTTCTCCCTCTCTCTTTCTCCCTCTCTCTCTCTTTCTCCCTCTCTCTCTCTTTCTCTTCACCTCTTTCCCTCTCTATCCCCTCTCTTGCAATTGCATTGTGATCAGTGAAATTGTTTTAAATAGTATTCAATATAAAAAAATTGATGGAAAAGGAAGTCTAATTGTTCAGGTACTTACATGTATTCTTATATCAGTGTATGTATGATATTGTAGATTAAAGAGAAGGTTGAGTTCTGGGAAGAGGTGAAAAATAATTTGTGAGCGTTATCATTGTTATTATGCAAGTGTGGAAGAACATCAGATAAAAAATGTTCCCTGAAAAGCATGGCTCTTCAAATGCTTTCATATTCTAAATATGGCATGTAACAACATAAAAATCGGGAACAGATTTTTATGCCACATGTTCGTGTAGCCCCATATACATCTTTCTGTGTACAGTGCTTGTAACTTTACCAAGACTGGGCCAAATTTCTTATCATTTTGATGATTCCAGAACCTCGCAGTACACACCAATACTTATATGCTAGATGATCAACCTTTTCTGATCGATTCCACACTGTTTCTTTCACAATGCAATTGCATGACCAGAACTCAACTTTATCTTTAAGGCATTTCCTTAAAAGAACCATGACTCAAAACTTCTAGCATGCATTCATCAACTATGGAAGATGCTGTTTATGCTTATTACAAATGGTCTATTGGTCTTTAAAAATCAGGTTAAGTGGGCCAATTCTGTTGTGTATTTTGCACTGTAGATAACAAGTGGGGACTCTTTCTCTTCTCCTTTACAGAACTTCTATGTTATCTAACGATAAGTATGAATGAACCCTATCATGTTTACATGCCTCTGAGCCTTTACGAGGAACCTTCTAATTCTTAATAATTCTTAATTCATTGATACACTGCCTTACAATCCACTGTCTCTTAATGTACAGTAGTGGAAATCCACTCTTTTAGGAGTCACTAACCATCAATTTGTTGTTTTTTTTTGCTTGTTTTTTTCAGTAGGACTGGAAGTTCATGCTCTAAAAAAAGTTGAGAAATCCACTCTATAAAGAGTGATTTACCCACTTTCAGACAGGATCACCAAATTGTTACAAATTTAATTTCCCTCCCTCGCTCCTGTTGGGCATAAATGGGTTAAATCCTTGTTTTGGCATGTTGGTCTCAGGCTAGTCAAGTTTTCCTGAAAATTGATTTCTACCTGTGTAAAGTTGTAATCAATTAGTAAGTTGTACTCATATGTGTGCCGCCTGATCTAGTTCTGTTTCTGTTTTCATTTGACCGTGCAATATGTGATAGAACATTATTTCAAAATGTAAATATTCATCACAAATTTGCAGGCATTGTGTCTTTGAGATGATTATTGTGCATACTTTTTCTTCAGATAAATTGTAAAAATCTATTCTATTAATTAATCAATTGATTAATATTATTTTTCTTCCAGAGCGTTGGCTGTGATATGATGCTTGACTCTAATACTGTAGAAGACATGTGTAGAGATTGTGGAGGGGATAACAGCACTTGTCGTCTGTTTGAAAATAGGTTTACAAGGAGGAGACTTCCTGAAGGTATGTACATCCTACAGCCTTAAAAATCAGTTTATAACAAATTTTGTATTGAAAAGTCAAAGGTATTTGGTAATTATGTGGCCCATACATTACCAAGTATCATGCAATGATGAACATAATCAAGATCAAAAGTAGCTCTTTTGTTGATATTTTGTCTGATCTAACTATTTTGGAATTGCTACTTTTAAGTATCAAGAAAGAACAGCCAATGATTCCATGTTATTATCCATGTATTTCCATTTTTTCCTTCCTCAACAGGTTATAATGACATTCATATCATACCCGCTGGAGCTACAAATGGGCGTATTGCAGAGATTCGGGGCTCCCATAACTATCTTGGTAAGTCTTATTATCCATTTATTTTTGTTAATAACTTCATTTAAAATATAACTCTAGATAAAACTATGCTTCCTAAACAAATTTATTAAAAGGATCCATCAAGGGACTTTTATAGAAATTGTGTCATATTGACACACTGACCTTATTAATTCAAGTGCTTAAGAAGTTGAAAAAGGCCACAAAGTTTTCTTTCAGTTTTTGTTAATATTCAGATGAATGATTATTGATTGAAAAAAAAAAATACTGATTTGATCTGGCTATATTCTTGAAAGGATTTAATAACAAGAATATAAACAAACAAATAGTAATTGGATTTTCCCTTTTTCATATATATGAGATTTCATACATGTATACATCAACAATAAAGTGATGTTGACCACAAGTAAGCTTGTAGAATGACTCTGAAGCCACAGAGTAAATAAGAGGGCATTAAGGGTGTGAAGTACACCTCACATTTGAGGTTAATACCCAAAAGATTACAGCATTTGAACCTGAGCTACAACAGACTTTGTAAAGTGATCCAAATTAAGTCTATTGTCAAAGTATATTTGACAAGTGGAATTTATACCAGAGTGATTTTCGAAGTGTTGCTTTCATTCAGTAGCCATAAGGCAGGTTATAGGGGTTGGCGGCTAACACAGTATAAGTTAGCCATCTTATAGGGTATAAGAAATGGGTCTGAAAAGTTTACTTCAGTGATTTATCAAAGTGGTCTTATTCTTCTTGTACCCTCTATTCTTAAAAAAAGCTTGAAGGAATGTGATGTACCTGGAAATATCTTGGTTCATAAAACAATTTACCCTCTTGGTCCTATCAGATATGTTTTGAAAAGATTGACATGTTTTTGATATATATACTCATGAAATTATACTTTTCTATTTAACATTCTCTTTGCAAAGCTGATACTACACCTTTTCTTCATTTAATTTGATTATTCTCTATTAAGTGCAAATTTGAGCATAGGACAGCTCTCCAAATTAAACAATGATAGATTTATGACAATGTATATACATGTAAACCCCTTGTATATGTTGTAATTTTGAAATATATCATCTTTTTTTAAATCATAGAAAATTGTTACATTTCTTCTTGAAAAATCTCCTCTAGAAATGTTTCTACTTTTTTGTTATGTCCTATTTTCTTCAAATCTGTTGGAATAAGGGATGGCTTGACAAGTACTTGGGCCTACTTGTTTAGAAGAGAACTTTGAACTGACAGCTCTACAATATCCAAGCGTATCAATATACAACAAAGAATGTAGAAGTTCATTGCAATCAAAAGATTAAAGGATCTTGGTGTAGCATTTCTTAACATGCATGACTTTATGAATAGAGATTTGTGATGAGGATCACAAAGTCAACATATTTTCAGACTTTTCTTATTTCTTATTTTCTGAGAAGGAAAAGTTCACCAACCTAAAACTTCCTGAACCCCTTTCCAAAATGTTATCCTATCCCATATTACCACATTCAAAAGTCTTAATCTTTTTTGAGCCAGCCTTCGGGTATTTTTTGTTTAGGATGCTGAACCAAGAGTAATGAGTCATGTTTAAGCTATAGCTACCAGTGAAAGAAAACTAGGTTCTAGATTGTAGGTAACACAAACATGAATTTCCCAGGAATATTGTGTTAACAGAAAATTTGTAAAAGACTATTTTTTGGAAGATGTGACAAAGGGGAGCAGTTCATGAATTGTCCTTTGAAAACTGAAATTCCACTGTTCAGAAACTGTTTTTTCTATTCCACTCTATTCAGATTCAAATGGTGATAGTTTGCTATTATATTTGAAATGGATGGAATATATGGGGGAGTCCTTTATCAAAAGAGAAGCATTAAACAAAAAAAATGAAATGGTAGCGGTGTTCTAATATTTCTCTGTATGAACAGCTTTCATTCTCCATAACAATAAACACACAGCTAGCCAGTCAGGTCACATTAGGAATCACATCTTTGTTAAGTCATTATTATTGATGTGTTTTTAATCCTAATGCCTCAGTAAATGACATATCTCATTTATCAAATAGTTGTGATAAAGCATTCCAGAACTATGTGATACACATCATAACAATTGAGCATACACCCATAAAAGAATTGCGCAAGATGAAAGAACACCGTGTTTTGTGGTACGAGGAACTACAGATGTGTGAACAAATACAGCATCAAGTAATAAACCCTACTATGCAAACACTAATTTTGTGAGAAAAAAGATGATAACATGCAGAGATTTTCAAGTTATTTATTCCTTTGATGGGAGTTATTCTGCATGACTTCCTTTGATATATTTTCATATTGGTATATTTTATTTTATGGTATTTACTGCAGTTCTTTGACATCAAAATACGTCCTAATATCTGTATCTCTATAAAATATTTATACTGATTTGAGCTATGTTTTTTATGTGGGTAATATAGTATGGAGAATACAAGAGATGCTGAAAACATTTAAGCAATTTCATTTCATTACCAGAAAATAAGTTGTCAAATGTGATCTCCTGAACCCAAATTAAGAAGTACCTCTTGGCTGTAAAAAAATGCACTGACCAACTTTATAATGTTTTGATGAAGGTTGTTTATTCCTAAGTGATAAAGAGAGTGTGCTTTAATGATGATAGTACATTATTATTGTATGCGAAACACAATCAATACTAAAACCGAGAAACATTTAATTCTAACTTTTATTAATGTGAGATATATAATTGATCAACTAAATATAGTCAAGGTATTCAGTGATTTTTTTTTCTGTTTCCAAGAGTCTGGGCTCTAATAGGCTCTTAAAAGAACATTCCACTTTAAACCTTGAGTTACTATGGATGCTTTGATTATGTATTATCAATCTTGAGTGCTACGCAAATTTATTCTGTGTCTAACATTTTGACACTTCAATTCTATTTTGGAAGAGGTGTCCTCATTGTTTGTTATTAGCACCCCTAAGCCCTGGGTGGTGGAGAAATTACAGTTGATTCAAATGAGATAGAATACCAAAGAATGATGGGTGGTAACATAATCACCTTGTCATTAATGTTCTATTGAGAAACATTTACTTGTTGCTTAAGAGTAAACATTTCAATTGCTTTCTTTCTTTTTCTGTGTCTGTCCATTTATCCTTGATGTAGCTATTCTTCTGGCTCTCCCTCTCTTTCTTTTCTCTCTCTCTCTCTCTCTCTCTCTCTCCCCCCCCCCTAATTTCTCCCGCTCCCCTACACACTCTCCTCTCTTCCTAGTTTCCCTGTGTTTTCTTCCCTCACACTCTCTTCCCATACTTCTCCCTCTCCATACTCTCTAATAAATTTACTCACAGAACATAAGTTCAACTCCTCCCCTTCCCGAAACCCCCTCTCTCTCTCTCTCTCTCTCTCTCTCTCTCTCTCTTGCTCCCTTCCTCCTCTCTCTCATTCATTTCTCAAGCAATATGTAATATTTACTAACACTCAGAAGTTTGAAGGTCCAGTGAGTATATAGCCTAGCTGGCAGGAAGGGATGAAGGTTTTTCTTTTAACATTTTTGTTTGTAAGTGATTTACTGCTGAAAAGACCATTACTAAATTTCAAAATACATTTCAAAAGAGTCATAAGAGCAAAAAGTTGATGAAAATCATCCTTGTCAGCACTTATGTTATCATGGGACTGCTTGCTAAATGGAATCTTACAATTATGTATAGAAGCCTAGAAAGTATGTCATCTAATTTTCCTATTGTAGAATTTAAAAGCTAAAATTACCCTAAAAAGGTATGCACTGAGAGTGTTTCAAATAAGACCCCGTTCTCACTCACTTTGAAAGTGGTCTTAGTTAGACCGCTCCAGAGGAACGGGTCTTGAGGAACGGTTTGCGAGGGTTCACACTCCGAGCAGTTTTTTATGGCTCAAACCGCTCCACGAGTCAAAGTGGTCTTGTTGCTATGGCAGCTCAGGTCAGCGGGTAAATTTTTCGCGAATACTAAGCGTATGTACCGTACTACATGTTTCGCGTGCAACGTCACTAGACCACTTCCGTTCAAAGTACGCTTCCGTTCACACTCGTTAGAGCGCTCCAAACCGCTCTTAATAAGACCCGTTCCTCAAGACCACCTCCCGAGGTAGCGGTCCAGAAGTCCACTTCCTGGACCACTTTGACCTTTCTCACTCACCTAAGAACCGCTCCTGAGGAACGGGTCTTAGTTAGACCGCTCCAACGAAGTGAATGAGAACGGGGTCTAAGTAATTTATCTGAGAGAAATTTAAAGATTCCATAAACTTTAAATGTGTTTTTCCAAACTATAGAATTAAAGGCAGAAACCATTTGAAGTCTTACTTGTCAGTGTTTGTCCTTAAAAGTACCCTACATGAATTAGGTATAAATTCATCATAATTTGGGGTTTCTAGAACAAGTATAAAACTATGAATTCCATTATAATTTGAGGTCTTACATCCATTGGAATACACAGACTTCCTGTCCCATTGTTTGCTTCTTTGTGTTTTGTTTTTAAGTGTCTTTTCTTTTGTGTGACAGGAAGTTTTTGTCAAATTGAAAAACAATAGCCTCTTATTGAGCATATTGTGGATCAGAGAACCATAGATAAAGCAATTACTTGTCCATCATTAAGTTCTGATCAAATTCCATATTTCCTTTATTCAGAAGTGTCAGTGATTTCCTGCCTAATGCATAGGTGTGCATTCGAGGAGATT
This sequence comes from Mesocentrotus franciscanus, assembly GCA_037976565.1. NCBI lineage: Eukaryota > Metazoa > Echinodermata > Echinoidea > Camarodonta > Strongylocentrotidae > Mesocentrotus > Mesocentrotus franciscanus. Next base: position 11,130,605 of record CP137669.1, on the reverse strand, counting down.
TAATGCCATGCATGATATATATTGGCATTCTTCTTTGGATCAATGTTTGAGTTTGAGTTTGAGTTTGAAGTTTTATTATCCAAACAAAAAGTACATCAATATTACAATCAATGTGCATATTCATATTTTATTCTGGTTGCTTTCAAAAGACCTCTGCTGCCTGATTAGGTTTTGTGTGATGATATGTTTGCATCCATATTTGTAGCAAAAGGCGGTTTATTTTTTTAGGTGTGTGTGTAAGTTTATTGCCCGAAAGTATTATTATTTTAGGGGTGGGTAGACGGTGCATCATATTTTTAGAAATTCCTTTTCATTTTTTTTTTAAATTCTCCTAAAAGATGTAGATTATTTCAGTTGCATGCACACATAGTCTTCAGCAGTCATGTAAATTTCTATATGCCTGTACATGTTTTTGAAAAGGCCTTATTAAATGCTGTATTATTGCTCTGAGATCAACTTGAAAATAACATACTTCACCAAGAGAAGATTAAAAGACATCTCCCATAATCATAGCAATCATCGTAAGGGAATGAAGAGGTTGTGTGTGTGTGGGGGGGGGGGGAGGGAAGGGTTGTCACCACACCCATGTCTCTTTATTTTTTTCTCTATCTTTATTCCTTTCTTTCTTTTATTGTTGTTAGAGGGGAGGATGTGAGGGGGAGGGGGGGGTGGGGGGGGCTGAGACATGCAATGCCTCTGACCTTAATGGCATTAAATATGTTTATGTGAAATCTTCTAAATGTAATTTTGTAGCATCTCTTAATTCTGTATGCTATCTGCAACAAACATTTTTGTTTTCCTAAGAAAGTAAAGTGCACTTGAGAAGAAAAAGAACGTCAATGCCTTGACATTAATTGCACAAAATTTGAACCATAATGTGGTGCAGTAGATATCTAGTCAGGCATTTCCTCTAGTAATAAGCGAATATATATTAGAGTACAAAGCAGATGTATCTTTAATTTTCCAAAATTTGCATTATGGGATAAGCAAGCCTTTCAAAATTGCAGTCAATAATTAAATTTTAAGACAATATCTTAAGCAAAATGTGGAGAAAAAAAATCATGCATTTTCACCTTCCTTTTTTTCCAGCACTCTTGCATCACACTATTAATATTACCCATATGGGAGAAATGCCTAATTAATCCCTTCATGACCCCCTATATATAATAAGCCCATGTCAATGAATTTCACATGTTGTAGTTGCAAGTATATTTTTGTGAATAAAATTCTTGCCACTCTGGGACAATTTTGATTTACTAATTGGATGTCTGCTCAATGTCTGGTATATAATTGCACTATTTGATTTAAATCAGTTGGAAATCATTACAAGAGGAAAGCAAACGATATGAAGATCTTGGAATCTGGAAAATTTATTACTGCTCTGTTTGATAGATGTCATATTTCTCTGAGCTGTACTCTAATATTTTCAGGATGTGAAAGGCTCCCAGTAAACTTTATCAGATTAAGCAAGAAAATTTCTTGTGTGAGTCAAATGGACTTTTGGCTTGTGACTGCTTTTTAAGAAAAAGAAGTTTAAATATGCCTTTTGAGATTCTCTTAAAAAGTATTAGAACAGTGTGTCATCTGTGACCCAGAAAGGCATTTATGCACATATAGTATAGTTTAAACAGTATTAATGCCATTCTGGGCTGGCTATCACAAGGCAAACCCATAAGATTGTGATATAAGTTTGAAATTACCTAGTCTGAACAAAAAAAATCTTTGACACTACCCAAAGTGTAAACAAATTTCATGTTAATGGTAACCATAGCCCCATCCAGAATATGACACACTGCCCTATAATGTCATGCATAAAAAGTTTAAAATTTAGTATTTTCCCACTTGTTTGGAAGGATATCTGCTCTTGTGATAGCTCAGGAAGTTTGATTCAAGTTACGAATGAAATATCCTTGTTGATGATAATAACTGTAATATTGAGTGTTGTTGTTATTGTTTTTTGTAAGGAAATCAATCATTGATCTTTATAAATGATGGAATGGATTTAACTAATTAGAATGTAAAGCAGTGGAACTATATACTTTCCTGGGCCATACCTGCATGTACACAATGTACAGAGATTCTTTATATATCTGCTTTTGTTGAAAAAACCCAAACAATGCAATAAATCTACACAGATAAACAAGGAGTATTAACTTTTACTTGTTGACAGAAGAAATTTCAAGTTTGGAAATCATTCATTGTACCATCTGGATATATCAAACTTTGCACATGTTGGTTAGCGGAAAACATGTAAGAAATAATAAACATCTGTATAGCATTTGTTCTACTGAACTAGTTGCTGTTAAATTAGATTGAATATTTAGGCATATGTCTGCAGAATTAGGTTGTATTTTTTCATTCAAACAGGGTTGTATCCATGGTAATTGTAAAAGCACATGTCCAAATATTTGCCAAAAATGCAAGGTATGAACGTTTAGTGGATTGTATGGTCCTGAAGTTATAAATGCAAACAGAAAATTATTACAACCTGCAAATCAAGGTTAATACCTTATTTCTGATGATCTATTATGATGATTACAGCTTAATTGTATGCAATTAAATTGGATCAAAGTAATTGGCCTGAAGGAAAGAAGAAATTAGAAGAAGTAGGGGGAGAGATATCCTAAAGAGATGTGACATAGATCAAGAGTTCTTACGTAGGGTCCAAACATGTTAAATGTTGTTTCAATCACTGAAGAGATTAGTCCAACAGTGACTGAGTGTAGGTTTGTTAAACAATCTGTGAAATCATCTGACGTGAGCTAGCTTTCGCTTGCTTTGTGACTGCAAAAAAAAACAAAAAAACACAGAAACAAACTAAACATCCAACAACCTAAAACAACCTAAAAGAAAGAAAAAAACATTTACACAATTATATAAATAGCGTATTATTGTTATTATTTTTTTGTTGATATGGACAAGGTGGAACCTTTTGGTCTTGATATTTCCTTTTTTTCTTTTTTAATATTTGAATATTCTTTCAGCTCTAAGGAATGTCCATGGTGAATACTATCTGAATGGTGATTTCAGCATAGATCTTCCTCACTCCTTCAAGTCAGCCGGTACCACCATGGACTATGATCGCAAGGTTGGAGCACCTCAAGAAAAAGCAGAAGTCATCACATTTCTTGGACCTTTAGAAGAACCTCTCTTCTTAGTGGTGAGTTAGAAATACATTTTTCTATCATTTTATTTCTGAGATGGTCATATCAATGATTCAAGTTTTCAACTGTAAACCTTTTTCACTTTTTTGAATTACAACATTTACAGTGTCAATTGTGATTAAAATGTTACATGGCCTGGAACTTTAGCTATTTTATTCATGCGCAGTTCCTGGTTTTGTATTAATATTTATTTCCAATAGGATTGGCACTGATTATTCTCAGGCCCAGCATTTATGGATTCACAGATATTGGAAGTCTTTGCAAAGATGAAGTGATGTCAAGATTTTGCATTTTGCAAATGACAAAGCAGCTGTTATGGAATATATTACACAGTAGGAAAGGTTATCCAGAGAACAGTGTGGTGTAGATACTGCAAGATACAAAGTTTTCTTGAAAAATGGAAATACAGTGTAGGAAGTGACAGAGACTGAAAGAAAAGGAAGTTAGAGAGAGAGAGGGGCAGACAGAGAGAAGGGTTGGGGGGTGTCAGACACCCAAAACATAATCAAGGTGAAAACTGAGATGCTGAGAATGTTTAAAAATCTGTTGAAAATACACCTGTCCTATATATCATTTACTTTACTTATTAAACATAAGTCCCATTCTCTTTTTATCTAGCACTATTGTGTGTAAGATAAGTGAGTACATGTATAACCTTCTTTTTGAAAAGACATTGCATTCCTTATACAGATCTGCTAAGACATGGAGAGAATCTAAACAATTGTACTTATATGACCATGATTTGCTTATGAATTGATGTAATTTCGTCGGCTAGATGAAAGCCCCTTTCTCTTCAGGGAATAAATAATAAGAATAAAATTAATCCCTTACAGCCTAGGTCAGTGGAGATTAGATAGAGCTGTCCATTATTGTTGTGGCAAAACTTCAAAACCATGCAATCTGCCACCATTGCAAAAGGAAGATGATGGTGGACAACAAAGTTCTGTCTTTAAGGTGCATACATTCCACCTTGGATTCAACAAGAACGTTTTCATCACATCTGCGGGGATGGTTGAAAGAACTGCTAACCAACAAATGATGTGTTAGGAAGTGGTTCTATTTAGGGACCTCCTTTTCCATTACTTTCACACTCTTGTAATCCTCCGGCTTTGTATCTTGCTTCCTCTGCCTGGGGTAGTATAGATATCTTAAAGGTACCATTTTGAAAATGTGTGTAAATCAACTTTCTTGGTTGTTTTATCTATTCTAATATGTTTGAAAGAACAAAATGGAATGGTAAATGGTTAATGTAAAAAAAAGAAAAGAGATAAATGATAATCTAACCTAAACAGGACTGATAATGCTCTCCACTCATCCCCCCCCCCCACTTTTGCATCGCTGGTTTATCTTCTGTAGACCAAATACAATATCAAACATTGCTCATATCTTCCATACATGGGTTCAACTTTATAAATTGGTCTTTATTTTTCGAAATTTTATGTTTCAAGGATATGTATTATAGAGTTGCAAAATCTGTGACACTGCCATTTCACATTTAGAATAACTTGTGAGAAATGGTCCTTGTTTTTGTCAATGAAAAGACTGTACTATCAGCAGGCTCACAAAGTAAATTCTTGGACCCCATTCAAAACTATTGCCATCAACTGACTGCAATTCAAGCCAAAAGTTAATAGCATGAATTACCTGCGCAGACATTAGGTGATAAAATATATTGGCCTCCAACTGATCTAGTTCCCAAAATAACAGTTGATGTCATGATCAATCTCAACCCCAACATTTGACATTTGACATTTTGTGTTTTACTTTGAAATGAAACAATAGCAATTTATATATTGGTTTTATTTCAGCTTAATATAGACTTTCCATGAAGTGCAGATTAAGGCTACATATTTGTAGGTAAATAGATTCAAAGAGTTGCTAAAAACATACTTTTCGCTTTCTGTATAGAATGAATTTAGAAAATTGAAATATTTATGGGATGATTGAGAAACAGTATTAGGATCAAACATGGGAACTCAAAGGTTATAATTGAAAATGACAGAGTGCATTTCTATAAATAGCTATTTTATTTCATGAGCATCTGACTAATAAATGGTAAATAAAAGACAATATTTTACTCTTGAAATGCCATTTTGAATGGCCTGATATATCTTACCAGTATTTTGGGATTAATTGTAGTGACAAGATTTATCTCATGGTCAATACCCCCCTCCCCCTTGTATTTGTTTATAGGAAATATGTGACATTTGGATTTTCCTCATACTAACTCCTTTAGTCTATTTCTTCTCTCTTCCATAAAGTTTTTAGTCTTCTTTGCTGTTCTAAGCTATTAAAACATGCATCCTTGTTTTCATAGAAAAAACAAGCTTTTCATAAAACATAAAAACTACATGAATGTATTTGCCATTTAAGACTAGGTTCTCCAACAAAATGAAGTAGGTCCTACATTCTTGGCTTTGGAATTAAAGATGTTATATTCCTTACTTTAAACAATATCTCTAAATCATAATCACTGGCATTCGTATTTGCAAGGTGAAGTTTTATTGTGGTGTTCTGAAGAGAAAAAAAAGGGTTTCCCATTGTATTTTAGCTAACCATTGTCTGAAGAAATCAGTTAAATTCTGTATTAGGCCTACAGGAAGGAGACAGCTCAGTAGTCAACTTTGAACATTTTCCTGCTCTGAACTTGTCCATATTCTTCAAAGTAGGTATTTTTCAGATTAATTAACTTTGTATTCTACCTATTTTGTCACAAAGAAGACCCATCTTTTGTCTGCTTGAGGGGAAGGATACCTGTTTAAAATTCAATGTTAGGCTTTAACAGTCCTTGATTAAGATGCAATGTCATCATCCGCTTGTATAAAAAGAACATTGTTGAGTTTCCTCATGTGTCATCATGTCTCTTCGGTTGCTGCAGTAACTTGAGCTTACAGGTGAGAGATCATTCATGTCCTCTCTAATACCATGGGTTACTGGTGTTACAGCCTTCTGATGTTTCATCTTTTAAAAAAAATCATTACTGTTGTTATTTTTGTCTCAAACCTTTAGTTACTGTGATCTTTACAATTAAAAGTTATTATGGTCATTTAAATAAGGGTGATGAATATCATTTGAAATAATAACAACAGGCATTGACATTATCAAAATCCTTTTTCCTTCCACTATTCCAGTTATTGAAACCACAATTAATAGCAATAGATGCAAATATGAATTTAACGACACATATTGCAACAAGAATTAGAATTCTCGCCAACTTTATTAAGTACCCTTGTAAAGGGATGTAAATATGGATTTAACAACCTTATTGTAACAAGAATTAGAGTTCTTGCCAACCCTTGTAAAGGTAGTTCAACCTGTCCTTCTCATTACCTAAGAAATGAGCCTTGACCTTGCAAAGTTAAAATCAACGATTAATCCTTAGACAAAAAATAAAAGGTTAAACCAAAGCTTATATTCGAAACTTTGACAAGAAAGATGCTAGACATGATACTTGAGATTGTTTTGGTATATCCATAAGGTCATGTCATTACAGATTCAAGATTGGGATCTATCGTGAGACAAGCAGACGTTTTAAGGATTAGGTATCTGGTTGGTAGACACTCCAGTATCATCCTCTCAATGGTATCTAATCCCAGATGAGTGATGTTTTCAGGGTTAATAGATCCAGAACTATCTAGCATTCAATCTAGTCTATTAGTTGATGAAAGAAGGATGTGGATATATTATAGTCTGCAATCTAGTTATCTGCTCTTTTCTTCTTGCTACAGTGTGAGCTCAACTGTCACTCAAAATAGGGCAACCACAATATTACTTTACCTCTGAAGCATTTATGCATTTCTGTTTTGGTTTGGACAAATGTAATTTGAACCACTTGGAATGAAGTCAAGTACATTTGCATGTATTAAATAAATTACTAACCATTCTTTGAAAACTTAGTTTCCAAATACAAAAAGATCAATCATTCAGATGTCTGGTTCACAAAGTATCCCCATTGCTTTGTTGTTATGACAGATTCAACATTTTCCTGTTAACATTAATATAGAATTACATCACTAAACCATATTTTGGTCAGATACAAGATATTGTGTTATACAATGGAATCTATCATATAATATGAAAAGCAGGATGACAAATTTCAAGCCAGAAATGTGATGGTCAGGAGATGTCAGCTATGTAAGAAGAGAGAGGCTTATCATTTGTCCATGATGCTCAATGTCATGACTGTAGGATGTGTGTCTACCACAAGACATCTATGTCAGACATCACTATGGTGTCTAATCCTTGATGATAGGCTCTTCCATGGTTACCAAACCCTTATCTGTCAACTAAATATTATACAGACCAACATATCTATGTGATGTACATTAGGCCCTGTAGATCTGTATGTAAAACATTCATAATTCCAAACTAAAGCTATTGTTAGCTATTGTTAAGAAAAAGTTTGGGTAAAACATACCAGAAGATCTTGTAAATTACAATATTTTGATTTGATTTTTGAAGACATGAAGGTATCCTATCTTCACTATTGTTGCCTTTATTTGTTTCCTACTTTTTCCAGATTTAAGGGGGTCCTAACTTTTCTCTACCTTGCATTTTGTTATGATTTTTGTATTGTCAACATAGTAGACTATTTTCTGTAATACCAATGGGTAAATGAATTGTACAGATTGGGGAGGGGCTCATATCACTTTTGTATAATATAAACACCCAGTGTTTGGAGGACTAAATTTTCCATGTCACAGGGTAAATCAAATATAAAGATTTTTGTGGAGGGGTGAGGGCAGGGGGCTTCTCACTTTTGTATCGTACAAACATCCAGTGTTTGGAAGTTGTTATCACTGGTAATACCATCACTGACACACACATGTCTGTGCTATCATGTTATCATGTTCTTGACATGAAGATCCTTGGTGGTGGGAATGTTCATAGCTTTAACATTCTTCCCACATGCTCAACAAAGAACTGATGGAGGAGTTATTCAATTATTCTGGATGTCTTCTTGGAACAGACATGTATGTAGGATAAGGAGGGAATGAGAGATGATAGGTGTTTGTGTTCCAATCTACTCAACAGCTTGACATTAAAAGTCCAGATACATGTATATGTAACAGAGCTAGAAAAGTGCATGATCCCTTTGATAATGCCAGGTTCATGTTCATATGGTATTGTTGAAGAAACATAAGTAACAAGTGTCATTTCTTCATAATCATGTGATCAAGAAAACATATACTCTTGTCTCTCCTCTCATGAATAGTTATATACTCATCTATTTAGAAAATGTCCTTGACAGTTTCTTTCAGTATGGAATCAATTTCAGAAAACATGATTTTATTAACATGGCCTTTTTTGTAAATTATTTTATATTCGAAAGTGATACTCAAGATTATTTGTTGTAGTTTTAGATAATGTTTAATATTCTTCTTCTTGACCATCTCCAACTTATCAATATTATCCCATACACACCCATACACACCCATACAACCCATTCAGACATGAAGCTGTATAATGCAAAGGCAAACATTAATGAGATGCTTGTAGAAAAATGTCACATATTTTATGCTATGACAGCCAAATTTGTGTATAACTAGCAATTTGTTCTACCGCCACAGTCTTGCCTCTTGTTTTTACTTTTTATTGGGATTGATCTTGATTTTTCTGTGGCATTTTAATTTTTGTTACATATTTGCTTTTGATTTGTTTGTTTAAAAGTTTTTAAGGGGGGGGGGCATTTTTCTCAACAGGTCTCACAGAGCATGAGATATTCATGAAAAGTGTCTTCAATGTTCTAATCAATGTAATGATACTTCAGAGTTTAGATCATTTTCCATTCTTCCATAGGAAGTATATCTAGATGGAAATAAACCTAGCCTTGTTTAATTGCACACGTATGTTTATGCAGCGAGAAGGTGCAAATTGAAAAAGAAGTTCAGGTTGAATTTGATTATCTGGTAGCCTAGAATGGACCTAGTATCTCACACCTGTATTCTTTTGAAGCTGCATGTATCTTACAAGTCCATCCTGAAAGTGCAAGCCAACCATTTCATATTCACAGTGAAACTAATGTACATATATAACTTGATTTCTAATGTCAAATAGAATTAGATTAGTCTCTCACACAACGTGAAAGTGTTCCCTGTTTGTACTCCCCAGCTGTTTATCTGCTAGTACACTGATAGTCAGGTTCGAGATAAATATATGGAAACATCTGACTTCATGGTGGCCGTAATAAAAACACATGTTTCATCAAGTTACATGTACTTTCCTATGAACTTGTGAATATACTCATACCATTGGTAGTTGGCAGTTAACTTTTACATTTATTTGTTGTAAATAATGTCCTGCATTCAGCCTTCTGCTATTTTGTGCATGAGGGCTATTTTGCGCTGGATACTCTGTTCTAGCTGTAATACAAACTATTTCTTTGAAAGAAAATGAAGAAAAGAAAGCTGCTAGAAATTGGACCTTACTTTAGACTTGTGACAAAAATCTGGAAGTAGTTAAATTCTGAAATAGAATGTACATTTTGCATTTGCTTTGCATATAGATTTCCTTAACAACAACACGTACAAGAGTATGCAAGACCATACCAATGTAATTCCCAGTTTCCTACAAGAATGGGAAAGGTTACTTGTAAACAGGGAGAAAGAGGGAGGAGGAAGAGGGGAGGGTGGGGGGCCTGTAAAAATTTGACCTACACTTCCGATGCCTTTGTCTACTCATGGATAAGGACAAACTGAGGATAGCTAGATCCCATGATATTACCAAACAGCTGTATGCCAGACACATAGACTAGTGCCAGGGGGATGTCCAACTCATTTTGTACTATATCATCCTAGTTGGTAGCCTCCATGCTACTACTTTGTAAAATATAGTAAAGCATGTTTGGAAACACTTTTAAGAATAAAACATTTTTCACCTATTGAGATATGTGAACATTGATACATTGGCCTCTTTAATAATTCAGATTAAAATGTTTGACTGAAAATGACAGACAGGTAAAAGAAATAACCTGATACCGACAGTTTTGGTTTGTGATCTTTTTATACTAGACAAATTACGAGTGAAAAGATATTCATTTCAAATATATGTATACCGGTATGTATAGATAAATGATTTTAAAAAAGGGAATTTACCCGGTAATTTTTCTTTTGAAAAAGAAGCAAACTACAGATAGGAAATTTGCTGGAAAGATTTCATTATGTAATCCTTACAGGACAGATGATCTCCTTTCTACAATCAACAACAAATAAATGAATGGATATCGCCTACACATTGACCGATAATACAATTTTAGTATCTAAGAGTCATTCATTTTATGAATATAAATTATCACATAATGGAAGGGATAATGAATTACTCCAAAGCAGTTAGTTGGGGACATAGTATTAACTATGCCATGCAAATGCATATCAGTGTCTGTAATTTAAGACTATGAAATTTCTCTCTGACCAAAGCACCTGTCACTCTATCTTAGTAATTGACTACCGGTGGAATGTGGTTTAAGCAGAGAACACCATGCCAACTTCTAGCCAATGAAAAGTGATGGAAAGACAGAATAGAATGTAAAGTATAAGTTTGTAGTCTTGTTGTCCAGACCTTTCTCTTGTGTCTGTCACTTGGTATGAAAAAAATGTTTTAGGGCCAGAACATGACATTTGGAAATGAAGAGTTGCATTCTACATTTAAATCTGTTATGCAACTGAGCTTGATCCACAAATGAAATTTTCATTGAATAATTATGAAAGTTAATCATCGACATGAATCAGAATTTGCATGGATTTTGGTTGTGTGGAGAAATGTATGCCTTTTGACAAATTGATTAAAGATTGATTAATCATTGATTGATCATTGATTAATCAAATTTTTATGTTCTCTATCACTTTAGTGGGTTGTTGGATGTTCATTTTCCAAATTTGCTGCAACTATTGATACTTCCTTTGCACTAGAATTGGTAAAGGGACTAGTGATTGTGCTATTGTGCTATTAATTGGTTGCTCATAATGACCAGATTGAGAGAGAAAGAGAAAAAATACTTTGATTGTTTATGGTGGAAAAAATGATTTGAACTTGAAACCTATCACATCATGTTATGCCTACTGTCTACTATTTTGGGTTAGGATTCTATTTCACACAGAAGTCATGAAAGTTTATCCCATTTAGGAACATATAATGATTGATTATTGCAAGAACTAGTGGATTTTGACAGCTATGACACCCTAGAGTAAAACGAGTGTGGCTGTATAAAGAGACAGTTACAGTCCACATTCATAAAAACTATGCTGTAATAGTTAGGTGGAAAACTATGTTTATTTCAATGAGGATAATTTATTTTCAACCTCACAATGATGGATGTATGAAAGATGCTTGGAAGCTATTTGAATAGGAGTTTGACCTTAAAAAAGAACTATATATTTCTTTTGTTTTAAATTTTATTTATTTGTTTATCTTTTAGTCATGTTATTTTCCAATTGTGAGATAGAATGCCTTGATCAGCATGAATGCTGTTTTTAATAGGAGCCCACTTATAGAAACTAATAGAAATGAGTATTATATCTGGTAACGCTGCATCGTTACAAAAAGGCATTGCTCATTCAAATAACTGATAGTCTCCTAGTGGTGCTTGACTGATGAGTCTATAATATAGACTCATAACATAACATATTATGCCTCTGCTATTAGCCAGTATGGGTGTTAACTTGTATTCACTTACACATTTATACAATATATATTATGTTCATTAACTCCATTCAGGTCATATGTGCATGACCTGCCGTTGGAACAATAATCGTTTACTGAGAGCCTGAAGGGCATTACTTCCTATACTTGTACACAGACTCAACACCCTACTGGCTCTCAACAAGACAATAATCACCTTGGGCAAAGACCAAAACCATATTCATTGATAGTAGGCAGTACTGACCGCTGGTTTATTGTATGATGTAATACATGTACTTCACTGAGAAAGAGAATCTCACTCAATCAAGTGGGTGTGGTATTACATGGAATATAAAGGAATTGTCTGTTTGGAGGCAGTAGGATGTTAACTCATATACTTTAACACAGAGTTAACACCCTTCTAAGTTCTAGCTCCAAACAGATGACATTGTACTGACACACAGAGACTCTTGTAATCTCTCAAATACTTACTTACTTTTTCTTCTGGCAATCATTTCAATTCATTGCATATCGCTTTCATTATCATTAGTTGTCAAATGTTGGATGATGGAATGACATTTGAGAATGTGGGTGGAAATGCTCTGAATTTTCAGAAAGATGAGACGGACGAAAATATACATGATATTCTTGATGACATAAGAGAGACTGAGATGGAGAGATGAATGAATTGACAGATCCATGGAAAGAACGGATGGAGTTTAAATATTACTCTGAGACATTTTCTGCTCAATTATAATAGACAGAAGAAGAAAATACTGACATGTTTTTTATAACTGAACATGTTCATTGATTTGAATGAAAACATGGTATACCAACCTCATTAGTACTCAGTTGTCTTCCTTGCATTTAGGAGTTGGCCTTGTCATCAGATTCCAAGTGAATCCAATAGAAAAGTTGTTTTCATATCTCATTGATATTACCTTCTTAAAATGTGCCATCTTTTTATATGTAATTTTCACTCATCACATTGAAAAATTAACCCTTCTCTTCATATTTTCACTTCATTTTCAGCTGCTGACTCAGGGAAGGAACCATGGCATTGAATACTCTTACTATGTTCCAAATGGAGTTGGTCCTGATGAACCAGACTCTTATTCCTGGACTTACAATACATACTCTAACTGCTCCAAGGAATGTGGAGGAGGTGAGTTCATATTAATTTAATCTCCTCCATGTTCAGACTACCAAAATTCATTGTATGACTAAATGAAAATTGTAAAGCTATATAATAAGTATTCAAAATTTTCTAGTCTACTTTTCAAATAAAGAAATATCGTAAAACAAAACATTTTATTTAATAACGCGTGTTTGAGCAGTATTTCAAATGAGAAAATGAGAATCAGAGTCCTAATCTATTCTGAACATCCTAATCTATTCTGAACATCCTATTATGGTATGAAAATCATTGTAATTGGGCAGGGCTCTTTATGAGTATGAACAGATGATTATAGCCAGCTGACATGTCAACCATAAAACCTCTTCAAAACAAGTTTCTTTATACAGTGTTGTAGTCCAGTCAGTAAGTTACTTTCACCATACAGTGATTCTTTAAACAGCGTTTCTTTAGACGTGTTTTGTATAAAATTTCTTTAGTCTGAGCAGGCTACTAGTATCAACTAATTGCAATTTCATGGTTCTACAATGCATGCTCCAGTCATAATCGTTAAATATAGCCCAGTTTGGATGCCAGTTCTTGACCAAACACTATGCCTAACCCTAATTTTAACCCTAAACTTAACCTAAAACAACTCAATTGCAAACCTAACCCTAACCCTTCCTCTTTGACAAACTAAAGCAACCGTACGTAACTAAAGCTTCTTTCAGAGCACCAAGTACAGTCTTTGCAGATGAAATTTACAATATTGAAGACCCTCTTGTTATATACATACAATACTAGCATTTTAGATACATGTATTATAATGTTCTTTCAGCTATGGAGAAAGAATTGAAAACGATAGTTACTTTAAAATTCTATAGCATATACCTAAACACAGAGTCAAGCCATTTTGGGCATGTGGTATCAGGAGGGTATAATGGAGGGAAAAAATGAAGAAAAAAAAATGTGTGAAATGTCCAATGAATCGGATATTCCTTCACTTATGATTTGAAATACACGACAAGAATGAAATATGGTATGAAAATGAATGAAATGGTAATAAAATGAGACAACAAGGTTTGGAATTCTTTTACTGTAAAGATTTGTACTATAAAGATCTTTGCATCTTCTTGGCAATGAACTACTGATTTTTATGAATCTGGTGACAGAGCTTTATTTTCTTTTAATGAGAAATTGGTCATTTTATCCTCCAACCTGTGTTTTTTTAGTAAACTGAAACGGGTCATACCACTATGACCCTTCAGGTGTGATGACAAATTGACTTGCTAAGGCCAGGGAGATGGATGCATACAATAGAACATTTTCACTGGGAAGATGCAGGAAGTTTACCTGATAGAATCTGATATTTCTTTAAACAGGACAATTTGTTCAATGTCATCCGTCTATTATCCTTCTTAAACTTCTCTCTCTTAAACTTCTCTCTCTTAAACTTCTCTCTGAACAATAACCAAAGACCAATATATCACAGAAATTCATTTTCAAACTGACACCGCAATTTCTTTATACTCTTTCTAATGAATTGAATTTCTCAATGGCTACCAATAGGTGAAGTAAAGAAGAAAAAAAAGTTTACTATAACTTTTCCATAGGTGAAAATTTGTTTTCTTTTCGAAAAGCAAAAAAGTGTGTCATCTGTTAAAGATAAAAAGTATAATGAATACTCTTATCTTGGAATAAATAGAAAAAATCTAGGCCTCTGTAAGATTTTTTGATGAAAAATCTGTGTTTACCATCTTTCACTGTATGAGGTTAAAAATACAGTTATAAATGTGTATCAGTCAACTCTTTCCCATAACCGTCATCCTAGACATGTTTACTAGGATTCATCTCTTTTTCTTCAGCAGTCTACATGTCAGTATTTTAATACCTCAGGTGTGTTAGACCAGCCCCCTTGGGATATCCCCCTTAATGGGCATTTGATCTCCCCTAAACTTGAATAGATTTATGGAGGTTAGAGGTCAAATACTACCCAAGTTCCCCGATGGCCTTTGGTAGACTTTCATGTTCGATGAAAGGCTAGCTGCCGAGGACAATGTTCTATGTAGTTTACAAGCACTTGCTTGTATCTCTCCCATTTTTGTCAAAATGTGACAATTTTTTCCATGGCAACTGTTATTGCACTGACAAATTTAGGAGCAAAATCAGCATATGCCCCCATTTGAAACCCTATCAGCACATTGTAAGTACTCGACCTGTAAAGTATGACACCCTTTTCAAATTCTGTACCGAAAATTGCACCTGAAAACGTACAATATGTGACAACTATACTAATTTTTTTAAATTGCTCACACCTTATAAAATCATGGGCATGCCCCTGACTTGTATTTGCACACAATTTGATACATCAGTGATAGAGCTTGGATTACAAACCTTATTAAGGTATTTTTATGAACCATTTGCTTACATCATGGAAGAAAGGCCTCAGTTCAAAACTGGTTCATAGGAGGTGTTCTCTTGGATTTCTCCTTGTTTTGATCAGGTTTCCAGTTAAGGACAGTTACCTGTACCCGTTCTGGTGACTATGAACCTGTCCCAACTTACCTGTGTGACCCCGCCCTCAAACCACGCAACAACAGGACCTGCAACTCAAATGCCTGCCCTCCAACGTAAGTCATCATTTAAGTGATAATGAAAAACGGTAAAACTTTATCATTTGAATAAGTTATTATTGTTATTATTATTACTATTATTACTATTTTTATCATTATTACCATTATTGATATTATTATTGTTGTTATTATTATTGTTTTATTATTGTTACTATTATTATTATTGTTATCATTGTTATTTGTATTAATATTATTATTATTATTATTTGTATTTGTATTGTTATATTATTCATTATTGTTATCACTAGTAGTAGTCAAAGTAAGTAAAGTAGAAGTAGGAGTTCATACAGAAGAAGTTGTCTTCTTAGAGCCAGGTGGATGTTAAATCATATCATTTAAACAAGGACAACACCCTTCTGTCACTAAACAGTTGAAGCAGTATTACATTATATTATCAATATATCTTTTCACAACCTTTTCATTTATTTATTTGTTCATTTGTTACTGTCAGGGTTTTTCTTGAATACAGGGTGGTCTGTTTAGCCTTTCAAAATTTAACTTTTTTGTTCATGGCCCACTTTCCTTTGTATATCTGATTTCATTTTGTTTATTCTTATCATATTTCATGTGTAAAACATCCATGCTTGCCATTGCATGCTTCCAAAATATTACTTTATTATCATCATGTTGTTATTACAGTTTCACATATAATTTCTTGTCACCTTTATTGCTTTGTAATGATTGTTATCTTCTATGCTGAAGTTAGTAGAGTATAGTAATGTATTTTTTATGAAGGATAATCCAAGTTTATAATATAGACGATATGGGGGTCAATGCATTGAAATAGATGTCATAGGCTTTTCACAGATGAGAATTTTGTTATACCAGTACTTTGTTTAGCCTGTAGCATACAAACTCCTAAAATCTTTTGATTCACCTTGATAAATGTTTATCCAGGAGCTACGTGTGACATTCCAGTAGTCCCATCCTAAGGCCCAAGACTAAAAATGTCAAAATATATCCTATTTTTGTCACCTTGTCCACAAACAACAGTATTTATGTGGCTTATCTCTTTTATCAGTATCTAAACTTGGCATTCCATAGACAAGGATGATTTTGGTTGAAATGGACAGATATCCCTTGCAGCGTAGATGATAGAGTCAGTATCAAAATTGATCTTGACATGAAATGACACATATTTCACCTTTTTTTCTGCATTCCATTGTATTACTTTTCTAGATTAGGGCAGGTCTGTCCAAGCCGTTCTCCCCTTAGGTGTCAAAAATTCAAACTCATTAAAACATAGCAAAATGTATGTCATTTTAAAGCTAAAACCTTGAATTTTATGATCCTTTTATCATTTTTATAAAAAGATGTATAAATATGAAATTCTACGCTAATTTTTCAATAACAATATTAATTAGCATAATTTAAGTATGGGACATCGCATTTTTCATGTGCGACTTATTCCAATGAACTTTAGATTTTTTAAATGCTGGGACAAAGAGAACTCAGCATGCAATTTAGGTTATGTCAGACATGCAATTTCATGTATGTCACAATGTTGACATATATTTTTTTACATTTCCAATAAAGAATTAATCAACATTTTCCAAAAATTTTCTGTGAATTTCTGATGTGTGTGAACACACACCCGGCCAAGGTGATGTGCGTTCTACCCGAGTGTCCAAACTATAGATAGGCATGTGACAATTCTATGTCAAGCGGAAGGGCTCAAATGATTTCCTGACACAAATCTACCTTGTCATGAAGTAGGATTCACAGATAAATTGACAGACGTAACAAATGTTGTCAGCTATATTGTATGATGCCTATTGAACTCCCTGTGACACATGAAAATGTAGGTACAGTGTATACATTTTTAATGTAAATGGAACAAAAAGGGATGTGAGATTTTGATGGCGCTTTTTTCTGTCAAAAATTCCATTCGTAGAAAATAATGAAGGATTGAATTAAAGAATTTAGTCAATTGAGGGGCAGAGAAGTTAGTAGGTTTATGACTATTGTCTGAATCTGAATTTCATAATATTCACAAAGTTGCTAAAAAAATACTGTCAAAAATTGGAAGTGGGTTATTAAAACAAACTTCAAGTAGCTGAGTTTTCTCCAGTTATTAAGACACTCTATGTATTTCTATTTGGATCACAAAGAAAAACCTGAGAACAACAGTTTGAATGAACTTTTGAAAAATGATATCAAATTTATATATTTCTGATAAGCATTTTAAGGTTTTATTGACATTCAGAAGAGGCTTTTTAAAATTGCATTATAGAAGCTGTCGAATTCACCTTTCTGTCAATCTTTCTGACCATATGCCTGTCATTTAGCCATAATAATGCTTCGGACTTGCTCCACTTTTATCCGGTAATGGTAAAAGTGGGAATTTTCACTGACATTCCGCATATGTTTAATTCATCATTTCTTGTCTGCTAGAGTGTTTGACTTAATTTATTTGAAGAGAATTAGCAATCTGTATACCTGTATAACAACTATTTACACAAGATAATTGTTCCCACCTTTCCAACAGAGTCTGATATCACCATTCAGAGATGAAATGGGGAAAGCAGATTGTCAAAATTGAGTGGACATGTGGTATTCTTTTATATTGTCAATGCAGAAAAGGGATGGATCAGAGAACAGGGTAGGGGCTGGGTCATTGCTTTTGATAAAAATGCATGGCAGAAGCATATAGAAACTACATGTATGATGTATGTTTTTCATGATAGATGTGTATCATATTTTAGTACTCTTTTTTATATCCATGTTATTCTGTTTATCTTTTTGTAGCTCTCTAATTTCAATATTATGGTCAAGTGATTCATATTGATGCATATAATTATATTCATGTAAGCGAGGGTAAATCAGCAAGCTGTACAGTTCTTTCCGATGTGACTAAAGTTTGTATTCTTCGGGAAGACACCAATATCTTTCAGTAAAGTTGTATGAAAGTAACTTTGTGCTGGCCTTATGCACCGTCATGGCTTAGGTTTGATCGTGAAAAGTATGATTTGTCATCAGCAGCTCATTGTATTGCCCTCTGAGGTTTCCTTCTGAATACATGAGAGTAATATATATATATATATGGTCAACTAAGAGCCAGAAGGACATTAGCTTGTATACTCGCTATCATCCTTCTGTCTCTCAGCAGAATACATGTTTGTAGTTGATGTTGTAGCCGTGTATGTTTTGAATCAAAGGTTGAATCTGGGAAGGTGAGGTTTGCGACATTGTGCGCATACCTGGGTTTAAGTAGTGGGGGTTAACTGAGGATGAATGGTAGAGCTTTGGTGATTGATAGGAGACATGCACACAAAACAAGCTTTAAATGTATGCCATCTTGTCAACAAAAGTGTGAGTTTCAACATGATATCTAGAAGCTCGTATTCGTGTTTTGTTTGAGAATGAAATGAACATTGCTTGTCTACACCATGCTTGGGGTTCCATCGTAAATGAAGATTTGAAGACAATGATAAGCTTAATGGTGCACAACAAAATATATTTTTCACAATTGTTTTGATCTAGCGATGATTGGAACTTTCTTGTTATGAGTTATATTCCTTCTATATAATTATGAGTATCTCTTTTCAAGCAAGAATGAAACAGTATCATATTTCTAGAAGAAGATTTGGTGATACATAACTTCATGTAGCTCATATGGATTGGTTTACCAATCTGGAGTGAGCCTGCTTTTATTTCATTGTTAGATTACAACATTCATGTTTTCAAAATGCCTTCAAAATGTATACTCTGCAGAAATGATCATCTTTGATTTGGCTATCTAATGGAAATCTAATCAACAAAGCCTCTCCATTTCCTTTCTGCAATGTATTCATGTTTTTAAGATATCAGGACAAACTGGGCATTCCAACAGCTTTGTATCATTTATAACAGAATATCTGTAAAGTTATACAACAAATATAAGCAAATGGATGCACCATCAATGACAAATCTCTGTTTCCTTCCTGAAAGGATGCTGTAATGTTTTACTATTAAAGGTAATGCAAAGTTTTGGGAAATTTTGAAATTGAATGGATAGTAATTCTTTAAATTTTTTATATATATGGATGCCCCTGTGGGTGTATTATAAGCACTAAAAAATTTAGCCCCTAAAACACTTCTGCTTTCGAGCAAATTGAATAATCAAAATTTACCGGTGCTCGGTAAATTTCAAATATTTCAAATAGCGCCTAAGGCCATTCCATGGTAGCTGCGACCATGAACATCTCAGAATATGCAGTTCTGATATGTAATTTCCAAACGGGAATAGCAAATCGGTCGATTGTAGTCAAGAAACATTGTTTTAAAGCTAAAATAATATCAGTCTTGAGAGGGCGCTATACAACATAAAGAGTTTATTATTTACAATTTCATCACTAGAGACTCGATTTCAACCGCGACAACGATCATTAAATATTGTAAAATCGCATATGCTTCCAATATGTTCATTTGAACCAAATTCATGACTCAATACCAAAACTTTGTAATACCTTTAAATCAATACAACAATCTGAATATTGTTTATGATTCAAAATTGTATGCTAAAGTTGGAGTTTTTGAATTATCCTGTTGTGTTCATGTATTCTATGATTTTGCTCAATGAAATGATAATGATAGTAATACATTGTAGTAATAATTCTCCTCTTGTATTTGTTTTCTTAGATGGTACATCGGAGACTGGAGTCCATGTTCTCAGACATGTGATGAAGGGTCAAAGGTCAGACAAGTTTATTGTCAGCAGCAGTTAGAGAATGGTCGCAGCGAGGCCATCGAGGAGGCATACTGCTTAGGGCTTCTAGGGTTCAAGCCCGAGTACCAGGAGGCATGCACGGTGCAACAATGTCCTCATTGGGTTGCTGGAGAGTGGTCAGAGGTAAATGCAGTCTTATTAAAAGACCAACTACTCTGTTATTCTTGTAGCACTTTATTCTTAGACCCATATATATATACATTTTCATTGATCAAGGGTTAGCTGTTGGATACTTGGATATATGATGATTAAGGTGGTAAAGATAGGATACAGAATGAATAACTGATTGACAGCTCTGAAAAAGATGGAGAGGGAGATAGAGAGAGAGAGAGAGAGAGAATAGTATATTTATGATTACGATCTTAGATATAGAGATTTTCATGGAAGAGAGACTGCATGGATTGGAAACGAGTTAGCTTGCACAAATGAAAACAAAGGATATTGGTCAACAGACTGATGTTTGTAAAAGGGTCAAGGGAATATTCTCATATTCATTTCAAAATAATTAATGGGCCACAAAATTGTTACAAAGAATAAATTATATGCATACAGAAATGAGGGTAATTAGATAGATGGATGGGTAGATACTAGATAGAATTACAACAGGACAATATAACGAACTAAGGCCTACTCTCTATGTTTGTATTGTAATTAATTGGGTGTTCATATCACCTCTTGGAAGAGGATATTGTACCCTTGTAGTGCCACCACTTTTAGAAATTATTTTTTTTAAAACAACTCATCGAGACTAAGTTTAAACTATCCTTCCCTTTTCAATGTTAATCTTGATATGGAAAAAGTGGCCCATTTTATCAACTATCATGGTTCATGAACTAATTTTGAATTTCAAGAATAAAATCCATCTCTTCTTAGTCTAAAGTTAATCCAAATTTAAATTTGGGTGATTTAAACCATCTAATGAACTCAAAAGGTTAACAAATTGAAAGACAAACATACATCTTGAATGAGCTAGAGAGGTACATGTAAGTCATATACTTCTTGTATTGTTGATAGTGTTCTGTGGAGTGTGGAGATGGGACCCAGGCCAGACAGATCAATTGCATGGCTGATCTTCAAGAGCCAGACTCGTCCTGTGATGCCAATGATAGACCAGACGAGGAACAAGAATGTAACCTAGGTCCTTGTGATGGAGTGGAATGGATGACAACAGAGTGGACACAGGTACGTCAGTCAAAAAATATGATTCATCATCAAATTGAAAATTAAGGAAGCCTTTACACAAAATGAGAAAATGAGGAGATTTATTGTTACCTGAAATATGAGACGTCATATTGCTCGGTAGTGAAAAGGGGTTGAATGGATTTTAGAAATGTAGATGGGTGATGCAAAGTTTAGCCTCCAATTCCATCTAATGCATATTAAATTGTATGGTGTGTATCGATCAGACTTTCTTATGTTTCACCCTAAACAAGATCTGTGTTCATGTCTTTGTTTAAATGAAGGCAAGTTACAATTGAGAAAGATGTGTTTCTGTAGTAATGATAATATAGTGTTTTGCCTAGTACAAATTATTTACCAATCAAAGCTCTTGTATTAGGCTTTTATTACCCTGATCACTGCAGATTGAGAAAAAATGGAAATTTTGGGTGCAGTATCTCCTCATTTGTCATATAGCTCATGTATATTTCTGCATTTGTGTTAGAATCATTTTCTACCCTTTTCCCTTTTCTATGACAGTGTGCAGGTTTGTGCGGTCTTGGCATAAAATCTCGTCAGCTCTTCTGCGCTACCAGGGCTGGTACAGTGTTTGATAAGGATCTTTGTGAGATGTCTGCCATGCCTGACATGACATCAGCTTGTCTACTCCAAGAAGAGTGTGGACCAAGATGGATGGCATCTCACTGGAGTGAGGTATATATAGACGGATTCTGACTCAGCTAGAATCCCAGTTCTGTTTTATAAGTACTTGATAATGATGAGCACTTAAGATGGAAACATGTGATTAGATAATTTGAAGTATATATCCATGAATATGATTTGATAGTTTGAAATATATTATGTCCATGAATATACATGTATCATACCTCTGAATTAGTGTTTTGAAATTTGTTTGAAATTTGGCAGTTTAACATACTTCTTGATAATTCATGTATATATATTTATATACCTTATTCACACATGTAGATTTTATTTTCATTCTATGAAAAATGTATTTTTAAAGATGCATTTTAACAGTGTAAAGATGATTATAGTAATATGATAACTGGTACTTAATTGCACAAACTGCCACTCGCTCTATGCAAAATGGAATGATGAAATAAAGCAATCATGGTAGTGTACCGATCTCAAATACATGAAGATGATTTGTGAGCATTTCCTCAAATGTATTGATAGATGGAGCTATTTCACATTTTCCGCAAGAGTAATGAAACATTGTACAAAAGGAAAGAATACAGTGGTTTGTGACAAAAATCCTTTGTAAGACCCACATGATATATTTATCCCTGATTGTTCCCATCTTTCCAGTGTTCTGCTACATGTGGAGGAGGAGTACACTCTCGTGTGGTCTTCTGTGCTGATATAACAGGCAACTCCATGGTCCAGGTTCCAGATTCTGACTGCGATCCCATGACCAAGTTTGCGCAAGAAGAGATGTGCAATACAGAACTGTGCTCTGATGACTATGTCTGGTTTGTCGGACCATGGGCAAAGGTGAGATAGATGTCAAAATGTTGTTTTATACTTCTAGTACAGATAAATTGTTCATCAAGTTAATGTAATGAGTAAAAACACAAGAATGTTGTCTGCCTAAATCTTGTAGTTCATGAGTTTTGGTTTGGGAAAGCACTTGTGAGATTTAAAAAAAACAACTAACCTGTGCTTTTTATATTGGTTGCATTAAAACAGACTAGTCTTTTGAAAGAGAGTATATTGAAAGATCATAAACAGAAAGAAATCTTGTTCGAATATCCACAATTAAGGCAGATCATTATGGTGTTAGTGGTAATGCATATAGTATGGAAATACATTTCCCCCCTGTTTTGTGTTTATGTGGGTCTGAATTAAGAAATACCTTTATTATGGCAAATATATTGTCATTAATAACTTTCCTTCCTACATTATTTGTTTCATAGTGCTCCAGACCATGTGGCGAAGGTTCTAGGACTCGAATCCTGGTCTGTATGAAAGGGGAGATACCTCAGATCCCGTCCCTGTGTGAGGGCTCTATACGCCCCCTCAGCGAAGAGCGATGTAACCCTAGGCCATGCACAGCAGGTAAATAAGGATGTGTCCAACCTTTCTTACCTCACCATGAAGTACTTCCATTATCCAATCCCATCCTATTTTCGAATTGTTTTTTTATTTAAGAAAATTACATAGATGTAATTACAAAGCTTTAGTTTGTGCATTTTCTTGTCTTGCCTAAAAATCTTTCAGAAACATTATGAATATACTCATCTCAGATTTCTCTCATGCAGAATTTCCGTCTCATGGTAAAACTTTTTGAAATTGTTTCTCTTTTTCCCCCTTTTTTTATGTAAGTATTTGTAGTATAATAAAGACATAAATAGTTTTTATTTTGAAATGTAATTCATTTGGAAATGAATTCAATGTTTTAACTCGTGTTTTAACCATTCCATTTTCTCAAAATATATTTATGACAATCACATTGTTTCTTTTGAAATTGCTGCATTTCAATATATTCTTCAAAGGCATACATATGTTGTGAAGTTGTTTATTTGATTCATTAAAACTGTGTTTGACTGTGCCCATATTGGATACATGAATAAAATGCTGCATTGGTGTTGAACCTCAGTGAATAGAATGTAGAATGAAGATTTATATTCTGTGTTAGTTTATGTCTATCTCTTCTTTTTCTCTCATAGGAGGGAACACATTGCGTAGAAAGAGAAAGAGAAAAAGGATATTTCGCAAAAAATCTTCAGAGCCTTGAAATTTGTTACTAAAAGTTTGAGATATTTATTTTTGTTTTTTTGAGAAGGATTGTTTCTTTTTACTTTTGATTGATACCTTATCCACTAATTCCCTGGTTATACTTGTAGTTGATTCTCTTGATTGGAGTGATGTTAGAGAGCTTTAGATTTTAGGAACAACAAGATTAGGATGGTTCCAAAACCAAAGGGATATCATACGTAGTATTCTTCTGATGAGAATTAAGAACAAATATTTACCTGCACAGTCAACTAAGCAAATAACACTTTGTCATGTTGAATTAAACACAAGCTAATTTACTATTCATTGTAATATGACAGTGGATCAAATTTCACATTGTGAGACTTTGTTGACTCTTCAATATCATACACACAAAAATGATAACAATTTTCACTTAAGAACTCTTGATTCAAGGTTTTGTGATTTTGACAGCAAATTTATGATATTTTTACTTTGAATGACAACTGAAAGTTTTTTAGGGGGGAAAACATTGCTACTGCAGACTGTCATAATATTCCACATTCATCTTTTAAAACATATCAGAGATATGTAATAATTAAAACTCTAATTGCAGGGTTGTCACCTTCAGAAATCAAAAGAGTAACGTGATTGGACACCCAAAAGTTCAAAAGGTTCAACTCTTTGTAGCTCCAGTATAATGAAATTTAATGCTCCCTAAAATGTATGTCTTGCAATGCACTGTTGTAAATTGCTCCTTTAATACATACCCTGTTATCCTTTTTTCATGTAGTATATTATACTAGTCATATATTCCCATGTTCCCCTGTTTAAACTCTATATTTTTGTACTTTTCTTGATGGTTTGACAAATTGAAAATATTAGTGGAAGATTTTAATATTCCAAACAAGAGATTTCTGTATAGTACAGAGTGCATGTGTATTTTTCAACTGCAGTTTTACCTGTTTGCTTCATGTTGAAACAATCTAGCATGATTTTGTTGTTACAAATAGTACAGAATAACACATATTTATATCTGAGTATATGATGATAGTTGTATTTGTTTTTTTTTCTCCACAGTTTACAGAAGAGTAATAATGAGCTATGTGTCTGGTATATTCCTGTTTTTGAAACTTTGATTTAACTTTAATGCTTAGTTTTCCCCAAAGAAAAATTAATTTATTGATATAAGCCTGTGCAGTTACTTAAATATTTAAGATGCATTTTAGTCCAAAGAAAATTCATTCAGAAATATCTATATTTACTACATTGTAATTTAAAGCAGCAGCCCTTTTATCATAAATGACTTTCTGAAATGTATCAATGTGATTTAGATGTGACTGTCACAACAGAAGAAATTAAAACAGCAGGAACATTGATTAATACAGACGAAACTGAAGAAGAAATGTTCATAACATCTAAAACAATGATAACAACAGAAGCTGCAACAGATGAAGATACTATTGTAACAGAAGAAACTGTGACCATCTTAGAAGCTACAAATATTGCAATGGAAGAAATGATTGAAGAAGTGATAAATGAAATAGAAGAAACAGCAATGACCACAGAAGAAATGATGCTCAAGTCAGATGAAATAATAAGTTTCACCGAGATCACAGAAGTTCCAATGACAATAGAGGTAGAGATACATGATTTTGAAACCACTACCCTTATGAATGAGGGGCTTCATAGTGGAACAGAAGGAATAACCACTGACCCGGCCAACCCAGAGACAGACACAGTGTTAAGTTCTGATACAGTTCAAACAGCACTGCCTGCTACGTCAGGTATACCTCTAACCAAGCTGGCAAAAATACTCACCACAAATATGCCACATACCACAAGTAGTGATACCACCCAACTGCAGACGAAGTCTGGACAACTCGATGTTAGTCCTGAAGCATCAAATACCAATGAGTCATTGTCATTTGAAGTGGTTTCATCTAAAAGTGAAACTTCTTCATTCAATGTTGCCGTTCCATCGTATCGTGATGAAAATATCTTAAATGATGGTAAGATATGGATGACAAATTTATATTGTTGCAGCAGCACTCGCACTGGTAGATTGGCACCTAACATATATATATATATATAGTAAACACATCATTTGTGCACAGAAACTAGAATTTTAAGGTTCTTAGCATGTTGGCCTTCAAAGATTCTCTTTATGATTTCTGGGGTAATTTAATCATTTATCTCACAACCATTATTGTTTGATGCACAAACTATTTACTCACTATTGCTCTTGCTTCATATTAAGTTTCGATTTAAGTTTTGAACATAACAGTCATTGTTAAGCAGTTCATTTTCAGCTGTCAGATTACATAAATTATTAATATGAATTGCTTCCTGATTATATACTTAAATAATTTGATGGAAGTTTTTTCAGATTTTTTTTCTCATTCATGTCTATAGATAACATCTATCATTTTGAGGTGATGATAAAATTGGTTGAGTTTAGATTTACTTTTAGTTTTCAATCCATTTATAAATTGATTTGGAGTTCAGCAGATAATAGTCATGGTAAACATTAATTTATTAGTAATACAATATTTCTTGAGCATTCAGCGTGGGAGACAATGGTCATTTAACCATGTAAAATCATCTTGTTATGAAATTTTTATGATACTTTCTTCGAATACCCTTGAGACTATGTATAATTTTTTGATGAGCAAACTAATCATTTTTCATAACCATGGGCTTATTAATAACAGATATTGATTACAATATTCTGGTATTAAAATGTTTTGATTGGATTCAAAAGGATATTACTAAGGCTTACAACCATGATCACACCTGTGCATTGCTTTTAACTTGTGAACAGGTGCATATTTACTGATTTTAATATACTAATCTAAGTTTCTTTCAGCGCAAAGGAATACTTTTGATTTGATTTGTAGACTGACACTTTTAAGGTATTCATGGTAATAGAAAGAATGTTTTCTTACTTTTGGGTATCATTGATACAGCAATTATCATTAAGTTTGCTGCAACTTCATCATCGTGTTAATAATTTTAGAATGATTTTTCACAATAACAATATCAGATTTCATTTTGTTTATCATTTTTCTTATGATTTTTTTATCATAAAATTAAAATAGTTATGATATTTACCTATTTCAGACAAAGTGTTTTCCTACATTTACTTCATTCTAATCTCACTCATCTAATCTTTCGGTTATGATATCGACAACTCATGATTAGGTGATTTTGATTTGCTGCATTACTCCAAGCATATTGATATGTATATATTTAGTTTTTATTATAGAATATAATTTATTTCAGTTTCTAGGCATTCTTATTGCTTCATATATACAATGCTGTTATTGATCATGTTATATTCAACGTAGTTTGGCAATACAAATAAAGCAAACTTGTAGAACTTCATGTTGACATTTTCCCAATTCTTTCTTTTATTTCTGATTAAATTGGAAGAAGATATTTGATCAGATGCAAAGGTAGTCTTGCCATACTAATATACTTTAAACATGGTTATATTTCAAAAAGTATTCCAATGGATTTATTTCATAATGAATTAATGAAATTTCACTGATTCCATTAAATGATCTATCCCATTTTCATAAACTATGACAGGAGGAAGAGTATATGGCAGGCAGCCTTGCTGATTGAATAATAATTCATGTAATCAGTGCCACTCACTTTCAAATGTTCTTATATGTGTTTTTGTGATCATATGTTTTAATGTTGTAAAATACATGTATGTTCTATTTTGTTATATTGCAAATCAAAGAACAAATTAATGTTTTTTCTCGTTTCCTTTAATGTAATAACGACCTCCTGTACCTAAATGGTTGTTATATTTCCACATTCAGACATTCTAGAAGACACGAGAAGTTCAGTGAGTTGTGAAGAGAGTGAGTTTAGATGTTGTCCTGACGGTGTAACAGCCGCTACAGGGCCCTACATGGAAGGGTGTAGGTGAGTTAGTGGTTACAGGTTTTAATGCATCGGAGCATTGTCCAACGCACTTGTATTCCTTCATTGCATGCACTCTATCTAGACTATATGAAATTGGCTGTAAGGTATTCAGTATTGCTCACGTACATGCTTCCATATAGGAAAAATTTGTAAAATATTAGGTGAAACATTCTTTAAATATTCCATTTACACCATCACATACCATCTCAATCCTTGCAGTCAAAACACTTCAGCTGGTTCCTGGGCCATGGTATCATAGTTGTGAACAGAAAAGTAATTGATTTAGGCTGGGTGTGAAATGATATTTTTGTATCTTGTTTTGTGGTCCTCAGAAAATAGTGCTTATCAGCATAACATCCCTACTTGTACTGTTTATTTTTAATTGGTTCTTGGTATGTATCTTCTTTACATGGTTTTGTGTTGTCTGTATTTATGATTATTTCTTATAAAATCATTCAAAAATATATCAGCATTCTACATTCAAAATAGCAAGATTCATCACACATCACATCCTCATAACAAACTGTGTTTTATGGTTGGAATTCACTTCACTAGACTTCCTCTGATATTGAGTTATATCTCTGATGACTTCTTCAAGAGCAAAACATATTTCATTATCTCAGAATAGATATTATCTGTTTTGCATGTTTGCTTCATTACTATATGTCTGTTTCTTATGTGGTGCAGTGGATGTGTTCAATTTTGTTGCTATCATATATATTGTATACTGACCCCATTTGCTTCTTTGTGCTTTCCCCAAAAATCTCTTTGAAAAACATCAATTTCTATCAATCTTTTTCTTCAAAAGACTTTGTTCAAGAGTACACAGAACTGTGAAAATACTGAAAAATGTTTCAAAAACTGAGAGAAATGCCCAAATCATGATAAAACAAAACAGTCAATATTGATTGGTCAGAGCTATGAGTTTATGTGTTCATGTGCTGAATGTTGTTTTGTTTGTAAACCCTTGTCATATTATCTGCTGCTTCATCCTGCTGTATCAATACTTGCATCTCACTTGGAACTGTGTAAGTTTTTAATCCATCTGAGAGTAGCTTAGCTAAATGTAGAGGCACAAAAGGACATGTCTGGAATGCAGAATGCATAATAGTTGGTGATACTGGTGAATCAATAGTTGTAAATTGACATGGTTATTCTGCGCCTAATCAATGTAGTAAAGATATTTACAATATGGTTCTACGGCAATGACAAGAAAATTTGATTTTTAACAGTGATGTATTTTGCCTTCCAGGCATGTCATTTCGTGCCACTTCATTTTGTTAAGCTACTGTAGTATTACCACCAGTACATAAATAAAAATATAGAAATAGAAATATTCACTCAAAGACAAAAAGAATCATCTATTTCCTTATATCTTTGCACTTGTTTGATTAATTTGAAATTATTCATGAATATACAATATGTTGAAGAAAATAAACTTCCTGTGGTTAAAAAAGGAATTTTAAATAGTTAAGAAATACTTTAATTAGATTAATGCATTTGAAATATTGATATATGGACAGAAAGAAAAACGGACGAGTACATCTTTATATTCACTTCATTTCCTACTGCTACACTACCATACTTCAATAACTCCATTAAGTACAAGATTATTTTCTGTATGAAAAAAGCCCTTTCTTGGTGTTTCAAGATCACTCTAACCCGTCATTTATCACGGAAAGACATTTAAATCATGTGTCTGCATAGATTCTTTTAAATGTGATTTTCATAATAATTTGTTTGTAACAGAACTATTCCAATGTTAATACTGATGTATGTTTTGGAATGTCTGCCAGAATCTTTCAACTTTTGAATGAGAACTTGAATACTTAAGGCTGCATTAGCTGGGTTTTAAGATAAAAGAAATATTTCCCCAAATTTTATTGATTCTGTACTTTATAAGAACTTTTCAAACTGTCATTGTTTGTGGTGAATATAAAAGGAGAAAAGAAGTGATGAAACTAAATTTTATGTAGGTTTATGTTGAGTGAGGTAAGCAGAGAAAAAGAGAATTAGTGTCTAGTATTCAAGAGGATTTATGATCCTTAACATCCCATTTCTCTTTTACAGAGATTGTGACCAGACACTTTATAAGTGTTGCCCAGATGGAATTACCCCAGCTAAGGGAGAGGACTATGCTGGATGTGATGACATTTCTGAGTTTGTAGGTGGAGAAGGGGAGAGCATCGGATGTGAGTTCACTGAGTTCCGTTGTTGCCCTGACGATGTAAATGCTGCTACTGGACTGAACTATGAAGGATGTGATATTGATCCTGTAGAAGGTATAATCTCATTGTGAACCTCCTCCCATGCTAACATTTCATCTCTTTCCCCCTCCTCCCCTCTTCTGCCCTTATCCCTTCCAATGCTCTCTACCGCTTTGTCTTTCTTTCTCTCTCTCTTTTTGTTTGTTTTTATGTCTGCCTTTCCCCTTCCCTGTTGTTGGGGTACATTACATTTAATCATAGCTTGTGTATGAATGAGACCAAGATACACGCATGATGTCCAATAAGTTACAATTAATTGATGAACATCCATCCCCCCTTCTTTGTATGTCTGCCTGTCTCTCTCTCTCTCTCCAGTCTTTTCTTACTATCTTTCTCTTCTTTTTCCTCTCCTCTCCCTTGCTTCCTTTTTTCTCTCCACTCGCTCTCTCTCCCTCTCTCTTTCCTCTGCTCTCTCTTTCTTTTTCTCTATTTTTTATTCCTCACTTTCTTCTATCTTTCTTGCTCTATATCATCTCCCCTCTCCTTCTATACCTCCATAATTATCTCACTCAATGTTTCTTTCATTTGAATTATCTTCTATATGTGTTTAAACAGTGAACATAGCCACTTCATTTCATCCCAGTATGAACCTTACAAATTTCCTTCTGTCTTTTTTTCTTCTCTTTCATCATCAGATCGTTGCTCTCTGTATAGTGACCCTGGTATTTGCCGTGCTTGGATTGTGAAATACTACTTTGACTCTAACTATGGTCAGTGTACTCAGTTCTGGTACGGAGGCTGTGGAGGCAATTCCAACCTGTTTGACACCTATGAAGAATGCAGGAATGAGTGTGTTGGTGATGATGAACAACTCACCCAAGAAGGTATATAGGGGAAACTCACCCTAGAATTAAGTTGAATTTAATTAAAAGAGGAAATTGAGAGAAGGAGATCAAATAAAGGAAAACTGATAAAGGATTTTTAAATAGTTTATGAAGTATTCAAGTTTTCAAGTTGTGATTGATCAAATTGGTAACTCTGTAATTTCCCTTTTGAGCAGCTCTCCATTTTTTTCTTCTTTTTTCAGTTCTTGAATTTCATTTCCTAACCATAGTTTTGTCCTAAATATATCATTTCAACACACATGATTAGAATTGACTAGATGTGTGGATGGATCGACTTTTAATTAATTTTCTTACTATTTGTTTCTTATTTAGATTATACAAGACTAGAACATGCTTCTCATTATTGCTGCTTATGGACAAAATTTAAAAGCGCAAGCAACTCTAGTGTGTTAATCTTCCTCACACCATGTGCAATCTTTAGTTCATCTTCATGATAGACTGTATATCCCTTTGAAGATTAGTAGGAGAAGGAGAAGAACTTTGTTTTGCTTGCAGTTTGAATGAAAATGTAAATTACATCTCAATATGTTATTTCATCAGATCTATGCATACTGCCAGCTGCTCCTGGCCCATGTAAAGGCTCATTTGAGAACTACTTCTATAATGACAAGACTAGCAGGTGTGAGATCTTCAAGTATGGAGGTTGCCGTGGTAACAAGAACCGCTTCAGAACTGAAGCCGACTGTGAGATTGCTTGTGGGACATTCCATGAAGGTATATTACTCTACCCATAACAATTAGAAAATCCTTGTTATTTTGAGTAATTGTTTAGTTTTTAAAAAAAGAAATTTTAAAAAGGTCACAAATGTATGTTTACATCTACTACAGATAGTTTACTTATTCTCTTTATGTTTGCTTAAGAGTAAAAAGTGGAGGGAAAGGTGTTATGTTTTCTTTTAATTCTCTTCTACTTCCAACTGTGTGATGGAAATCACTTTGTCACATAGACCCCGTTCTCACTCACTTTGAAAGTGGTCTCAGTTAGACCGCTCCAGAGGAACAGGTCTTGAGGAACGGTTTGCGAGCGTTCACACTCCGAGCAGTTTTTTATGGCTCAAACCGCTCCACGAGTCAAAGTGGTCTTGTTGCTATGGCAGCTCAGGTCAGCGGGTCAATTTTTTCGCGCGCGGAATACAAACCGTATGTACCGTACTACATGTTTCGCGTGGAACGTCACTACCTCACTTTCGTTCAAAGTACGCTTCCGTCCAAACCGCTCTTAATAAGACCCGTTCCTCAAGACCACCTCCCGAGGTGGTCTTCTGGAGCGGTCCAGAAGTTCACTTCCTGGACCACTTTGACCATTCTCACTCACCTAAGAACCGCTCCTGAGGAACGGGTCTTAGTTAGACCGCTCCAACGAAGTGAATGAGAATGGGGTCATAGATGCCATAAAAAAGGTCAATTATTCTACACCCAACAAATTAAAACAGATATTTTGCAATCAATAACATGGAAGAAAACTACAAATCAAGTTGCTTTCTTACAATAAAAAAAAATGGCCACTTTATCCAATGTTTTTCAAGGAATTGATTTCATGCAAGCTGGAATTCTCTTTCTAGTCTCTGTGTTTTCTCACTGCATTCATTCTTGAATGCTTTAGCTTCTTATCAGGTGACTTGGCAAAAGCCTGTGTAATAATTATTACTAGTATTATTATTTCAATTGATTGTTCTGTTTGCTTGTTTTTAGATCCATGCAATCTACAGGCAGAGTATGGAGACTGTAGGGATTCCCATGTTAGATGGTTCTTCAATGCTGATACTCGCATGTGTGAAGATTTTGAGTATTCAGGTTGCCGGGGTAACCAGAATCGTTTCATGAATAAGCAGGCTTGTGAGGAAAGATGCAATGCCAATGTTATAGGTGATATTGTGCCAATTACAAAGTATGGTAAGTCAAGCTGATTTTTAGCCTGTCTGTTGGATTTTGTAAAACATTTTAAAAACTAAAATTGTATACTTTTAACATCAGGTATGGTGAGGGAACAAAGAGGAGTGAATATGGTTAAAGTTATTTTTCACGTAAAAGATTCTTACCAAAGCATTAAGGTTTTGTAATATATGCTCATTGTTGGAGTTATTAATTTGTTTGTGTTGCTATTTTAGTTTGATTGGCAATTTAATCCACAATCATGTTTTAAAGATGTCAAATTCTTTTTCTAAAACTAGAAGTTTTTATTAAACGTATGTAACTGAAAGAATGCTAAGTTAGGATGAACAACTGTATCTGTGATTATTAACAGGGCTGGGATTTGAACCCTATACCTTGTGATCTACAGTTCGGTAACTTGTCCAGTAGACCAAAACACCTCTACATATATTCACAATTTGTGTATTGTAAGATATAGAAATGATGCTTATTTTATTACACACAAAAACACATGCCATGGTTATATGAATGAGCCTTATATTTGAATTGGATTTTTATCTCTCCCTGATTACAGAGCAGTGCAGTGTATCAGCGGATCCAGGGACTTGCCTTGCCTTCTTCCTTATGTGGGCATATGATGTAACAAACGGTAAATGCAAGGAGTTTATATATGGTGGATGTGATGGCAACGACAACAGATTTGAGACTGAGCTAGCCTGTCAGGAGGCTTGCTATGTTGAAGGTAGGCTCAACTTGATCAAAGTTCTATAAAACAAATGGTTATGTACTACTATATTCATTTATTTGTAATATTGTTATGATCTTAGAAATTGAACTTGATATGGCATATTATTGATGAAATGAAAATTCAATGTAAAATTTAATTCACTTTATTATCTTGTCTTTGTCTAGATTTGTAATTTTTAAAATGTCTTCTTATACCTGGAATGCCATTCTCTTAAATTTCTGTTTACCATGAAAATCTTTAAAAGGTATCAAAACACAAATATCGTCACTATATAATGGTAGTCATGTTTTCCCAAAGCGTTTTCAATGATTAGCCAAAACATTTTTTTTTTTGGGGATGTGATACTTTTTGAGATACCTGTAATCATTTTTTTTTTTGGTGAAAATAATTCAATCTTGTTAATGTGGTATTCCTCTTATCATCCACTTCTTTTCTTCAATCTTGTCCTTTTTCCTAACCAAATAACCACTAGGCAAGACACTATGTGAGCGTCTACAAGTCCTCCATGAGGCCTCAGGGATCAATGATCAACCCCAGTGTAAGTTTGATGGTAGCTTTGAACCTGTCCAATGCCCGCCAAGGAGTGGAGATTGTTGGTGTGTGACAGACCTAGGAGAAGAGATTGAAGGCAGTAGAATCACCAGGCAACTACACACACTCAGGCTTGACTGCTCAGGTATGTTCTTTAGAAATACCTTAGCTTGAAATGTTCCACTTTATTTAACAATATTCACCATGCATACATTATAAGTAATCTATTGAGACCAAGAAGGGTGCTTGATCATTCTGTTGTAAATGGTATACGTTAATGCCCTACTGGCTCTGAACAGATCAAGGGTTCTTTATACAGGTTTCGTCTAAGGGTTAATATTTCTTCATTTATATAGATGCAAACAATGTTTCGTGGTATCAGTTATATTGCATTTCTTAAATCCAATTTTAGATTAGGGATTAGCTTCTCTTATTCCAAGCAATTGTAAAAAAGATTAAAAATGAACCAGGAAGGATTTGCTGTGTAAACAAATATCAATAAAAACAGAAATAGATTATATTATAGGATTGTTTGTATGGTCTTCAGATTCTGTATGGTAGATACCCATTAGTCAAGATTTCTGTCTCTAGTCCTCTCTTCAGCAGAAGCTTACTTGTTTTTTTGTTTTTTTAATTTGGGTTTGGTGACTGAAGCATCTACAGAAGCCTTTATGACTGCAGGCAATTGTGTTTAATGTCAGAAAGACATATCTGCTGATTTTATTCAATATCAAGAACTCCATATCTACTTCTGATGTGTTACCATTATCCATATTAAGGGAACAACTTTCATGGCTTACATATGACATATTTACAGATGTATGATGTTGATCTTTCCAACTGCAAAGTATTGTTAGATTGACAATTAATCAATATATGATACATACTTGAGCTGATGCTTTTATCAAGTGGGGGAGAGAATTAACTTTATATTTGGCTTCTCTCCTTAGTCTACCCCGACAGCGCTGGCAACTCTCAACCCACCATCAGGCCGACCACTGCAGACATGGCTGACCTGTCCCTATGTCAGCAGGACCAGCGTACAGCACAGGGTAGCTATGTTCCTCAGTGTACAGACAGTGGAGAGTATGAACCCATGCAGTGCTATGGATCTAACAATGATTACTGCTGGTGTGTTAATGAGAATGGAGAAGAGCTGGCCTTCACCAGGACACTACCAGGTCAAGAGAGACCAAGTTGTGATGGTAAGTTTAGTTTCAATCTTCCTTTGTTTGAAATCAAATCAAACTGCTTTTTAGTGGTTATTTTGTTTTGTGAAACTGATGAGAGATATAGTTTATCATTTAATGCATGATATATAGTAGTGCACTATAGTCTCTCTTCTGAGGTCACACAGCTTAATATTGAATTCACAATAAAGTGACACAATATATTGTGACCTTGTACATGGTCATCAGGCCTTTTTTAATGGCAGGTGAAGTACTATTAAACTAAACTTCCAATATTTCATACAGCCTATTCAGTGTTGTATTTATATACTTCTCTTGAAAGATAAAAGGAAATTTAATTTGTTATTTCATATATTTAATCAGTGATGGCAAACTGAGCCATATATGCTATGAAATATAAGGCTTCATATTTGCTCAAGTTTTGCCTTTACTATGGCATATATGTGTATCTCTACTGAACTATGACCTTTTACCAAACTAACACCTATAGTAGTGTCGTGTCCAAGTGGTTAAATGCGCTTGAGCGTCAAATTACGCCTGGCTGGAATGCTCCCCAGGGAGGGGAGATTGTGCACACAGTGTGTGTGGACAAGCACTGAATCCAATGACCAGGGTAATAGTATATCTGTAAAACGATTAGAGACATTGTATTAAGCGCTATATAAAAGCGGAATATTATTATTATTATTATTATTCCAACCCTTTCCTACAGGTATCCTGGATACAGTATGCTTCACATCATACAGACGGATCAATGAAGACAACCAAGCCTCAGACTACATGCCTCAATGTACACCGCAAGGCTTGTTTGCTAAGCTACAGTGCCAAACAGAGAGAGGTTGTCTATGTGTAAATGAAACCACAGGGTCTGTCCTGTTTGCTGTGGATGTAGACCCTGAGACAGTCACACCCAGACAGTGTGATGGGGTCAGCACCAGAGGTATCCCAACTAGTCAAATCTTCTTATGTATTGTATGTTCTCATGAAAATAACACTTTTACTCTTGTGTCATCCCCTTTGACATATATGGCTTAATTTGGATACCAAATATTTTGTTGTGTTGTCAATCTTATCTCTTGGGTAACTGCCACACTAAGTCATAATTTGAAGAATTACAATGAGCAAACACAGCATCCATATCATTGGCAAATATAGTGATTAACTCTGTGGAACAATATGTATTCCTTATCAAGAAAATTTACTAGTGAACAAGCAGATACATATATGCTCTGGAGGTTGAACATGAAATCCAGTTTTTTAAGTTTTATTTGAAACATGAAAGATGTTTTTATTTACATAATTTGCAGTATTTTGAAAGCTCCCTAACCATATAGCATGCCTTTCCTGCTTTCCCCCCTACATTTTATCTCCAGTTTTGACAACATGTCAGATCCATCGCCAGGAGAGCCTTGTTTCCAGTGGTGAGGCAGAAAACCGTTACATCCCTCAGTGTACTCCTGATGGTTCCTACGCCCAGGTCCAATGCTACGAAGGCCAGGCCAGGTACTGCTGGTGTGTCAATGAAGCTGGAGAAGAGATTACAGGAACCAGGAGACGAGATGGAGAACCAGATTGCACAGCTGGTAAGACATGTATTCCCTATTAAATCAGAATTTCCTTTCTTATCTGTAGGCCAAATACTGCATTCTTTATATGTATACAATTTACATGGGTATGCATCAACAATCATGAACATATTTCATCTCCATTATTAAAGAGGCCTTTCAAAATGTTTTATTTAGTATGTTGAGTAGAGTTCCTCATGGTGTAGCTCAAAGCAAAAGAACTTTGCTGCATGACAATTGTGAAAATGGCCACATGTGGATTATATGAACACATGTACTGTTATGATCATGACAACATATAGCTGAAATACATGTAACACAATTTTCTTTTTTTAACGTAATGTTGTTGTTTTAGATCCCAGCAGAGATCCCAGAACCTACTGAAGCAGTCACAGAGAGGACTGCAGCAGCAGCGACTCCAACACAAGCAAACACAGGACTAGAGACCACCACTACCATCGTCACCA
The DNA here is from genome assembly GCA_037976565.1 of Mesocentrotus franciscanus. Lineage (NCBI taxonomy): Eukaryota > Metazoa > Echinodermata > Echinoidea > Camarodonta > Strongylocentrotidae > Mesocentrotus > Mesocentrotus franciscanus. The sequence continues at coordinate 11,093,073 of CP137669.1, read as the reverse complement.
CCCAGGCATCTATCATTGATGTCAATGATGTCATCATCATTGGTGAAGAAGAAACTATAGAGGGAGGGGAGGAGGAGGAGGTACCAGAGGAAGGAGATTGTACTGACAGCTCTAATTGCCAAGGTTGGTTCCTAGAGCAAACAGATTGTTTGAATTGTAGAAACTGTTGCATTTCACATAGGCTGTTTGGCATATACCGAAAGTCATATGGAATCAGTATGCATTTTCAAGGGGAAAGGTGCTGCACCTCCTAGTTTTTGTGAATTATCATTGCTGAGAAACTAACAAAATTGAACTTCCTATTAATCCCTGGAACCATGTGAGCATGCATCTGATGTATCGATTAGGTTAAAGAAAAGCAGTTTGAATTGCCTTTCATGAACACTTTTTTTTTCTTCAAGTTGAATAATGCATTAAGTTTGTGCATCTATGTTGCACCTATAGAGTACTACACAAGACAAACATTGTAATGGAGTTTAAGAATATCATTTTGATTGCTTGTATTAAATTTTATAATGGAAAAAGGTTTTGCATTTCCCAAATATCCTCTTATATTAGACTGATTTTCACATTGATAAGAGCTGCAATCAAGCTATATCCATTTATTTTTTCTTCTCCATTCTCCCTTAATGCACCTAAGGTATATCATCAGCCAGCATAGGACAGAGCCAGTCTTCAGTCTCTGCCACACCTGGAGACATGGTCGTCCTGACCTGTGAGGCAACAGGCTCTCCACCACCAACCATTTCTTGGCAAAGGTTTGAACAAGATGTCTCTGAGTTTGATGACCGAAGGTTCCAAGTCAGCGAGGACGGTGTCTTGACCATCCTGCATGCTAAGGTCAGCGATTCTGGACCTTTCTTGTGTGTGGCAGATAACGGCGTAGGGGAACCAGATATAGCCACCTTTGAAATTACAGTTTCAGGTGAGAGTGCTGAGGAGTTGATGCTTGATTGTAAAATCAAATTCGTAAATGTAAACATGGTTAAATTGTAATGAAAACAAATTTAGGTAAAAAATGCAGAAGACCATCATTCAAACATTTTTAATTTGACTGAGAGTCTTCTCACCAAGAGGTTAATGCATTTATCTCTTCAAATAAACATATATCATTTTTTTCATAGTCATTAACCAATTATGTTTTATAGGTAGCATAACAGGACAAGACATTCTGATACCTTATATGCAACTTTTTCTGAAACTTCCATTCTCACTTTCTTTTTTTCTGAAAAGACCGTTCTCGACCTCCAAGGAGGCGTGGCGGACACCGCCAATCTCGCATCAAGGTCCGGGAAGGCAAGAGTGTCAACATGAACTGCAGAGCCAAGGGCAACCCTCCCCCTACCATCACCTGGGAGTTCCAGGGATTGGAACTGTCTGATATTGAGAATAGGATCACTAAAGGAGCGGGAGGACTACTCAAGATTGCTGATGTCAGTCTGGCTGACATGGGCACCTACAAGTGTACGGCTAGGAACATGTATGGCATTATACAGATGAGAGTGTTTACTCTAATTGTGGAAGGTGAGATTCAAAATGTAGTTGGGAGCTGCAGATTGCACTTTTATAGTGGACTTTGTTTGTGCTATTCACATATAAATAGAATTCATTTTCGTTTGCACTCCTCGAGAAGAGACCCAGAAACAATTGCATTTATTATGAAGCCTGTACTTTGCTCAAAATTTTCAGTCACATTTTAGATTTGGGAGGATACATAAGAATAATGTATTTTACTTATGATCAGCTGTGGCATAGGCAGTGACAAAGTCAAGCTGTCAGGTATTCTTTCTTTACCACTTGCCGCCTATCCTTTCTCATTAAAACATATAATTATTAATCATACATAAATTGTACTTGAGTATACAAAATAGGAGAGTTATTTGTCAGATCAAACAGAATTGTACTTCCTCAATGTTATAGATATGATCACGATATAACTTGCCCAGGAAACATAAAAAGTTTATTTTTATGTATCAGTATCAGCTGAGATTACATAGAATCAGTGATTGATATCAACTAGCCAGGGGTTTCATGTACCCTTCATATGATAATGTTTAGCTTCACATTCTTGATACTTGCACCACTTATATTCCTTCATTTTCAATATTCCTCTTATTCTTTCTTTTTTGCAGCTGAAGTTGCAATAGTGGATCCTCCTCTCAGTCAGCAAGTTACCGAGGGCGTCACAATCAACCTTCTATGTGGCACCACTGGATCACCTAAACCAAACGTTATGTGGAATCGTAATGATGCTCCCTTACCCAACACTAATCGCTTTGTCATCGGTGAAAATAATGATCTTACAATTAGAGGTAAATTTATCCATCTTTTTAAGAGAAACTATTGTACAAATGAGATATCTAAATTGTAGAGACATAATATGTAAACAAATTTACACCTGATAATATGTCTCAAATATATTTAAAATGCATAAATATGATGAAAAATAAGCTTTCATAGTCTGTTCATGTACATATAAAATCTTGTACAGAGATATATTACAGCTTAATATTGTTTGCATATATATATAATGTAAAACACAGTGTAATATTGCAGAACTTTAAGCTTGCATATAAGAAAATTTAATGTGATTCGTATCAGTTACGATTACTTTAGTATATTGATGGTTAAGATAAATAAAAAATGTTGTTATCTAAATGAGTATTTTGATCCTCTTCCATTTAGATATAAAGCAAACAGATGGTGGTAAATACTCCTGTACAGCAGCCAATGGAATCAGTACAAGATCAGCCAAAGCAGTGATTTCTGTCTCAGGTAACTTGATGTGTCTATTGTAGGAAATGGTGGTAAAAATAGTCAATGAAATAAAAAAAAAACAGTCCATTATTTCAGAAAGAATCTGTATATTTGTATGTGTTCCAAGTTAAAAATAGCCAATCAATCATAGTATACATTAACTTAGCTTATCAATTTATGTCAACAAAAAAGCAGGTAAATTGTACTGTTTAAGGCACAATATACCTTAGAACATAAAATCATTATCAACAATATAATTATCATCATCATCATCATCGACATCATCATCACCATCATCATTTCATATACACAAACATTAATAGTTCCATAGGATGAAACAAAGATATCTAATCTGTCTTCTTCTATTTTCTTTCTTTTTTTCTTTTTTCTTTTTCCTTAGGTGCTGAGGTGGATCCAAACTGTCAAGACTCGCCACAGTACGTAACATGTCAGCTGATCGTTATAGCAAAGCTCTGCCCGACGTATCCTTACAGCAAATTCTGCTGTAGAACATGTCGGGACAATAACATGCTACCCCTCACTACTGCTACGCCTTGAACGTACGAGGAGGAAGCTGATTCTACCATTTTGAAAACTGGAAATGCACTGAACCATTTTTATATACCGGTATTTGAAAAGGATTAGTTTAATTACCCCATAATTGTTACTGCTCATTTTATGACAAATGGTCATCGAGAGAAAGTAGAAGGTATATGTAAATTCTCATTTCAACAATATTACATTGGAAGTTGTTCTGTCCTGTCTTTTAAATAGTATATCCAGCCCCAAAATAAGTTTTCAAATCAGAGATTTTGAGTCCATGGAGAATCAGACCCCAAAAATGTATGTAAGAGAGTTATGATTTTTATGTCATTTTATATTCTTTGGGGTTGTGATTCAATCAAAATGTATACTTAATTGGAACAGAACTGCTTTATATGGACTTTCAATATTTTATAACAGTTGAAGATACCAGTATCTTGTAAATTTCTTTGAATTATTGACTTTTTATGACATAATTTTCCCTCTGATTTTAAATTAAGTCCAGCAGTGTAATAGATAAATAGAATTATGTTTTTGTGGCATCAAGTTTTTATTAAATAATGTTTATCAATATTTTGCAATATCATGTTATTCATGTATATTTATACATGAGCAGTATGCTATGCATAATTCATTTGCTTCAAAATGTTTTGAAACCCTGGAACTGATATTCTTATTTTGAAGGAAAATTATTTTTCTCATGAAGTCAGTCATGGCTGACATTGTGATGTGACTCAAATGTTACTTACCGGTAAGTGGGAACATTGTTGACTTTCTCTGTGCTAGATGAGACCTAATATTACGACCAAATATGGAAGACAGTGTAAATACATGAATGCAATTCTCAAGGTGGAACCATGCATTGTCTTTCAGTACATGAACTCTTTCAGGCCTAGAAATCATTTTCATTTTGTAAGCACAATGTATTGTATATTTGAACAACATATTTGCAAATCGTCCTGAATATGCATTAGAGTCCAGCATTGTCCAAATCTACCTGTCATGAAACCTGTAGGAAAAAAATGCTTCTAGAATGTTTATGTTATGAAAACTTGTTTCTAAAATATCATAAAATATTTATGTGCTTAAGGTAATAGTAGTTTTTTTCAATCAGAGTGTAAGCAAGTCTAGAGTAAATAGATATGCTTTAGAAGTAATTAATTTTAGTGAGTCTTTGAGCCTCTTTTATATTCTTAATTGCAAATTTGTTTTTAAAGTTTTGTAGACCAAGCCCAAAACACTTCTTTTGTACATAACACCTGTGGTATTAATACTTCTTATTTATAAATATATATATTTCAATGGGTGCTTTTTTGTATGTTTCTACTTGTGTGTCTATGATGTACGTTTCAAAAATTTGTCATGTAGATATGTTATATATTATATTATCCTTGTTTCTTTTTAATGTGATCAAAAAGATCTATTGCAAAGGAGGTGAATCGAAGACCTGTAAAATAGAAATTTTGTCTATGTTTATTCATTGCATTTTCTATATTTTGGTAATTGGTACCGTTATATTTGAAGAGAAAACGGTATCTTGTACCTTCCACAATGGTGCTAAAATGAATTGCTGCATTCTGATATGCCAAAGTGTTCTGCAACAAGACAAAAATCAGACTATTTTCTACATTATTCGGTTCCATTTTTATATCCACATGCTTATTTGAATGTCTTGTTTTATATAAAGGTTGTTATGAAGCAATTCCTTTTTGTAATTACAATAGATATATTAGCCTAGGTCTTAAATTGTTGGTCTTGAATGGATAATTTTAGTGATAAAGTGTTTGTATTCACGATTGTATAATGTATTGTGACTTGATGAATGTCTTTATGTTGAGAAATTATTAATTTCAAAGAATGATAAAAACCCTGTAAACTACATGTATTCCATAATTGATTTTCTACAAATTGGAAGCAATACATGAAACAAATTGCCAATGGATCAAATTATCTTATGTATGGTCAATACAAAATATTGTCACTTGTTCAACACTCTACATGTTATTTTCAGTGCATGGGATCAAGAAGAAGGAATTGTCAAAGCATATAATGTACCATATTATACCTACACCTAACAACTATGCATGGATTTCATTGTACTTAGCCACTCTGATGTAATGGCAATAAGTGCACTTTATAAGAGGATTGATTGTATTGCTGTCTATTGGTGCCTAGCTGCTGTATTACTATTCTGCAGCTTTGTAAACTTGAATGGTTCTACTTCTACATGTATGTACATTCATGCTGCAGAATGTAACAGGGGTTTTTGACACATCATTTTTGTTTTTTTATAATATCACTGTTCTATGTTGCATAATATGTAATATCTCAAGCATTAGTTTGGTTTACTTGACCAGAATTTGATGTACCAATGCCTGAACTGCACAATATCACATGAAGTAAAGAAAAAACATTCTGTGGAGACAAGTAAATGTTACTAAGGGCATTTCTACAACTGTTGTTTACATAGCAATGATCTACTAAATGATATTATACTTCAAAAATTTACAAATAACAAGTTACCTATGTATATTTCATAATTTTTTAATTCAAAATGAGCATCTACATATATATCAAGGTATGAAGTATGTAAAACTCCATATTTTTAAAAGTTTGAGGTCAATAATTTGTTCTTGTAATGTTCTATCATGGATTGTAAATGATTAGAACAGGCATTCTTTTAAAGAATTTATTGTGTAATCCATTTTCATGATTAGTGTACATATCCATTATACCCCCAAATTGGTAGGAAGGCGATGTATCCTTATCATTCCAATTTTAATTAACTATGGACTATATTTGATGGTGCAAATAATTTACTATGTACTGTTTGTAAGAGACTGCTATTAGAGTTTTATGAAAGTGGATAACAAATGGCACATCCTTTGTTATTAATCAACCGGTCTAATCTAATAATAACAGTTCCCACATCATTATTTCAATTCAAAATGTCAAATATTTCCATGTCAAATTCTCTGTATTTGTGAACAATAACATATAGTGGTAAGTCCGTCCCTATCCTGTTTGGCTCGATGATGCAAACAAAATGTTTACAATATCTTTTCAACATTCAGTTCTCTGTTTGAATAAATATTTGTGTGCATTTGTTGTAGACCTATAATTTGTTTTGTTTGAATGACTTTGTGGATTTCTACACATTGTATACTATAAAGTGGGGATATTTTGTCATTGGGTTTGACTATGTATCCTGTACAAATGGTGCTTGTAATAACAATGTATGTGTACATGTAGGTCAAGCTAAACAAATGAAGTTTGTTCATTTACTACGATCACACTTCTGAATAATGGGGAAGGAAAGAACAGTTTCAGATTTATATAAATTTCAACATCTTTGCTTTATGAGGTTTGTACATTGTAATCATTATAGGAAATATTGCATTCATTCTTAAATCAAATTCACATGTCTACACTCTTAAGTCTAGTTAATCATATATTCATTGTTAGATAGGAGGACCAAGTTATTTTAAAAGGACCAAAAATAGAAAGACCTGTGTCTTCCACATCATTTTTCACTTACATTTGTTACAGTTGTAAATCAGTGAAAATTATCAACAGTTTTTTTTTAAATAAAACTTTGTATTTGTATAAATTCAGTTTGATTGTGTTCTCTGTCCTTTGTATATCACACATTTTATATCAATGAAGGGCTTGTAATACACATGCTTCAGCAACAGTTGGTCTGCAGTAAATATCCTTCACTTAAAGAATTACAAATTTCATTCCCCGAACCCATTCTAAAATCCTACTGCGAAAATTTGTAACCCTCATAGCAAATCTTGAAAGTCTGTAGCAACTGTTGCATAGGTTGGAGCACAAATGTAGTCTGCTACTACAAAAAAAAAACTGAATAAGGAATTACTCAAGATGGTCAAGTACACTGTACTTGGATGGGCTTATGTATTGATTATAATATATTCGTGCATATTTCTTGAGACATCTTAGTAGTCCAAATATGTAGAAATTTAATGCCCTTAAACACAGCACCTACATTTAACTTTTGCAAGGTGCCAATGTTTCTTGCCTGTCATTAGCAACTCCCAAACAATTTGCAACAATGTAGAAAACATTCTCATAATAAATGAAGAATAAGTGAAGAATACTCTTTCTAATTGTCTATAAAGTTTACATTTTTTCTAAAGAATTTTTCGTTATTTCATCTTTGCACGATTTTATTTTATTTAATTCACAGCTCGTGAAATAAAAATAAAAAAGATGAGAAAACTTATTTTTAACAGTTCTAAGAAATACAAAAATGAGTTTAAAATGTGGTTTTGCATTTCAAAATTTTCTTCATTTAAAATGAAGCATAAAATATTACCTTACTATCAAACACATACAATGACATACTAGACCAGGGAGATGTGAATTTTAAAACTCATATCTCCCTGCTTTGACATGTTGGTAATAATTGTGGTGCTCCTGTCAAACAAACAAATCCTCATTTTAAGGGGCAAGTTCTAGATTAATAAAAGAAAAGTGAAAAAGAAAGAAGGAAAAAAAGGGGGACCCTGAACTTGCTCTCATACATATATCTTGATCTCATTTCTGATATTAGATTGGAAACAATGGAAAGACACTTGAACCAAAATGTATATGTGAAGTGAAGAGGTGTCAAACTTCCCAAATCATAAAATAATCACAACAGGACATGCATGAAAGGCCACTGGTAAAATACAAGGTATAATGAAATCTATTCTAGCAAATCAATGGCATGGTGGGTAAACAGACAAATCCAGCTTGTCTTCAAATGGATGATGAGTACACTGAAACGGTCTAGTGATGTCTCCACACCATAAGGTTATTCATTCGTCAACTTCATGTTCATCCCTGATCCATCCATTTATTCAGGGTTGCTCTTCATTTATATACTCTTGGTGTTCCACCTTCAAGCTTCTGCAGATAGATTTGCACGTCTAAATAGTCTGATGGCAGAAACAACATCTCTTCCTTTTCCTGATCCTATAAACTCCATCTTTACAATATCCTAGTATTTTTGTAACACTGGTCATCAAAGACTCTGATTTTCTCTGCGATCTCTTTCTTCTGTCAGCCGTTTTGTTAGAGCTATCTGTTGCTCCAACTCCTCTCTATTCTGACGTTTTCTCTTGCCTTTCCAGGTCTTTGTAGATGCCTTCACGTAATTTCTGATGAGGAAAAATCAAAACGTTGATAAGTGACCACCAACATGATTTATGTTGGTGTGACCATAGTTCAAGCGTGACCTTAATTCGTGGACAGTTCCATATCTCGAAAATATCTGTAACATTTCGAAAATCTGATACCAAAATGGAATGAGGAACCTAAAATTACCCAGAGTCAAACTTTTCTTTGGAATTGGGTTCGAAATTATGAAAATATTGACAAAAGATTGGCAAATTTGCTGTCTTTGAGTCTGTTTAGAAAATTTTGAACTTACCGACAAGGGTCTAGGAATCTTCATATCGAGAGAAGAGGTCATCAAAATTGTAAATAAAAAGTAATACCAACTCATTGGGCAATTTTTTGCCTTGCAAATTATGCAATTATCTTATATGTGATGGATCAATTTTTAAAATAAATCAGCTGTAAACTCCCGCACGAATTAAGGTCTCCTTTTTTAAAATGAGTTTTTCATCAGTTGCAGTGCATGCAGATCCGACATCAAATTTTGAGATAGTGATATCTCCGGAATTCTTTGACAATAATATTTTAGTTGCACCAAATTGTAGTAAAAAAATTTGCCTTTCATTAGGTAATAACTGTACTAAATAAATTTGTGTAGAATATGAGAAATCATGGATCGAAGATCACATTTCCTAATATTTTTTAAAATCTCCGCAAACTTGGTCACCCCATCATACATACAAACATACCGAGCAATCTGCTAGGTTTGTCAGAGTATGAAGCTGTGACATCACTTGTATGTTATCTGAATATAACTCGTAATCTTGTCAAAAATATCACTCAGTTCTAAAATTAAAAACATTACTTAGCATTGACTTCTAAAACAAATGTTCATGCCTCATGGCATGGATACATTTAGTCAACTTCATCAGGGCTGTCAACCCTCCCGCATTTTGAGGGAGTCTCACGCCACCACGCTCTTTCTCCCGCTGTCCCACCAGCTCGTAGCGAGACTCCCGCCACCACGCCCTTCCTCCCGCTGCGATGTAGAATCTCCTGTTTTATGAAAAATCCTCCTGCCAAACGTGTAAAATTAATATCTTATGCAATTTTGTTTGTGCTCAAGGGGTAAGTGGGCACTACAAATAAAATCTTTTTTTCCAACTCAACACCCCTGAGCAAAAAAAATTGCATGCGATACGGTACGTTAGTGGTTCGTCTGAAGAAGAAAAAAATCCTCCAGGTCCAGGCCAAGCAGTTCCCCAAAGTTGACAGCCCTGACTTCATTGAACATTAAACTTCCATGAATTAGAGGAAATATATTTTCAAAATCATCTAAAGGCATTAAAATAGAGGTTAAATCAAGAGATTAATACACTCCTATGAAAATCGCATAACAAACCAAAGTCAATCGAAAGTGCAGTGTGTCTGTGTGGTTTCATTACTAATCAATACACGAAATATAACGCATGGGACTAAAATAATAAACATGTTGATTACTGTGCAATTAACTGCCTTAAAACACAAAAATGGGAATTACCATTTGATCAAACTTTTCTTGTAGTGAACACCACCTATTATTGTACCAGCGGTTACTATAGATAAGCAAAGCGTAACTTTTGAAGCTGTCGACATGTTCGATGCAGTGTGTGAACTCCATTAACTACGGGACATACAACGACTACTCGTCATGCCCAGAGTTCCGGGGTGAGCTCAACAGACCGTACCGGACGTTAACAGCGTCCGTTGCAACTGGGGAAACGGCTAGCATGGGATCGTCAATTATAATAAAAGGGAGTATTTTTTATCTCGATTTTTTAAACTCATATTTTATCAGGTATTAGGTATAAAAAATGTAATTGATCCACATGTTATTATTTTAATAGCATCAAAATTTTTATGATTTATTGATTCTAAGAAAATGTAATTCAAAATACCTTTATAAATTTTTCATTTTTACTACTTTAACCTATCAAAAATAGTATATTCCAAATAGACGTTCAAAATTGTACACAAACATCTTGTGAATTGTGTGACGGATCAGAGGAAAATAAGGTGGTGAAATTAGATTTCTAGGTATGTCTTTTCCATCTAGCATTGGTAAATCATATGATTCTTTATCTCAATAATTTAATCAACAAAATTAATTCTATATTCTAATCAAATATGCCTGTTTTGGGACGAGAATTTTGTCAACAGTGCGGAGTGCAGTGAGACTGCTACTGTAAGTAAAGTTTTGTGTTATTCTTTTGTTGTATCTTCCAGAGATAACACATCGCTAATATTGTTGTAAGTTGGTATTCTGAAAATCATTTTATCCCTGTGTTATCTCTTGAAGGACCGCCTCTATCTTATCTTTGACACGCCCATTCGTATAGACCCTACCAATCAAGATCTATTTTATAAGCATGAAAAGTAGGTCAACCAATACTAATAGGAATACTTTATGCCATATCTGAAGATGCGCCCAGCATATAATCATGGGCGTAATTAGTTAATTGAGCGCTTATTACGCGTCATCATATGCGCTGTGGCATGTGGATCATGAAGACAAGTCACGCTTTCACTTAGTGGTTAATTAAGAAACATCACAGAGATGAGAGCATTAAAATCGTCATATCCTAGCAATGTAGCATGTTATTTCTTAGCAAGTTCTCATCTGTGATGTCTCCGGTCAACACACAATCTTCTTTTAACTCGTCTAGTGGCACGAAATTGGTTTTGGGCAAAGGAGATTGCCGCCATTATATTACCACGAAAGATACAACAACCCCCTACCTGTTGTAAACATTGTTGTAAATACCATGCAAAATAAGATAAGATAAAAGATACAACAATTTTCAGAATACCAATTATCTTGTCATATTATCTCTCGTGCGCATATGCAAATGAGGATTAAGCACCATTTTATTAATAATACGCACAATTACAAGCGCACAAAAGTTTGAGCACAGGCGCAGCCACAGAGATGAGAGAAAAGATACAACAAAAGATACAACAATGTTCAGAATACCAACTTTATCTTAAGTTCAAAGATACAACAATATTAGAGATAACACAGGGTTCAGAATACGGCCCCTGAGTAGTGAGTGTGAGTGTGACTGTGAGTGTGAGTCGTGCCTGAGAGTCGTGCCTGAGCTGAGATGAGTCGAGTGGCAGAAAATAATGAATAATGTCTGTGAATTCGTGCACTGCATGCGCATGCAGCACTGATTGATGCTCGTGAAATTACTGTCTGGTATGGTATGGGGAAAACTGACATTAATATTGTCAACCTTCCCCATGCACAAATGGTAACCCTTGCTGCACGCATCAGGGGTGGGGGGGGGGGAATTAACTGGCGATTTTCGCTGGAATCCGGTGAAATGTTTGCTTTCGGCCTTGGTTTTTTAATAAGTTTAATCTATAATCTAGATTAAAATAGAGTAGACTATCTAGACAATAGTTTGAAACTTTGATTTAGAAAAAATGATGATTGGAAAGAAAATAGAGGTAATTTTTATACACTATGAAAATAACAAAGAAAATCATTGTAATTAAAACATCAAACTAAAAAAATATATTTTCAGCTAACCTGTCCGTTTTCTTTAAGCTGCTGTGTACCATGATCGGCAATCGCACACAAACTGCATTGCATATTATAACCTCACTAACCATCATGACGCACTTCAATCTCATGTGTACAGGCTGTCAGTATCGATATCAGAGACTGAAGCTTTAGGTCTAGTGTGTGTACGGCTGTTGCGGACACCTCTTTAATTTCAGTGCAATCGCTCTCTTATAAACAAATAAGTCTAGACAGGGTAAGCACTGCTCTGACTCCTCTGAGGGTCAAAACTAGTAGGAGGACGTGTCTAGTCAGTCTAGGCAAATATCCCACTGCATTTATATCTGCCAAAAATGCGAGGTAACCTCCAGAGGTCGTGCCACGTCACCCCTTGTTCACTGTAGGTAAACGCTCAAAGCACAAAGGACATTTAGCATGACAAAGTACGAACACGGCACAAACACGAGGTAAAATTCGTGCTAGACTGTCTAGCACGTCGCAAGGTAATCTCCAGAGGTTAGGCTGCCAAATGGGTTATGCACTCTGATTGTGTTAACTTCATTTACTTACAAATTTCTTAAGAGAGGTTTAACCTTTGGCAATGGTACTTTGTAGTTAAAGCTAATTGAAGAAAGATGTGGTCTTTAAGGTGCACCGCGGAAACACATTTTTATCAAATCCATGACCTTGATCAATATTGTATCTAACCTTTAAATATCATTTCTCTTCGTAAACAGATTAATCTAGTTCACAGAAGCTGTTCAGTTCAACTTGACCTTCAAGAAACACCAAGATGGCGGCAGGAGCAGTGGTTGTTCCTTCCATAATCCCGTTAAGAATTCCAGTCCAAGGCAAGAGCAAGACAGACATTGACACCAACACTTATGTAGAGCTCAAAAGTAGTAAGTCTTACAAATATGTCTTCCCCTTTACTGTCAAAGTGCGTTATTATTATCAGTAGTAGTAGCAGCAGCAGCAGCAGCTACTTAATTACAATCATGCTCCTTATGTGTTTTATGAAACTTGTTATTCGTCTTTTGTTTCCTTTGCAGCCACCCCAGATATTGATATCTTCTACACCATTGATGGCACGAAACCAGATCCATTCCAGACCATTGGACAGAGAACTACATTCATGTATCAGAGACCTTTCAGGCTTACAGAGGGCAGGAGAACTGTCAAGGCTCTTGCTATGGCCAGGTTAATTGAGTTGCTCATCTTGTTTTGTCAAGAATGATCATAATTTTTTTCTATCTGAAAAGCCATTTATCAATTGATTTATTTTATATACTTTCTTCTCAAGAACTTGAAGAATTAAAGAAACTAAATGTGTACATAATAAAAAGGGTTTTTGACTGCTGCTGTGAAGGTGTGGTGACATACACATACTATTTCAATCGCTTGAAATTTAGTCAAGAGGTGAAGGGTTTGAATCACTACCGGGGAAATAATATTTTAGTAACAGGAGCACCACATGCAGACAAACATGTCTGCTATACAAGAAGCCAATTTTATTTTATTTATATGTATTTTATCATGTGTTAGTGTTATAAAGTAATTACTGTCACTTCTAAATAACCACATGATCTTTCATTCTACTTGGTTTGTGTATAATTTGATAGATTTGGGATACTTCCTGTCCCTAAATCACCATTTCTCTCTTCCTATTCTTCTGGTTGATTCTTCTGAGTCATATTCATGTTCTCATAGTCTTGTTTTGTTATCTCTCCTATATCAGGGATCAGACTAGAGAGAGTTTTGTAGTAAGCAAGACTTTCTTTGTGGAGTGGGTTAGAGAGGAAACTGATGATACAGATGATGAGAGTCTGTTGGAGGCAGAAGCTAGGAACCAAAGCCCTGGACTTAAGGTGGAGTAAATTCACATGAATTCCTAATGGGGCAAATTAAGAATTATCTTGTGACTTTCAATTTGTGTCCAAAACCAGTACCCATTTGTTTTTGAATTTGGGGATATTATAGCTATAATCTTATCATACTTACTGTAGCATATCCGTATATGTGTAATCTTTATTTTCTGGATTATTTTTTTTAATCAGAGGCATAGTACACCTCAAAGTATAAATGAATATAGGTTTGCATACAAACAGGGGAGAATGTCTAATATGGTGCAAGGACTGATTTAGTAAAAAGGATATTTTGCATTTTTCTGATTGACTTACTACAATGTCCCATGTCCCAAAATGGCATCATCAGTGTGAGTAGTGGGTACTATGGTGAAATCAGCAGTCAGTATGGCTATGTTATGTAGCCAAATTTTGAAAGTGTCCAAATGCTTTATTCCTGAGTATAAATATGTTGATGATGGCAAACATTAACTCATACTTAATGACAATAATACATTAATCTTCTTTTGAACCTATATAGCTGACAGCCTCCAAGACAACAGCTGCTCTCCTAAGGAAAGTTGTAGAGGCAGAGACGAGAAGACCTGACTCAGTCAAGGGATCTAACTACAGAAAACCTACTGTAGGAACCCGCTTCATGGAAAACAGGATGGGCACCAAGAAACCCAGCGTCTCAAGAGGTCAAAAGGTCGGACAGGGCAAGGTAAGGAAAAAAAAAAATTTAATTCAAAATATCATTTTGAGGTACTGTAATTAATTTGTTGACAGCAGAATGGTAAGCCATAGTTCTACAGATGTATGTAAACAATCTTTTACTCTGCATCCGCTTGTTTCTTTATATTGTTAGTTTTGCATACTTGTGGTGATTGGCATAATTCATGTATGTTCATGTATAAACCTCAAACCTTCCTATATGGAGATGCAATTTTATACATGTACTATGTGTTGACAGATGAAAAGGAAGATTGACACTTGCATGGAAAGCAATATGAGACCTTCATTGAATAGAAGAAACATTATTTTTCATTTTAGTGTGTGATTGCTCAATACTATGCACATAATTTGGGCAAAATTATGTGAGATGCTTACCAATGAATTTGAATGTAATAAAGTTGTAAATTGTTTTATTTTCTGTTAGAAAACTCCTGATCTTGCAAGTGAAGATGACAAGAAGAAGACTAAGAAGATTCCAGAGAACTTTACTCAAGCAAACAGAATACAGAGACAAACAGATTTCTTAAAGTAAGTACAAACTGCATCTCTGTATATAAGCGTGAACAACTCACTCCTACATCCTAATCAAATGATTGGTCACCCGCTGTCTCATGTGATTCATTTAATGAGACTATCCCACGTTTTTTCATGAAAAAGAGTGCAATAGTTTCCAGTACTATCCAACAATTTGTTAGTACGCGATGCGCTGCAGTTAGCATAGAGGTTAGTGCGCTTACACTGTGTGTGGGCTATACTTGGGTAGCATTGCACGGAAATAATAAGCCTATTAAACTTGGGATTAATTTGTCAGCAATAATGACATAAAACACTCTTGAAATGATTATATTTACATAAAATAACAAGGATCTAAGAGTTTTGTTGTATAAAGCAAATGATGCATGCTTTTATACGTTCATTAAACAATCTATCCTCTCTTGTTGAGTCTGTTTATTGCGGATAGATCGCATAATGAACTCATTCTTATGCATCATCTGTATGTTACAATATTCAGAATAAAATTCTAGGAACCATGCTTCAGGGATAATTTGTTTTTTAAAGATTAAAAAACTAAGTTATGTGTAGTAAAACTGTTACATTCATTGGGATGTATATGCCTGTTTATTATATTTTTATGCCTCCACTACAAAGTAGCCGGAGGCATTATGTTTTCTGGTTGTCCGTCCGTCCACGCACGCACGCACGCACGTCCCGCTCGTGATCGCGTTATCTCAAGAACCGATGAATGGATTACCGCCAAACTTGGGTCATGTATGTATCTTGCAGAGCTAATGAAATGATTAGATTTTGGGGTCACGAGGTCAAAGGTCAAAGGTCACAGGGCTCATTATGTATGCAAAAATAGCTCGTGATCGTGTTATCTCAAGAACCGATTGATGGATTACCGCCAAACTTGGGTCATGTATGTATCTTGCAGAGCTAATGAACTGATTAGATTTTGGGGTCAAAGGTCAAAGGTCACAGGGCTCGTTATGTATGCAAAATAGCTTGTGATCACGTTATCTCAAGAACCGATTGATGGATTACCGCCAAACTTGGGTCATGTATGTATCTTGCAGAGCCAATGAACTGATTAGATTTGGGGTCACGAGGTCAAAGGTCACAGGGCTCATTATGTATCCTAAAATAGCTCGTGATCGCGTTATCGTTAGAACCAACAGATGGATTACAATCAAACTTGAATTTTAAAAATTGCTTCCATTTTGGTTTGTAAAATTGCTCTATGGCGGAGGCATCATTTTCGACTGTGCGCAGTTGAAGTTCCATCTAGTTTGATAAATTTCTCATTGTAATTCTATTTGAACATTGATACATTTTACAAATCTACAAGTACTTGAAAGTTGAAAGAAGTTGAAAATATGTTCTCCACATTTCTCTATTCGTCCAGATGTATCTTCTGTTTTGCTGACCGTCCAGCCGATCCATTTGCTCGTTTCTGTATTTCATGTGGATCACCTGTTCCTGCTCTCCCCAATGCCAGGCTACCCCCTCCTGAGCCTGCCCAGGTAAGGCCTTCTTTTCATGGGTAGCCTTTTAACACATTACCAACTGGAACCGGGTGATCTCTGTATTAAGCTTATGTGGATTAGTGAACTCAATCATTAATGGGTTAAAGATTACAATAAAATTCTAAAAGTTGTAAGGGAAGGAATATTAATAGAAATCGAGTACATGTGGTATACTTGGTGTCATTTTCAATAGTGACATGTACATGTATATGCACAATGTAACTTTGATTATGATGTAGTACAGACAAAACAATCAGATTATTTCAGATTATTAAGTGAGATTAAATACGTTTATGTGACCATTATTGGTCATTTTAACCCCAGTCAAATTGAAAATATATGAATTGCCATGAAATAACCTTATATTGATTAATAACCTAATATTCACTAATTGTGTCTTTTCTTTTATAGCTTGGTATGTGTGTGGGATGTCATTCTATGATACCTCTGAATGTCGCCAAGTGTTTGGTTTGTGAGATGGATGTTCCACCACAACTTGTACCACAAGCATCAGTCAAATTGCAGGTAAGAGTAATGATAATTACTACTATATGGTCAAGTTGAATTTATTTGAAGTGGTTGTTTCTTATGATAGTATATCTATTCGATAGATGTGATGTTTTATTTTGAAACATCAGATATTTCTAAGTGGAAATGTTGAAATTATGATATTGAATTTTTGTAAATTATGACAGAAGACTGACAGGGTGAGACTATTGACATTACAATGTGTTTACTTTTGTATTTTCCATATAGAGCAAATTGTAGCATTTAATATTTGAGAGATCATTTAATCATAATTTCATTGTAATTATATTTTCTATTGAGTTGTCATGGTTAAGCATCTTTAACACCCAATTCCTTTGTCAATTAGAGGGAATCTTCTTTCATATGAGGAAAAATGTCATTCTTATGTCTATCTTCCTCTCATCATTTGCTAGAAAGATGTCCACTTTCTCTTAACACATCTGTTTTTCAATATTTGTATGTATCTATTGCACTCAATTGACAGGACAAGCTTGTATGCAATGAATGTGGTACTGGTAACCCAGCTAACATGCAATACTGTGTGACATGTGAACACCCATTGACAGGAGCTAATAGACATCTCAAGGTATGTAGTGTTGATCTAACTAGAGATCTTTTCAGTTTGAAATGTTTCAAGACAGTATTAAAGGGTGGTCATTCTGCTAATGATAAGCATTATGTCTTACTTTCATGTTTGCCTGTAAATGATGAGATGAGATATTAACACTAAGTTATAAGGCCAAGTTCAAGACATCCCCTTCAAATTCTTTTAAATTATGTAACACTTGTTTGATTTGCGAATGTTGTCTTATGATGGTTTTGTGAGAAGCTCATAAAGAATTAGATAAGATGTAGTGTAATCTAGTCATTCAGCCTGACATTAACGTTCAGTTGTTTAAAATCAATAATGAAAGAAATTCAAGTTCCTTCTGTAAATAGGTTTGTGTCAATGCACTTTTAGAACTAAACATTTCACTCTTTAATCCTGTATTCTTTCAGCCAACATACAGTCAGTTTGCTGCTCCCCCTGAGCCTGGTCAAAAGGGACGTCTTCTGTGCTGCAGCAAATGTGGGCGTGTCAACAGTAGTGATGCTAGATACTGTGATTGGTGTGGTGCAAAGGTCAGTTCAACATCTGAAATAAGGATTTTATAGAAGGTGATAATTTGTACCTTTTTAATGCGGGTTTTCATACACTGACATCAAAATTTATGAATGGATATAATAATCTCATTTTCTGTATTTTAGCAATTATATTGTGTAGATGTGTAGATTAGTAAATGAAACACACTCAAAAGTTTAGGTAGTAAACAGTATTTTATATCCTTTATGATGCATTACCTTGTCATAAGTTTGTATGGAGGTGTATGTATGTACAATCTAATGGAAATTCATTTCAAGGGATATTTAGTGCACTTATGTGCACCAAAACTTAATAACCCATTAATTGAATACTTGAACTCATAATGATGATCAATTTTTGTATGAAAAAACAACAACTTTTATCTCTTTGAATGCTGAATTTAAGGAAAAAAGGCTGCTATACTTTATCAACAAGGTAAAACCTCCCAAATGGAATGTTGAAACTTGAATTCTTTTATTTTAAAATCATTGCGAATGTCATGATTACACAAAGGAAACATCACATTGACCTGAACTCATGTGATTTGATAATATTACCCATTATTACTACAGCCTGCCCCCACCACATCATTGATGACCTGTTCAAGATGTAAAGCTGCCAATCGAGCATACTCATCATTCTGTCATTCATGTGGAGTATTGATTGAACCACCAGTAAGGAATGATCCTAGAAACAATGGTATCACTGTTGGAGGCAAACATACTTCACAGGTATAACATACTTCTTAATTCAAAAGTCATACAAAAGGATACAGTCAGCTTTATCCCCACCCCACCCCTTCCCCTCTCTCTCTCTCTTTCTCTCTCTATCTCTCTCACTCTCTTTCTCTCTCTCTATCTCTCTCAATCTCTTTCTCTCTCTCTCTATTTCTCTCTGTAAATGTCCCTTGACCTCAGACTTCACATAGGTAGTATGAATCATTGTAAGAAAGAGGGAAAATTATGTCCGTGGTAATACTCTGTGATACTTCACATTTTTACTGTTCTATTATGACACATTTACATGTTTCTGTAAAAGTTAATTGTTCTGCTTGTTACAATGCAATGTTTATATTTAGCATATATGTGATATACACTCACCTATTTTTAGTCTTTCATTGCCAACGTTTATTTCTAGTTTTAATTCATTCATCAAATCAACCTAAAAAAAAACAGAATATGCACAGAGTTTGACAGGTTCTTGAAAAGTTTATCAAATCACTTGTCTTAATTCATTCACTGATTTGTAAGCCTGTCCCACCTTCCTGTCTTTATTATCCTTAGGTAGTAGACCAGAATGGTGATTCATCCTGGGTTCCCATGACAGTCCCTAAGAAGGAGCCACCAAAGGTCTCTGTCTCCACCATGACAGCAGGGATCTTCTACCCATCCACCAAGGGACTGGTCAAGAAGGAGCTGGAGCAGCAGGAGGCTAAGGCTAAGCAGGATGCTATGAGTGACCGTAAAGTGACCCTTACAGCAGTCAGTCCGGGCAAAGGTAATGAATGGTCAGATTCACTTTTTGTCTCGTCTGCGTAGCAAAAAGCGAGACATAGGCGCCGCTTTTCCGGCGGCGACGGCGACGGTGGCGGCGTCAACATCAAAAACTTAACCAAGGTTAAGTTTTTGAATTTTTAATATAATTTTGAAAGTATAAGTTCTTATTGAATGAAACTTGGACTGAAGGGTTATCAAGTATCCCCAATCATGTGAGGAGAATTTCAGGTCACAAAGTCAAGGTCAAAGGTCGTTTAAGGTCAACAAACTTAGACCATGTTGTGGCATCATCATCAAAAACTTAACCTGAGGTTAAGTTTTTGAATTTTTGATATAATTTTGAAAGTATAAGTTATTATTCAATGAAACTTAGACTAAAGGCATATCAAGTACCCCCAATCATGTGAGTTGAATTTCAGGTCACAAAGTCAAGGTCAAAGGTCATTTCCGGTCATCAAACTTAGACTATGTTGTGGCATCACGTTAAGATCTTGAATTTTTATCGTAATTTTGAAAGTATACATTCCTATTCCATGAAACTTGAACATACACTGTAAGGGTTATCAAGTATCACAAATCATGTGATTAGTCTTTTAGGTGACAAAGTCAAGGTCAAATGTAATTTCAGGTCTGCATATTCTTAGTCAATATTCACTTCAAAATGCACTTCAAAATGCTGATTAGATTCAGAGGATTTCATTTTGGGGGGCCTGCTAATGGGCAAACCTGCCTATCAATAATGTCCCTACCTCAATTTTTCATCATATCGAATTGCGTAATGCAGGCGAGACCGCCGAGAGCGTTTCACTTGTTTCTAGGACTGTACATGTCGCAATTATCTTTATCTTGAATATCTCATTGTGAGGTCGAGGTGTCCTTACAATTGTGGGAAATGTTTAAACTTTGAAATAGGAAGAGATGTATTTCTGGATGTAGGTGCTCAATGACACAGGGCTCAAATTAATTTTTTGTCCACGGGGGCTCTTCCCCCCCAAAAAAGTGAGTCTTCTCATGGGGGCTCTTTTAGTACCGACGGGGGCTCTTTTTTTAAATACAAATTTTCATTGAATTGGTACCCATGAATGCTCCTAAATTATTTGCTATTTCATAATTATCATTTATTTAAGTCGGCATGTACCCTCTTTCAACTTTACAAGTTACATAGGGGTTACTGACTTTCATCCCGTGATGACGTTCTCCCTATTTCTTCCTCATCATTCAGAGCAACCTTATTGCATTCTTTCTTTAGTCTTTACCATATCCTTCCACTGTCACATCAGGGATAGATAGTGAGTCCTTTTGAAAGAGGAGAGAGAGATGGGAAAGTTCACCAAGAATGTCAAGAAAGAGTGCAGTATGCAGGATGAATTTCTTTGTGGTGATTTTCCTGAGCCATCCTCTAGCCTTGGCTGCATCATCTCCTTTTCCACGAGAATCAGTTTCTTGTAGATGAGTTGCTACTACTGGGTAATTGCGGTCAAAAGCGATGAGAGCTTTCCTACGATGCTCAACCCATCGAGTACCCTCTGCTCGTTGAGGTTTGACAAAGTCCTCATCTAGGAGTTGAGCAAGGTCTTCTAGTTTTTGGAGTCGTTTGGGAGATCTAGAGTAAAATGCCTGGTAGCCAGTTAAAACTGAGTCAATCTGTAAAAAAAATAAAGAAGAAATAATTAACATAAAAGTCTACTAAATGAAATTTGTAAAAGAAATGTCAAAATAAGGGGAAAATATGAATAAACAATTTCAAACCAGACTAAATCATTGAAGTTAGTTTATTAATGATTTGATGGATCGTAAAAAAAATAGATGGAAATTAAACCTGGCTGCAAGTTCAAGTTGATGGGCAACACAGTGTGTGCCAATTAGCCATGGCATGTTTTCTTGCAGTCTTTGGAAAACCCCTCTCTGGGCACCGAAGTTCACAGCGGCCCCATCGGCTCCGTAGCCCACTAGACGGTCTTCCCAGTCATCAAGATTCTAAGTAACGTTTGTGCTTAATCATTTCAGTTGAAATCCAAACATTGGAAAATAATGAGCCCAATAATCCTTGGCTTTGATTCTAAACCTAAGCCTCTAAGGCTAAGCCTAAGGCATATATTTTATTTAAAGTATTTTTTAGGACTTACTGTATGCAGATTTATGATTCACACAATCCTAGTGGCGAAAAGCAGACGACTTTTTGGTGTTTGTTGTTCCACTAAGAAAGGGGTCATTTGAAATGGCCCCCTTACTGCATTTAGCTCGGTACTGGGACTGGCAAGCTATGCAGCTAATGGTAAGATCTCCTCCCTCTGTACGAGATGTCTTAATCCAATCAAGGCCCCAAGCCCGTATAGTCGCCTCCTTGGCAACAGGTTTCCTTTTAATTATTTTAGCTTTCGGTTGATTGAGGCCTACTGGTCGAGGTTCATTTGCTGGCCTTTTGTAATTACCAGATTTCAGAGGATTTACAACGAGAAACTTCTCCATGTTTCGGCCCTCGATCGCCTCTTAGCTAGCTCCAGCATAATATGGGCGGGGAGCAGTGGGCACACCCTTACTACGGCGGTATAGCCGCTGCTGACGACTGCACTGCGAGCTTCCGTTGTTTGTATCGGTGCATGATACTCATAGTCATAGTCACCGATACAAACAGCGGAGGCTCGCAGTGCAGTGCGGCCGTCGGCAGTGGCTATACCCCGCCGGTAGTACCGGTGTGCCCGCTGCCGCCCCGTCATATATGGTTGAGCTAGAGGCGATCATAGAGATGGGGAGATGTGATAGATAGCGCCATCTTGCGGCGAATAAGCGTACATTTTGTTTACAATATGGCGGCCTCCAGACAACAAAAAAATTTGAGCGAGAAGTCCTGCACGCTTATCTATCTTCTATAGTTCCATTTTATTGGTTTAAGGTTTGAAAATTGAAACTCAATATTGTGTGGAACTTATAAGAGAAAAGATGATCTTTATTTTATAATTCCACGGGAGCGATTTTTAATTTTGCAATTGCCCCTGTGAACCATCTGACGGAGGCGACTATGTAGCTCACAGGGGCGAATCGCCCATCGCCCCCATGTATTTTGAGTGTGAGAATGAGCTTGTTACTCTATTTGCTGATGTCACTTTCCTTTAACTCACCCATTCATTTATTGACACAGTTTAGATAAGATAATTAGATCTCATCACAGTGGTAAAATTTGCTAATTTCATAACAGTAGTGAAACAAAAGAGTTTCAATAGTGAAACACATTCAAATATGATTACACTTTGTTTTAATGGTGTTAAATTAAATTTTGAAAATGTCACTTTACTATGTAGTCATATGAGTTGATGTATCATCCCCTTTCTGTATTTTAGGTTACTGGAGACAACAAATGGATCACGTATGTGGTCATCTCAAAGCGCATGCACAGAACAATACAGACTTCAGGAACATGATTGGAGAACCTAGGATGGGAAAGGTACATCTACATGAACATAGTCTCTTTCTAAAATGCAAACCCCAGTATGGCAAAGGGCATCCAATATTTTAAAACAAATTTAAAGAAATTTAAAAGAATTGCCTCCTACCTTACTTTTTGTATTACTACTGTCATTAACTGTAAATGCTTTTTTACCAAAAATATTCTTAAAGAGAATAGATACTATTGAGAAATAATATGTTTAGTGGATTGGTAACCCAAGAATTCTATACTTTGTGATATTATCATAATCTTTGATTTGAGGCAGGCACACTCTAACATGTATCAAATTGATTTTGTCTGTACATTATGGATACTTGATTTTAATTTATTTAATGCAAATACAAAATTTAATGAGATGCATTCTGTATATTCCATATACCATCTATCCATCATCATCTATATCTCATCTATAATGTAGTTAGTGACGGCAGCTGTGCATGAAGATGGCTATGAACTTAGTCTGACTGTATGCTTTGCTCTAAGAGGATCCAAGGATGCTATGACAGGTAAACCTCTAGGAATCACCAAGTCAACATTACTGAGTGATGTGACGGAAGGAAGGAGAAACAGTACAAGTAGTCCTGGTGAGTAGAAATGATACTGTTCTCGGATGTATTTCTGTTTTAAGAATGGAAGGTTTGTCTCGTGAGATAGGGGTAAGAAAAATGCTAGAAATTGTTTTATTTGAATTATTTTAAATGTATTTTATAATTAAAATGTCCAGTCTATCTGGAAGTTTTTAGTAAAGAAGAGACAAAACTAGTCTATACTATATGATGGATCTGTGATGACTACTCATAGAGAATGAACAAGTCCTCATGTGATGCATATATATACAATGCAAGGCTTGACACTAACAGAAGATTGCTACTCAGAGATTCCCTAAATTTTACTTCAACTACACCCCCATATCAAGAAATGAAAAGGGGCATGGATTTCATGGACCCCCATTTAAAAAATGCATAGAGCCCCAACCATATTGAGTTGTGTAAACAGTTTGTAATCAGGGCAAGATTTCAGAAGTTACAGGATGTGTATATCCAGTACAGAATACATTTTAGGCTTGACCAGTATTTATTTATTGTATATATTGTATTCCTTCTTCTTTTGCACATAGTTACTCAAGAGAGGCCTTCAAGTAGTAACAGAGAATCATCATCTAAGAAAGACTCTCCTAAGAAGAAAACAATTAAGAAGAAACCTGTCAATGATAAACTTACAGTAAGTAGATTGTTTCCATTGTTATTATAGCACAGTGAAATGAGAATATAAAATCCTTCATGAATGGAAAACTTTGCATCTGCAAATTGTTAAATTATTGTCCAACAAAATTGTGTACTTCATTGAAGGAGGAAGATTTTAGTGCCTTCACAGGTATACTTTAATGTCTTCACGTTTTAAATGTCTTCACTATTTAAAATCTTGGGGGGATGCTTATACCAAAACTGTACATGGTCTCTTTATAAAATTTGTTACTAAGAAGAATGGAGCTAGAAACACTTTCTGCCTTCAATTTATGGGTATATCCTCTTGTATGTGTTATTCAATGCTTTCAAATCAAGGTCATTCTGTACACTGTCCAACTGTGAACTATGTCACACTAAACGACTGATGTGGTTGCAGTATCTGACCTTATCAACAATTCATGAATGTTGTAGTGATGATGTATGATTGATCATCTCATTCTTGTGAGAGTCACATGAAAAATGTGATCTTGTAGCACAGGGCACGGTCTCTGACCTCTGTGATTGGATTTAACCCAGATAGCCTGTTCTCATAAATCAAACGTAGGATTCACTCTATAGTCTTTTAGAAGCATTAAGGTATGAACTCTGTGATAAAGGATATGGGTCAATCCCCTTCTGGCTTTAGTTTTAGTAGATTATATATTCTTTGGTTGCTACTTCACTTGCTACTACTACCATGTACAATATTGGCAACCTGTGCAGTACTTACTAAAGAAAC
The DNA here is from genome assembly GCA_037976565.1 of Mesocentrotus franciscanus. Lineage (NCBI taxonomy): Eukaryota > Metazoa > Echinodermata > Echinoidea > Camarodonta > Strongylocentrotidae > Mesocentrotus > Mesocentrotus franciscanus. Next base: position 11,067,939 of record CP137669.1, on the reverse strand, counting down.
ACATGACAATCCTCTTCATCTATTGAATACAGACAAATCTAATCCGTTTAAATGCACTTGAAATCCACAATGTAAAGATTTGGCATACAAAGATACTGAAAAAGTTATAACACACCCATATATAATTAATTTGAAACAATTTACATCTTCTTTTTGCTTATTATGTAGCTTTTAAGAAAAAAATGCCACATTGAATCGTGCTTTAGCCTATATGGCAGCATAAGTTGAACACATTTGAAATGTAAATTTCAATTTTTACCAAAACATTACATGAGCTTCGGAATTCAAGAAGTGTTTGCTAATATAGAAGAGGTGAGGATTGAAAATGGATGGGAACTTAAAAACATGCAAAGTTGCAATATATCATCAGTTGACAACAAGTTCAATTCAATTTGGACAATCGAGGTGGCAATAATTGTTTGAGCTTCACAAGTATGTCAACATAATGTTATAAGTGTGTAGTGAATTAATGTTGCCTTGTTTTATTTTCATTGCAACAGCCATATGACAAGGATTTATTAAGAGAAGTTGGTCCAAGGGGAAAAGCAGATGAGGAGGAGGTTCAGAGTCTATTTGAAGAGGTAAGATTATAAACTCTTTCATGTAAATCACTTAAATACTGTGTGGTCACAGTTTGTTGTGTGACATAGGCTACATGTAACACTGTGTGGTCTAAAATTGTCACAGTGTAGATTCAATTATGATTTGGCCAGATTATATTTTGTTCCTGTATTCTTTTGTCTTTTGTGTCTATTTTGTCATTCGTGTATTCATCAATTCATGTATGTCTGTATTTTTTCCTATTGGTTGAGTCAATGCTTGATTTTCTGAGAACTGTTTAATGGAGCAATAATCCTTGATGAAATCAAAAATTTGAAATGATTATTAGTTTTTATGTATTTGTACATTTTTTTGAATTGTCCAGCAATATTGCTGTATCAATTTGAATTTGCAACTTTCCTGAAGGCTTGTGAAGATAGAATGATATATTTACTTGTTGTTGCATTAAGTAAATAATAAAGCAAAACTGACCACCATTTCATTTAGGATAATATCTTCTTTTTTTATTGTAGAAAATTATCATACCGGTAAACTACATGTAAGCTTGATGGGTTGCATGAATGCATGTCTGTGTGTGAGGTGTTATACTGTTTGTTTATGTCATATTTAGTATGTTTCCCTTTTATATTCAATCATCCTTCAGAAGATTAAAATTCCTTGTCCAACTTTAGACTATGAGGGTGTATGTATATTTGGGGGAAAAGGAGAATGAATAGTACTTACTAGCTATTTAAGTTAGAACATCATTTCTATCATACTGGTGTCTGTTTTTTAATATTTTTTATCTAACCAAGCAAACTGCATTAGCCTATATGGATCATAAGTATTTTGTTAGTGTACAATGCCAGTATAATGTCCATTGCCAACTTTGCAGTTAATGTATATTTGTATGATTTCTTTTATAGATGGCAATTAGTAAAACTGAAGTAATAAACACATGGGGGTTTGAACTTTAATCACACAATATAATGAAACATGATAAACAAAAAAGGGGGAAAGAGAAGGGGAAAAAAGGGGGAAATAAAGGATAAATAGATAAATAAGAAAATAAAAACTTATTTTGAATACTTACAGCATGTCTTAAAGGACTTCATCAAAAGGACTTCATCAAAAGGGGGAAAAGAGAAATAATTTTTTAAAATAAAAATGAATAAATGATAAATAATAAAATGGGAACATGGTCTGTCTTAAAGAACTTTGCCAGATGTAAATGTGAAAGTAAACTGTCTAACATATAAGATGAGAATGTTTGCAATAGGCATACATGTAAATATTCTTTCTGAGAGATCATTTGCAATTGACACTGAGCCATGGGGTTGAACTTCCATCTAAGTGAGGTCTATGATGGTAAAGTCTATTTATAAGGTGAAGTTGATGCACTGAAAGTTATGTGGTGCCCTCTAGGGGGCAATAAAGGGACACTTCAATCACTTGCCTGCGTCAATCACACCTGCAAGCCATCAGGCACAGGTCAGGTCAGAGGGTAAAGGTCAAGTTGTATATTGAGCATGACTGGGGCCAGAGACAGGAGAGTTTGATTCAATGAAAAATTGTGTGTTTAGGGATTAAAGGGGACTCTATGATTGTACACTAAATTCCATTGTCCAAATAATTATAATAGGATCAAGGGGAAATGGCTGCTTGTTTTGCTCATAATACAAATTCACTTTGGTATTGGACAAGAACTGAGGGGATGGTGGGATGGGATATGTACTTGATTAATGAAAATAATTAGGATGGTGGTAAAAGGATGTTAGGAAATATATGTTTTCTGGTAATATATAAATTTATGGTTGTTCCTTTTCTTCTTTTTTTTCTTTTTTTATGAAAAACAGTTATTAACTTTGTCACTGTGCATGGTTGAATATGTTTTTCCATCTTATAGCTGATAGTTTGTGTTTTAAAAAGCAATAGAGAATACAAAGTTTAATTGATATCTGTCATAATCCAAACCTGTACTTTGGCCTCATTTTACCATTAGGTAAATTTATATTTATAATTTTGATATGATTAGCTAGCAAGCAAGCTTTTAATTTGGAGACAATTTGGGAATATAAGACAAAATTTTATTTGTAATTTGTGTTTTAACTACTAAAAATGTGTATTTGACTCAGGTTACATTGTTGTGATTAATGGGAATATGGAATAGGTTACAGTAAATACACTGCTTGACTGGTAGTTTAAGTTCAGATAGTTTTATTATAAATCATCTGCGAAATTCAAGCTTTTTACTGTACGTATCTGGATTAAAGATACGTGCATCAGTTATGTATCAAGTGCTGTATTTACAGTTTGGTTTAATACAAATTGCAAGATGTGAAAATGCTGATGTTTAACAATTTATCTTTTAGGATCATGTAGTAGCCTGTGAACATGTTTCAGCAGCATTTAGACTAGCTCTCTAGGGTCAGCTTCTGCTGTTGCCAAAGAAATAAAATTCAGGAAAAAAATATGAATAGAGATCAGCGAGTGAGCGGAAAATAGGGCACTAGGCTTCAAAGACACAATAAAGCAATTCTAGACATCAATGCCTGCATCATTGAGTGTGAGACATCAAAAGAAATATTCAATATGCCGACCTGTCAATTTAGGTCTGGATTAGGGGTTTACTGTTGCAATAAAACGCTTTTTATGGTCAACGGTTCACAGATACTCTACCCGATACAGACCGGAGGAAAGAAAGAAACAGATGTCCTCTGTAGAGCATAAGAGATTTGATTGTAACATTTGATCATTATAATGCTTCTGTCACATCTAGAGTAGGCGGTGTCCTTTGAAGTGAGATACATGTATTAAAATCTGTTTTGGTGGTCACAGATAGAGAGAGAACTGTGTGCGCTATTGATGCATGTTTATGGTGAATATGATTGGATTAGCAGGCAGTTGATGTGAAAGAAGAAATCATGAGTTATGCTCATATATAGGTCTTTATAATCTTTTCTTGTACATGTATATATTTGTTTTCCCTTTCATGTTATTTTTGTTGATTTTTCTAATTTCTCAATATATATATGTCATGGTTGGTGCCCCAACCACAAGTTTGTATTCAAACTTCTTCAGGGGCTCCTAACCCCATGTTTTTATGTTTCCATGAATTATTGTATATGTATTTTTATGGTTGAAATCAATTGAAATCGAAATTGAATTGAATTGAGTTTTGGGTCCCAGTTGCATTAAAATTACAGTTGATGGTAACTTCCATAGAAACCTTGATTTGATTGGCTGTTGAGCAATGTTGCAATGGTACTATGGTAGTTAATACTGATGGCAAAGTTACCATCAATGGTAAGTGTTATGCAACAAGGGCACTGGAATGTGATATACTAGACAACTTAATCAACACCTCATCCCCATTTTGCTCTGGTTTATTTCAGCAGAAATTTGTGGGAAAAATGAATGGTATAATTATTGATATACTTATCCATGGTATTATGGTCCTCTTTGTTTATGAAATAGACATATATACAGAACTAAATCCGAGCCACAAGAGCAGTCTTTGACTCTTAAAACTAATGATAAATATACAAATAATTGACCCAATGAACTTAAAATTTTAAGCAAAATACTGCTTTATTTAAGTGATTTTGCTTAAAGGTAATGCAAAGTTTTGGGAAATTTTGAAATTGGATGGATAGTAATTCTCTAAATTTTTGATATATTTGGATGCCCCTGTGGATGTATTATAAGCACTAAAAAAAAAAACACTTCTGCTTTCGAGCAAATTGAATAATCAAAATTTACCGGCGCTCCCGATAAATTTCAAATATTTCAAATAGCGCCCAAGGCCATTCCATGGTAGCTGCGACCATGAAAATCTCAGAATATGAAGTTCTGATATATAACTTCCAAACGGGTATAGCAAATCGGTCGATTGTAGTCAAGAAACATTGTTTTAAAGCTAAAGTAATATCAGTCTTGAGAGGGCGCTATACAACATAAAGAGTTTATTGTTTATAATTTCATCACTTTAGACTCGATTTCAACCGCGACAATGATCATTGAACATTGTAAAATCGCATATGCTTCCAATATGTTCATTTGAACCAAATTCATGACCCCATACCAAAACTTTGTAATACCTTTAAGTAAATGTACATTCCATTTTTTGTATCATTCTTATTCTTTAAAGTTTTTATATTCAGGGTCAGTTATTGGGCATTAGATAAAGAAATTGCTTTCTAGATCTATACTTTAGAGTGACTTGATCTAAGAAAGGGTGCTCTATAATGTAGAAGCTAGTTCAGTAACCAATATCATAGAAGTCAAACTACAAGGTGTGTAATCAGTTTGGTATTGTTAACTTAAAAGAGATTGATGCATAAGCCCACGGCAATAGTATTCAGATTACAAAGTGCCTTCTATGTAGTCAGGACTAGCATAAATGGATCAATGGATTGAGTACTACTGAATAGTACACATTTTATAGCTCTTAGGAGATGATTTTGCAAGGAGTAGTAGAATTATAAATTGTTATTCCCTTGAAGGAAAGGCACTTTAATCAATTTCTTTAGTGCTACCTCAGGGTTGAGATCTCTTAATCATGCAGAAATTGATATGGCCATGAAGTTTGAACTGACTCATTTTTTACTTTGATTGTATTTTTTAATTTTACGACCAATCTTTTTTGCATTGGCCCAATTGCAACATTTCAAGCTCCTTTATATTTATAGTTCTATCTATCAGTTAATATGCAGCTCGGGTAAAGTTAATCATCAATCTGGACGTGAAATTTCATTATAGAAATTCTATAGTTTCTTTATTCATCTTTTAATTGTTTCTTGTTATATTTCCCCTGTCTCTTTTTCTCTCCATCTCTCTTTCTCTCACTGTCCTCTCCGATACCTTTTTCTATCCTTCCCTCCTCTCTCCTCACTTTCTTGTGTGCTATCTTTCTCTCTCTCTCTCTCTCTCCTACTTACCATGTCTCTCACTCTATCTTTCTCCCCCTCTCTCTCTCTATCTCTCTCTCTCTCTCTCCTCTTTTTCTCTTTCTCCTCTCTGCATGTCTTTCTCTTTCAGGGAGCTGACCCAAACAGTGAGAATGCTGATGGTATTCCAGTTCTAACAGTGGCTGTGCTCAACAAACACTATGAGATTATACCAGCTCTCATCTTCCAGGGTGCTGATATTAACAAGAAAGTTGGACAGTAAGTCTTCACAACATACCTTCTATGTATAAATATCTTAACCCCTTCCATGCTGTGGATGGTAAATGCTGCTCAAGTATTTTAAATGTTGTACGTTCTATACTATGAATTTCTAGTTATGTTTTCTTGAACCAGAGAGGTATATGAATTGTGAAATGCCATGCCAGATTTAACAGTGAAACAAAAGAAAAACCAGGATGCTTCAGGGGAAGTACAATTCAAATATCTAATCCCATCCTATCCTGTCACGTGATTAGACTTAATAACTTACTGAAGGTTGCAGTAAGAGTACTGACTCGGTATAACCCTTTACTCCAGCCATCCCTTAAAAAGTTTCAAATATGTACCCAACATGACACAGATGCTTAACAGGCTAGGTCTAATTATCAGCCTTCCGTTTGTTACTATATAATCTTTTGACTTCCTTTGCAGGAAAGGAAACACTGCCCTCCATGAAGCCGTTCAGCTTGGATACGATGGCAAGAAGGGCGTGATAACTCTCCTTAACAACGGAGCCAGTGCTAAGGTGAAGAATAACCGAGATGAGACACCTGCAGCAATGGCTACAAGGCTCGGCAATGAGAGTATCATCACTATTTTCACATCTACAGCAGGCCAGGGCATGCTAGACCGGATCAAGAAACAAGCCTTGGGAAAGACCAAGACTATTGGTGAAGATGATTTCTGAGCAACTCTTTCAAGAATGTGATCATTTTGATTGGTCATAATGATGATTCAAATGTTGGAAATGTGATTTACATTCCAAGCTTCATAAAGTGAATACCTAAGTACAATATACTCTTGATTTTTATGTCTTTTGACCACATATCAAGAAGTCTCTTGATTTTAAACCATCTTAACATCCCCTAATTCCATATTCTATGGCTCTCTAGTACACTTTAACTAATTGCACTTTCAAAGTGTATGATAAACAAAGTAAAAAGTATTATTATCAATTGAAAATTTATATAATAATGAAATCACCATTGTAAAAAACAAATAAAAACAACAGAACAAAACAAACAAAATGAAACAAAGAAAATAAAACACAACACAAAAAGAAACACTACCTTTTATCCGATCTTTCCCTTAAGATTAAGTGTTTATCAAAAGCAGTACTGAGACAACTGTCATAACTGCTAATCACTGAAATCTGTCGTTGCATTGATATGTTAGAAAGCCGACAACACTTCTGTCACATTGCCCATGATTGCCATGGTTTATGGCATATATTGCTGGCTTCTTTCAACCAAAAACACCATTTTGTAGATAGATTAATACCCAGATTAATGTCATGTAGGCTAGCTGTAGTGAATATTAACAACAATGACCATTGGTTATAAGTCGACATTGCATCAAACATTGTATGCATTGAACAAACAAAAATTGTAATGGTTGCCTCAAATTTACAGGATGTTCTATGTCACACTGTCCAAAATAATGTAATATGATGTGTTAATCAATTAAAAAAAAATTGAAATTACATTATTGAATTGAGTTCCTGTTGGATGATGGTCAGTTCAAGTCATTACATCAAACGACTGTATGTTTTATAGTAATTTTATACATGCTGCAATTTGTAGAATTGTGTTTTCATTGATGACTGTATTCAAGCTTGTGCATCTAACAGAACCTCTTAGAACTACTTGTACATATATATAATGAGATTTATATAATTCACTGCACTGTGAGCTTTAGCTTATTCAGTTTCATAAGCTCAGCAGTTGTGAATACAAATCATTTTTTTTTTAATCGCTCAGGGAGTATGAACATTTAAGGATCTTAATTTAAACTGGTTTTTAGAATTCATTTAAATCCAGATTATTTGGAATAGACTGGAATTAGTCATTTCTTTTGTATTTTTATTACTTTTCAGTATGGAAAATTGAAGATGGGAATTTCTCTCTGTTTTTAATGTAGATAAAAAGTGTGCTATTAAGTAATATGTTATGCTGCTTTGCTTGGAGCTACATGTAGGTATATGAAGAGAATCATTGGTCAATATGGCATCATCTTCTTGTGTTTCTTCCATCAATAAGATTGGACTGTACTTTGACAAAAGCTTTAGTACATCTTAGCATAAAAAACAATAGGGCATTGTTCCTTCAAATTCATAGTTTCTAATGAAATTGTAGTGATTTCACTTGCAATATCTTGAATGAGATAATTGATTTTGAAATATGTGTGAAATTGGTTTAAGAAACTGATAAATGTGAGATAGAAGTGTACAGGTAGGAAAAGCATAGAGATAGATTGTAGAAATATCTCTTAAAAGTACTCAAAGGAATTAAATCTAAGCATTCATGCAATAGTGTTATATGTGTAGATGGCAGTCTAAACTTACCAATTAAATTTACCATAAACTTGTGGGCTCTTTGCATTTCTGAGGTTGTGGCAAGCATGTTGCAGTATTCAAACATTTTATTAATTATTCGCCAGATAAAACAGTTCTAATTATTAATATACAGGGTGTATTGAGTGGATTTTGCAACTTCTTGCTAGATAACTAACTCATAGTGCAAGTAAATGTTCTACAATGTATATTTGATATTGCTTTGTGTTGTATAATTTCTGAAAGTATAAACCTTGATGTATATAATGTTTGTATTGTAAATTATTGTGCAATTTACTATGGAATTTTGATGGCTGATGTAATTGATCTACGAAAATGTATAAAATCTTTGTAAGTGAAATAAAATGAAATTAAAAGAATGTAAAGTCTTTTGTTTCATGCTTGCCTGTCTAAAATTGTGATAGGGGTTGGGGAAAGGGTGACCTTATAGGTTGAATCCATGTTCTTCGAAAGAAACAATTATTTTAGAGTGATGGTATAATGGATATCCAGTACATGTAATCGTCTGCCTGCTTTAAGCAAGAGGACTGTCAACTGTATGTAAATTATATGAGTTAACCCTAATGTGGCTCTTATCTGACAATGATACAGTGGAACCATATGATGACATATTCCTTGAGACTGGTGAAACCTTATTATTTCAGGGCTAGAAAAGTATAGAATACAAAGAAGTGGAACAGGCAAGATCACCTTGTTAAAATGAGAGTTTGTTATAACAGTGTTCTTTGTAACAAGGTTGCAATTTATATGAATTTATTCATATTGTAGGCATAGGTAAAATAACGAGGAAACAACTCATCAAATATGAAATTATTATCTCCTGGGGCCCCCTCTTATAAACAGTTGTAATTAATCGCAACTTATTTGCGATTGATATCAATCGTAACTATGTACACATGTACATAAGAGATAGGAAACTGCAAACTTGCGATTGATTGGAGGACTTACGATTGATTCAGATCAATCGTAACTCTTTGTAAGACGGGGCCCAGCTCTGTGCATGGAGTCAATCACATACTGTGAGAGGTGTCATTTTCTTTCATATTACTAGTGAAGGAAAGATCATGGAGTTCTGTTTATCCACTCTTCCTAAATCATCACATCCCTTTAACAACTCCATGATTTCTGATGCCACACTGCACACATCATCTGCTCTGAGCCAAAAGGGCATCAACCCATCACTTCACACAGAGTAAACACCCTTCTGGCTCTCAACAGAGAAAATTTTGATCCGTCTAACATCTCTGTCAGGATGGAATATTTGAGATGAGTTTAGATGCAAGCCAGGCATGCAGAGTTATTGGGTCAGTGTTTATACCCTGCTTCCTATGTAGCTGTTAAAGGGAGAATAAAGGGTTTGGAGCACGACCCTGTTTCAAGAACTTTGCTATGCTCTGTCGTCATAATGTGCTCACAGCCAATCAGATTTCATGATTTCAGTAGCTTTTATCAATTATTATTACTCATTCACAAGTTTGACGACAGCAGAGGCAAGAAGCTTGTTTGGCGTATGAATTAGCCAATTAGCCACCATGATTTCTCATATTGTTCTAGCATATTTCAAAATGGAACTCTGACCCTCCCCCCCCCCAAAAAAAAAAAAAATTGTTTGAAGAAAAGAATATCTTGTTAGAATATGGTTTTAGAGAAGGGAGAATAATTTCGCGAAAGGACACTCGGTTCATTTTATGACTCTCAACAAGTGTCAATTGTTGTTTATCTAACAATTCTTTCATTTGAATAATATACATCTACATACATATCTACTGGCCCCCATCAGACAAAAAATATGAGTTTCTCCTCTCCATGTAGCTTAAAAGTTTAACTTCATTACCTCAATCTCAAGCAAAGAGCGTTGCCAAGGCCGAACACAGGTCGTCCTGACTTTACACACCATATTTCCGGACTTTTCCTTTAAACTTGGAAGAGGCATTTCTCGTTGCAGGCAATATTTGATTTGTGCCATGTGAAGACAGCGATATGTTTTCACAACACGTTATGTTGCGTTAGAATAATGTTGACATCAGATTGAATTTAATGTTGACATCGATATGAACTGCACTTCGTGGGTAGAGCTGAAGAAGAGTGTAAGGGGTGGTTAAAGAAAATGGTGCGTTTGATTGAAGGTGTGGTGTTGGTAGTGCTTTTGTTACTGATCATTACTGCTATTATTTTCTTTAACAAATAATAAAGAGATTTAAATTTAAAAGGAATAAGTCGGGTATTGGGGGAAAGTTCTCTTTTAAGGACCGTTAAAGAGGTAGACTCTCTGTGCATACCGGTACGCTGTTTATAATGGTTCTCGGTATTTACCTAAACTGTAAATCATTTACGAATTGCAAAAGTTTAACAAATATGGTCTCTTGCAATCATAATTATATCTTCAATGTTGTAGCATCTATAGGGTTGGGTATAGGCTTGATTATAGAGTTGAGTATAATAACCTTGTATGGAATGGTCATGCAACAAGAACTGCTTATAGTCCTGAACCTATATTCCTATCAAAACCCCCGATTGGTCGCAAATCGGCTTGAGTTTAATCGCCATTCCTATACCGTGAGAAAAGGCGATTGTAATTCTAGTTATTGATAAGAGGACTTGAGATTTATACATACGTTCATGAAACGGGGCTCAGATGTATAATCTTTTTTTAAATGTTCGTTTATAGTTTCATTTCATGGGCTTACATCTGCTCAATCTGCTCAATCAACTCGTTTTTATTCTACTCTTAGTAACTTTCTATAATACTCCCCCTTGCATTCTTTCTAGTTTGTACTTTCAATCTTCCAACCATCCAAGGACGTTAGATGGTAGGACACCTGCAGTCATCGTAAGAGGTGGGGTTGTGGTGAACTTTTTGCGATCCCGTGGTTGAAAGAGAAGAGGCATTTAGGTATGCCGGTAAAAAGTACCGTCCACACTGACCCATCAACGCACCATCACAACAAATCTGGATGGATGAAACCTCTCCACTTCGACAGGCAGTGAACGGTCATGTTCTCCTGCAGGTCTTTCGGAGAAGCTCTTCATGTGGACCGTGGTTTCTCGGTTGTGCACAACTAAAGGAACCAAGCCGCGACGTGACGAGACGAAATACCGGCAATGCAAACGAGGCTTTTAGCCTTCTACCCACCGGCATCGTGTAGCCAACATGTATCCATTTTCGCCACTGCGATTTGGGCTTGTGTTTCAATTCCTAACGGACCGACAGAGAGAAACGAACTTGGGATTGAATTCCGCTCGGGTCAATTGTTGCTTGAAACGCCAGGGATATTATTAGCCCTTGATACGTTCCTCCAGCCACGTTTTTTCCCACTGTAGGGTAGTCGTCCATTTTGTGCCCCTTTTTCACAACTATTTCTTTTCTTCTTCTTCAGTCCTGTTGATGCGGAGAGGTTGGGATATTAAGATCGATATGAAAATTCATATTTTATGTGTATATTCTTGGAAGGAGTAGATAATAGCAAGGATGAAGGGAGTGTGTGGATTTAGAGGGGGGAACGGGGTAGTGGGAAGAGAGGTTGAGAGGAAGATCCATATGAAAATTCATATTTCATGTGTATATTCTTGGAAGGAGTAGATAATAGCAAGGATGAAGGGAGTGTGTGGATTTAGAGGGGGAACGGGGTAGTGGGAAGAGAGGTTGAGAGAAGAGAATGGATAGGGAGGTAATGATGGGGCAGAAATGTTGCAGAAAGATTTTTTTTTTAGTTAGAATGTAATTCATTTATCGCTATTGATAATGATGCAAGGCGGTGTGTAGGCCTACTAAATTTAATTAATGACTCAAGGAGTCTTTCCTTATTTCTTCCTATATAGTAATAATCTTCTACGGTCACGGAACAGATGCAAAGAGAGAGCAGTATAATTATATTGAACTTTTTGTGGAGTGTGATAATTGAAAAGGGGGTAAAAGAGATGCCGTGCTCGGACTGCGCAGGGTTTTTCCATCTTTGTGTTTTGCTATCGTCACTATACCAACAAAACGCAGCCCCGTTGAGACCCGCCCCCTTAAAAAGAACTAGTAGTTGAGGTAGAGAAATCGTAAAATGTTCCAGAATTAACTAGGGACTGTGTATTCATATAGCTACCATTATCCCTTCTCAAAATTCATTAGGGACCCGACCAAAATCTCTTTCTCTCTCTCTCTCTCTCTCTCCTTTTTCTTCCTCATTCTTTCTCTTAATTTCTTACTCGCTTTTTCTCCATCCGTCTCTATAGTTTTTTCCCGCGCCTTCCACCTCTCTCCCTATATACACTCTGCTTGAAAAGCATAAAGCAGCTCAAAGTTCGAACACCTTTTCCACGCACGAAACACTTTAAGAGACGTGTTTGGGACTGAATCTAAAACGGGGAAAAGGGTCATACTCTTTGCATGCTTCGTAGATCTGGAAATGTATCATGTTGTGTTGAATTTACAGCTCATACCACCTTTAACTTTAACAAAAAAGCTCCAGTGTTTCATTTTTTATTCTAAAAAAAAAGTGAAAATGTGGAGCTGAGTAATGCTCCCTTCTCAATTTATACCTACCATCTGAGTTTAGCTGATGTTATTCACCGCTATGACATATCAAGTAAAGCCTAAAACCATGGAATGTGTACCACTATAATGCTAGATGTGATCTTAGCATCCGTGTTTTGTTGATGACAGAAGCACGATACAGGTGCGCTCCTGGATCAACGAGGATTAGGCTCCAAGAGCCTTACAAAACACCAGACGATCTCAGGTAAGACGTGCCGTAAAGGCGGGAAATCAGGAATGCGTAAACATCAAAGAGATGACCGTCTGCTTTGTGTATTCGCTTTCTCTGTATCAATTACACAACTTATTACTATACAGATTCATTTCATTTCTCTGTTCATATTTCTATTAATATGATATTTCAAATAGAGAAGATATTTATTTTGGGGATAATTTTACTTCGGGACGACTTCTTATCTATAAGTAAAGTCCATTCTGATTTTACTTCAATAAAGCTTTTGACTATAAACCTGTTAATTATTGACCATTATATTTCAATGTATGCATGTTCTCCAGAACCCTTGTTGCTCTTTGTTAACAATTGAATTCACCCGCTATGCATATGGCATATTTAAGGATGGAATCGACTTTGCATACGTTAGCTGTTGATAATGTCTGGCAAGCTTTTGAGTTGTCAAACAGAAACGATAGTTCAAGGAGTATGATGAAATTAAAGAACAGGTCTATTAATCATTATTGGAACTAATTTTCCATTAGATTATTATACACATTTCTGCCTTTCTTTATAAAGACAAAGACAAATATGATTTAAAAGCAAAGCTATATTATGTAGGTGTATGTTTCGTTTTCCTCTAAGCATGACAAAGGTCTGCTTTTAAATCCTGAGTCTATACTTTGACAGCATGCTTCCAAAAAGTGAAAGTAGAGCATCATGTATAACTGGTGTAATAAATAAAACAAATCCAACCATTGCTAACTTCGGAGAAATACGTTAAAAGGAAGCAATTTATCCCAACCAAACCAATTTGCTTTCCCAAAGTAGCTTTCCCGTTAATGTCTCCCATTTTTACCACGAGGCACGATGTATGGAAGTGAACGCGTCAATAAAAATTCGAGTGGTATAAGATAGTTAGTGAAGCTCTTCACGGCGATTCTTCTGAAGGTACCGCCTGGGTCATAACAGCTCTTGGAAATCACTTGAACGGTTTTTATAAGCCGCCCGACTGAATTGCAGCGGGCACTTCAGACACGTAAAGCGAGAGGGATGACAGGAAAATTCGTCGTACCGCGAAAGGGGAGCATCTCTGTGAAAATTTGGTATACTGACAGATACACACATCGTATTGTAGTACTATCAAACGGAGCGATAAAAACATTCATTCAATTCTATTGTTGATATGGTGTAATATGTTGTGGACTGTAAAGGACAGAGTGAAATGAAGCCATTTTTTAAAATCTCTATAACACTAAGAAGAAACCACACTTTTGAATAATCGAGGTAAGACTTACACATAATTCGCATTTTTGTATGTAACTTAACTGTATTTTATTGGACGTGGTCAAGATAATCATTCAAAAGAATATGTTGTTATGTCTTTGAATTCTCTTATTATTATCTCGGTCTATGCCATTTTGTCTTTCTTCTGAATTTAAGTAACTTCTCAGACAACAAACATCCAATTTCCTTTGGTGTACTATTTAACCTCGATGGCGTTCGATTATCGTACATATAAATTATGATAACAATCATGACTGTTATGAAATAATTCGTGGGTTGATTTTATTTCGCCATGTTATGTACAGTTTAGAAATGTATGAAATTGTGTAACCCTTTAGACTTACATAATCACACAAACCATTTGACCATTAAAGATAAAGTTGAGTTCTGGTCATGCGACTGCATAGTGAAAGAAACGGTGTGGAATCGATCAGAAAAGGTTGATCATCTAGCATATTACTATTAGTATTGGTGTGTACTGCAAGGTTCTGGAATCATCAAAATGATAAGAAATTTGGCCCAGTCTTAGTAAAGTTACAAGCACTCAGTGGCGGATCCAGGGGGGCGGGCTCCCTCCCCTAGCAACAACAAAAAAACACCCTTTAAAAAAAAAAAAAAGAAGATGGGCCCCCTCCCCTGGCGCCCAAGGGGGGATGGGGTGGCGGTGGAAAAAATTGCCTTCCCGGAAGGAGAAAAATAATTCTGCTCACCACCCCCACTGAGCGAAAAATCGACCGGCACGATTTTCAAATTTTCCCCTTTTTATACAACCAATCAAAAGCTAACGATTAGTATATTCATTAGCCGCCCAATCCAATGAAACGGGTGAGAGCTTGCGAGAGCAGCCGAAGTGCAATTGAAACTCGCTATTTTGCTCTTCTCCAACGCAAAAAGAGACGACATTGTGCTTGATTACTATGTTTTTCTTGACAAAAGTACAGAGAAAGTGCCTATAATTTTGTTAATATTATACTATTTGAAAGGTTACCCAAGTGACTCCCGGGCACCCCAATGCTGGAAAGAAACGCACTTTTTAGCAAATTACACTTTTTCATGCAAAAATGCTTATTTGTTCTATGCACACACGTCGGATTGAGCGGATGATACAACGTTTCCATATGCCCCCAATAAAAAAGTGGAACTTGGGTTGTGACCCTTTTCAGTCCTATCGGTGGTGGTTTCTTTTCTTAAAACTTTATCGAAGAAGTATCAAGTGTTAATCCTGGCGGTCACGGTATAGATGAAGAGATCGCAAAGCAATCACACCTTCATACCCCAGTCAGACCGACCAGACCGAGGACAGACCGAACAAAAATTACATTACCACGAATGGCAAAGAGTCGTTCGGTTTGGAGTCGGTCTGGAGTCGGAAGTGGCGGTTTGATAGATCAGTCACACCAACGAGGCTGACACCAGACCCACTACGAACCTTACCCCAAAATGGTCAAAATTCGGTCGGTTTGGAGTGGAATTGTAAGTCGGTTTGGCGGTGTGACTGAGGTATGACATTTTATCGAAGGAGTGTCAAGGGTTAACCCTATAGCGGTCAACGTATGAAGGAGATCGTAGAGCAATGACACACCTTCAAACTGTAGTCGTTCCTATATATAATTCTATTTATTGTAACGAACGCGTGATACCATCAAGACTTGTGAAGAAGGTTGATGACCTCAAAGTGTACGTGTTGTCACAGTTGGGGTTAGGGCAGGTATTCACATTCCTTACTAAATCCCCAGGAAAAATAGGTGAGAACTTATTAAAATGTGTACCATAGGTGCTCGACGGAAAGAGAAAGGCATCGACAAAGTTCAGAAATTCACAGGTAATAACATTGGGATTGTTCACTAGTTCTGTCGTTTTGTTAAATATTTAAATATCTTTAAAAATCATCCTCTACATGTGGCTAAGTGTTAAAGGTACTATGTCCCATTTGCAGGTCAAAATAATGAAAAGGTTAAATTCCAACTGCATTTGAAAGACAAAACTTATTTAGAACTTCCCTCAAAACAAAAGGGTTTGAAAATGGCTTTTTGTGGGAAAATAAAGACCATTAGTTGTCGAATCGACATAAGTGATTGCAATCACCTAAGTAATAGTCTGATTTTCAGACCATTGTACCGAATGGTCGTACGTTTTGTGCTGCACAAAGATTCAATCAGTTTAATTTTGGCCATTACAAGTAGTGGGTTATTGATGTAGACAAATGCTCATATACCTGTTACAGCTCATTTTATGTATGTTATTACCAAAGAAAAAAAAATGTCAGTCAGTCACTCAATAGTGTCTAACAGGGAAGTCTAGAAAGTAAACGGGTTTCCTTGCATAATTTGAATACTAGTACACTGCTAACGTTGAAGTTTCACAGATAGGACATACATGACATATTCATAATTCCTGCAAAGTTCTACAGAATTTGTCGTTGGCTGCAAAAGGGACAATCTTTAAGATGTTTTGAAAATGAAAATTGTATCGTGCAATTTGTGCTTAGCTGATTTCACATATTTTTGTCTAAGTTCGTTTTGACAAGAAGGGTGTAGAATGCAGCGTGAAATTACCTTGAATTGTCCAAATATTTTATAGAAATATTTATTTGCGTTGTTTACCGAGGTTATTTTGCAGCTTCCAACGCTTCGTATTGATTTTGTACCATGTTGTTTGTTGTCTTTAAATTATTAGGCAACTTTGATGAGAAAATCGGCGCAGAGCTCGTAATGTTCTTTCAAGTAGTTTTATGCTCGATATTATGTCTGACGAAAGGTGAATGACACGAACATTGAATCTCTTTGTGTTCTTGGCAAAAACAACAACGTACTCTGAAACGTATCTCCGACTCATTAATATAATCTAGTATTAGTCTCCTGATCGACTAACGGCAATCCCTGAAATAAATCTTAATAAATGTATTTTAACGCCAATTTTTCTTTCATAGTGGTGCCGACAAGGAAAGCAAGCATGCAAGCTTGATAGATAGATTGGTCGGCGCACAAAGCGAAACTCTAATGACTGTCGACCTGAAACAGCTTTTAGATGTGCCGCTTTCACAGACAATAATGCGAGAATCCATGTTGATGGATATATCTGCGGTGTCGCCAAAGAAGGAGGATTTAAAAGGATATAGGCTTATCATGTAATAAAGTGCGACATAAATGGGGTTGTTATAAGTATAAAACTTGAAAAGAATGAAAGATATGTGGATGCTATATACAAAGAAATAAAAATGAGGAGTGGTACGTACAGCAGTATCATTGACTCGCTTTCTTTTTTCGTTTTCTTATTGATAATAATCTACACACTGTAATGAAATTTATGGATTTTACTATTGTATGTATTATATGCTCTGATCTCTATATTGTCATGTATTCATCAGCACGAGAATCGCTGTAATCTTTTTAGTAGTCTCTTTTGTAGTAGAATAACGATCAAAGTTGTGTAAAAGATGGGTTTGATGTCCAAATGGATTTTGTGACAACCCAATTATGATTGGAGGGAGACGAAGAAAAACTTGCCATTTTCTGCTTGCTGACCACAAAATGATGTGGTTTTTATAATGGAGTATTAATGCTATATGCAAGGATGGTCTGTCGTCTTATGTCACAGTGACATGCCCAACCAGTAATTAGGTTTTGTTTCCGATTTCATGATACAAATTAAAACGTGAACTTCTTCTATTCGAACTCAAACTTATTGGCCATAGATCGAAACTGAATTATCTCTGTAAAAAAAAAACACGAACGATGATGGTTAGTCAGAATAATATTAATAAAACTTCGTCAAAACGGGCAACGTTGTCAACAATCTTTAAAACCAGAACAATGGATTACATGACAGCTACATAACTTTCACTTTCTACATGAATTTGTATTGGCAGGAATAGAATAATGATTAGAAACAGGTGATTTACAATCTCGTAAAAGTTGAAATGTCACAAGATAGAGATAGGCATACGAGAGCAGTCATATAGAGTTGATATGAACTACACAAATTGTAAGTAAAATAGGGAGCTGTAAGATCTGATGTAGAAGCCATTAGAAGTGAGAGGGCCATTTACGGGTCAGAGGAGGTTTAGAGTGCTAAGGCAATGGGGATCAACATGGTAAATCTGGCGCACCTGCATGGCTTTGAGTCGGGGCATGTGCGAGTCATTAACACCTCTCTGTTATACCCTTACATGCTTTACCCACAATAACCCCTTGACAATCCCTGCGGTTACCGTCAAGATCTAGCTGGACCTTGACTTCTAGCAGTTACACCATCAACAATGGCCTATCCACAAACGTATTTTGAGGGTGGGGGAGGGCGAATCCACTCCGAACGTGTGTGTGTGTGTGTGTGTTTGTATGGGTGGGTGGGGGATGGGGGTAAATAGTGTATCTGGGTAGTTCATCGTGCTGTAGATATAGATTCATCGTAACTTGCATAGATGTTTTATTTCTTCCTGTGCCATAGCCTTTAAAATTCAAATGTTGGAGGGGGGTATGCCAGCTGCATCATATGCTGGATATACATATGCTGGAATTTTGTACCAACGCTAGCAGAGACTTAGGGGATACATAATAAAATGCCTACTCATATTTTCTTCAACATAACGAAACTTGATGCGATTTTTTGATTGAGTCTACGAAGTATTCATAGACCTATGAGCATTTTATGATCTTCCCCTTGTAAACTTTCTGTGCAGTCATTTCATACAACACGCTGTTCGCGGCTGTTGTATTTTCCTGTCATTGGAAAAATTGGAAATTAATAGCACAACGAGATTGTTAAGCGGGCAAAATGGAAGGCGCCAAAAATCTTGTTTGAGAATTCATACTAAACTTAATATGGCAACAGTATAATCGTAACGTGCAGAGAGATAGCAATCCATGATTCAGGAGCTGGTCCACGGGGTTGTAACAAATTGAAAAAATGTCAGAGGGGCACCACCAAAACGGAGGAGTTGGGGGGGGGGCTGTCAGGGGAGTGCTGTGTTGACGCGCGGCTTTAATCCGTAAGGTAAAGTTGACGTTTAGTTCTTGCCGCGGCGTACGCCAGAACGGTGCCCGCTAGCGAGCTCCCACGAGCACCTCACTGCTTTCTTCTCCTTGTAGCAGAGGCAATTAGTCAGTGTGATTGGACGGTCTTGGTCGCTCCTCAGTCTATTGAGGGACTACCCCCACACGGACACAAAAGTAAACGAGAAAGGGGCATAAGCAAAGAGAGGAATACTAGATGGAATAGTTCGAGGTATCGAGTACTGTATGAGAGAGATTTTCCTTTCGAGAACGGGTTTAGCATCGTTTGTGACTTTTTTGTGTGCATGCTTTGAATTTTAGCCATCATCTATATTGTTCTGTGCTTCATCAGTTTCTATATTCGTCGATTTCTAGGATTCATCTTTCACAACTCCGAAGGATTCATGCATCTTATCTTCTACAGGTAAGTTTGTGATACGTGACGCCGAAATCTTACAATTTCCATGTAATGAATATAAAATGTGTGAACAAGTTGGTTGTGCCTCAGGCTCGTGGCGCCTTTTCGTGACGATTTCTTCGGCTCGACTTACAAACGTCAAGGAAAGAATAATCCTATTAGAGTTCGTCAATAAGGATTTGGAACTTGTTCCAAATGCTGATTGTTGAGTCTCCGTTACCGATTCATGAAGCGTTTGAATGATGGTATACCGGCAGCTTTTTTGCATCCCTGGTCTTGCTCGCCTCGGTACTGTGATTGTGAACAGACCAATAAGTTGAAACAGAACCGCGATCCATCTGATCCTGGAGTTGCCGAGGTCCTTCCGCATCCATCGTCGACCAGCCACACTTGAGAATCATATGGAATGAGAAAATAACTTACCTTCATCACCATCACGCTTCACGGTGCAGCTCTGCCGCTAGAAAACATGTCGCGAGTCGCCAAATATATGGATTAAAATGCTGTTGACTTGCCATCAGCAAGTCAAAGTTTCATATTGATATGAAATCCGAGCGAAGTTGTCCCTTCAGGTTTGAAATCACTGATAGTCAATCTGTTTCGGTTGAGCTAGATGGATCTACACAGGTATGTCAGGTCCGCTATATAGTTCTCCAACATTCACTCCTCACGTCCATAGTGAAAGTTATTTTGGGGGTGATGATCGTAGTGGACAATACTAACTTCTGAATTGTGAAGCCTTCTGATTTGTATTATCCGAAATAAAGTATATGTTAAAAGTAGAGCTGTATCATTTAATTTTCGGATCGGAACTTTACAGGAAAGAAAACAAATTGTGACTATTTGCTCATTAAGTTTTTTTTTAATGCTTTTCTCTGACGTACCTTTTGCCATCAGGCATAAACCGCATAAATCACTTCCTAAATCTTAAGCATATATCTTTCGTTTTTACGTGAGAAAATACATCTATAGCAAAATATTCCAATTTGAAAATTAAAGTTGGGTTCTTAAATCGGCTCAGCTTCCTCAAATTTTTTTAAAAATCTGTTGACTGCGTGCATGACCTTTAGAAGGCATCAAGAGCGTCCACTGAGGAACGTGTTCCTTTGAGTTTAAATAAAGCTTAAATCTGCTAGAAACTTGTTTATCCATCTCTAACAATGCTTTAAATCCCATATCGGTTACACTTAGAGGTTATTGAATCCTTGGAGTTGCAATAGAACTTGTGTTGGCTTTTGATCTCGTTTTCTAAAGAAGAACGGTGCTCGCCGTTTGATGTACGAACTTTCATTTAATAAAGAATGTCGGCTGGTTTGAGTGCTTTAGTTTGACTTTTACCAAATGCAGGATTATAATCCTTTTTAGAAGAAAACAACAACAATTTCAACGAGATGGCGAAGAGAGAAAAGCGCATTCCAATGTGATCCTACGCAAAATATATTCAGCGTATCTATCACGCTCTCCAGTCGAAGTCACACGATGCATAAAAAGGCCTCAATTTTATTGATTAATTGATTGATACATTAAGCAATTAATTAATACATTCATTTATTTATTTATTGTTAATCTAGTTATTTATTTATGCTGATTGTAGATGAACCTTTCCTGACCAGTAAAAAGAAATAGTGATATAAAGATACAGAAGATACTTTATTCTATGACACTTGTTCATTATTTTGTGAAATTGAACGTGAAAATTGGGCCTAACTGATAATAAATTTCTGTCATTCCGTCATTTTACCCAGCTTGGTGGGACTTATTTCGATAACAAATTTTACTCCGATAAAAATGAGATAAAAAGCAAACTATTTTTTAGAATAGGCCTACGTGAAATTTCTTTTTTGTAAAAATAAACATATGAACGACGGTAAAGAATGTGTCTTTAAAAATATATTAAATGCAGACGTTCTAAAGGCAGTTTTCCCGTGAGGCCAGATGATGAGAAAAGAAAATCATCCATAAGCTAATTTTGTAAAGGTTCTATTGGCTAATGAAAGTTTAACATACCTCGCATTATTTCTTATTGATAGCTTCCAAGAAGTGTGGATAATATCTCAATAAAATTTTTCTGAATAGAAAATATTTGGGAACAGCGTTTTGCTTATGTTTTTAATAATTGAACATTCATGCGCATTCCGATAATGCTGACAGCGTCTCCAGTAGATGTTGCAAATATTACGTTTGATTATTTTGAAGATGACAATTCCAGGTTTGTATCCTAGAGGTGACATGGATATTCTAGCTGTCCTAGTTTACTCGTCTGTTTGTATAGGTTATAGGCCTACAAAGGAACCTATCAGAGACTGGTCTGTCAGAAACAGAAGAAAGCACACAAAGAACAATAGAGGTAATCACAATTGCTTGTGATTGGGGGTTTATAAAGAACCGCGGTAAAAAATAGTACAATAGAACGGTCAATATCAGGAAGCTGTGTAAATCAACCATCGTCTGTAGATATCGCCTGCCTTAACGCCTCTTTCTGGAGACATGCTAGAAACGTTATATTCTATAGACCCACATTCACCAATATGGCGCAAAGCAAAGGCTACCTATTCTGATGATAAACATGTATCTTTTATGAAGTGTGTTCTTATGTAGCAATGCTCTAATGGTCCCTATCATCTATGGCAGCTGAAAGTTCGAAGCACTGTTGGCACTGCATGCGTGATGTTTCAAAAATGTATACTGTCAGTGCATCATCACAGTTTATTGATAAAAATATAGAAAAAAAAATCACATTTCGACATTTTCTGGCAGCAGAAAAAAAAATATATAAGGAATACAGATTACGAAAACATCTGATGTAGGCACAAGTATTGGATAAATGAGAATTAACAAGTTGAGCCTATGTTAACATTCGATTACCCGATTCATGTGTACCATGTTGGGTATAATATTCCTATTAGATGGTTGTAAGAAGGATGAGGATATCGGGCAGTAGTGGCTTCTCCCTATAAAAAGAAGTAGCCACTTCCTAATCGTCACTGCAATAATTTTCAAACCCAAAGGAGGCAGATGTAACCTGAAGAACTGGGTAGTTACCAGACATTATTTGGTCTAACCAATGCTAGCCAGTATTCGTGAAATACTAAGAGGAAGCACCATGATGTCATAATGATAGTCAGAATGAAACATACATTATCGTACGGTCTGTGTTTATATATGATTTCGATTGAGGGAACTTTGACTAAGGAATTACTATTGGCTTCGTTTAAATGAAAAATGTCTTTTCAACTATCATCATTATCATGACGACATCACGTTTATCAGATGAGAAAGAAAGAACTAAGGATCTGACGAATCGTTTTAATGTGAGTAAAGCAAGGGAAATAGTATACGAGGGTGAGGATGAGAATAGTTTCAGATGAGTCACTATAGTACAAGCATTATGACCATGGACCTCAATATAATATCCTTTGTAAAACTCTATGAGTTTTGAGTCTTTTTTTTCTAGGTAGGCATCGCGGCTTTCCCGTTGAGCCTTTTTTCCTTACTGATTCAACCCCAAAGAAAGACGCCAACACCTCG
Organism: Mesocentrotus franciscanus; assembly: GCA_037976565.1. NCBI lineage: Eukaryota > Metazoa > Echinodermata > Echinoidea > Camarodonta > Strongylocentrotidae > Mesocentrotus > Mesocentrotus franciscanus. The sequence continues at coordinate 11,044,960 of CP137669.1, read as the reverse complement.
AAAAAATCGCGCTGTTGTCACAAGTTGTTCCTATTATAGGATTTGAAGAAGAGGACAAAGCATAAGTGTGAACCCTCAAAAGTCGAAGCAGCTAGCAAGTTAGATGGTCCGTTGAATCAGGACAATACTGCTACAATCTGCAGCTAACAAGCGACCCGCCTCCACCATACACAATCATTCCCTTAACAAGAAAAAGTATTTAATTCAGCGCCTTTTCTTTTTCCTCACTTCTTTGCAGCACATCCGCGTAAAAGTTTTCCTGTCCGAATTTAAACACATGACGGCTTAAGGTTTGTTCTTTTCTTTTCCCTTTCTTTACAAGGATTTTTCTTGTGCAAACGCTACCAGGCACGACTAATTTCTGCTTTTCAAAGCGCTTGGATTATGAAGCTGTCATAACATTTGATGCTTATTATCAAAGGGAGTGCACCGCAGGCACAAGAACGGAAAAGGACCATGTCATGCTGAAAATATTCCAGAAAGAGAAGTTGGTCTAAACTTGGCATTTTCTTTCCTCTCCTTCTCAAATCGAATCACACTTTTACTATAGAGAATACATGTTGGTCTTGTTTACGTTTTACACCTGGTAATCGCGATGCACCGTTCCTCTGAAACACCAATTCATGCATGTGAAACTAGTGGAAGGTGTTTGGAGAATTCGAAAATGATGATTTAGAAATAATTTGTAAAGATTGCCCAGCTTGTTTCTTTGCTAGCTTAGCCTAGCTATCAGGGCAATTCCACTCAGTTGGAAAACACAGTTTAAGTTAGCTGATTTAAGCTATTAAGCTACTTTGTATATGAATTTCATTTCTTGTATTTACCTTTTTTTTTAGTGGGCAACAAATATGTTCTTACCTTAAAAAATTATAAAAGAAACCTGTAAAGACCTTTCATTGGATAAAACAATTCTCTTTTTTTCGTGTTATATATCAGGAGATTCATTTAGGAGGGAGGGAGGGGTGGATAAGATGAAAGTCAAAACATGCCGAATTCTTTGTGAATTTCTATGATGGACATCACTTGATGTTCGATGATTCTAATTACAAAAAGGCTTTTAAAAATCATTTTTCTTTTAAATTAGAGGAAACAGAGCACTAACCCATTCCATGAAAACGTTTAATAAAAACATTAAAGTAGAAAGTAACAAAAGAAATTTAATCGCTTCTCGCCGTTGTTATATTGCCGTCAGTTTTGTAAAGTCGGTCAATTCTTAAAGGGTCTCTTAAAAGGAAAACAAAATCGATTCTGAGATTGCAGCTCTGGAAAAAATTGCATTTATCCATAATGCAAAATGTTCCACAGATCAAACTGTAACACTGCAAATGGGGTTATCACGAGGAAACAATCACTGCAAAATAAAAACGTGCATTTAATTTAGGGGAACTTGGCGTAGCCACAGCGACCCTTCTTCCCGCTGTGTGAGAACCATATGGATCTAACTACCTGAACAAGAAACTGTTGCAATATATTCCCTGCATATTATTGCTAACACCTGTTGCATGATTAGTTGAGAACTATAATTCATAATCAAAGGGTCTTGGCAATAGGAATGAGACAGTGTGAATTAGACAATAATTGAATCTCAGCATGTACTAAGTGTGATTATAAAACGGTTTTAGTAGTCCCTGTGTAAATGTAAACCATACGTTTAAACGGTTTAATCATGCTTTTTACTTTGAAATTATATTTCGTTCTTCAACAATCAAACATAGGCCTATCTATCTATTTAGGTACCATTTAAGGATCTTTTTTGCGTTTTCCTCAAATGTTATAATATTCCATACTACTATACCCTGTAACAGTCATTACATGTATACAAGCTTGTATCATGAACTTATGAGACAGTGTTTTGGGAATGAATTTTTCACGTACCTGTACACTTGCTCATATTCCAAGGTATTACCCATTCTTATTATTTTATGACCTTCAAAACACTGAACCCAGTTAGCCCCACTATAAGACGCAATCCATCAAAATAATAATGTATGGGTGATTTTCATATTCAAAATTAAGTGAACTATAGAGACAATGTGGAAGGGGCGATATGAGACAGATTATCAGAACATCTTACTATAATTGATTTTTATGACATTTGCATAAGATTAATTTTGTTTGTGAGTAAATATCAATGTATATGTCTAGACTTGTATTTGTCCCTTTCTAGACATGCCCTGTATGTTTCCAGTAAAAAAATATATCAAAGCATTGTGCCTTTTCCAAGCAACGCTTTGAATTAATCCTTTTGATCAACCATCACTATCTCTACATTTCGTGCTGACAATGTAAAGATAACAGATAATGCCCAAAGCAATTTTCCGATATTTTTATTGACCACTTTTGTGTCTAGGAATCGACAAGCAGACATGATATAAACATGATAAATGCGATAAAAAGTAGGTCCACGAATCAACCCTGACTTTCTTTCATTATTCAAACAAAATATTTGACGGGCATTGTATCATTCCTTAGCCATAGCGTCATCTGAAGTGATAATTATAAGGTCTATAAATTTCATGTATTTCATGTACGCCTCATATACATGTATCATTCAAATGTGTAATCATCATCGCATATAATCACATCTCTGGATGGGATTCTACTAAACTTTGGAGGGGATTTAACTCCACACCGAAATTATCCCTACACACTAAGAAATAAGGGTGCAATTAGGGTGCGTATTTGGCAGAGGGTGCTGCTATTGTAGCAGAATTGCACCCTCATTTCTTAGTGTGTAATATGACTCTTACATGAGCGGATTTCCTATCCTCTGCTTTAAGAGAGTGCAATCAAATTAAAGTAATGCGGTTGTATAACTTTTGACATTAAACAGAGACTAAAATGTCCACAAATAAACTTTGTTCAGTTTCCTTTCTTCATTGCGTTTATTCGAGTAATTCTTTGGCTCCCACTCACTTCCACGACCATTTTGACGCAGCTTCCTAGCTCGTGGCGCCTTCTTCACTCCACCACAATCCAGAAATCAGAGATCACGTGACTGTGATTCTTGGATGGCAGCCAAAAGAGGAACGGCGGAACGTAACTTGGTTCATGTTTGCTACTTTGTTCAACGTTTTTGACATCTATGTGTGATTATGTCCTCAAGCAGTATAGCGAATGGAAACACTTTATCATTCTTACTAACTGGTTAGGCCTTTCTTTTTGTTTGGTAATAGTTCAATCACCTTACTGGTTAACAATAATATATTCAACTTTATAACTTGATACTAAGGCAGGTCGTTATCAAATACAGTAATGGTGAAAATTGTACATCATGTTTTGTGATTGCTATTTTCAGTCAGATATCGAAGCATAAATATTATCAGAACAAAGCGTGTTGGTTACCTTTCGTATATAGTAGCGCCATTAATCTGCATACATTGTTTGTAGTGTTTATTGTTGAAACTGTCAAAGCGAAGTATATTACTCGGTTGGCTACAACAAAATATTTCAAAACATTGTTTATTAAAGGTATACACATTCGAAAAGTAGACTCTTGCTACCATGGAAATGTTGCTTTAATTTACATTGACCGCTGTGTCCCTTTAAGAGCAAGTTAACGATGATTGACATGGAACGCCACAGTCAAGGCTGGCATCCATCAAACTAGGCTGAGTAATTTCAAATTTTCCACTCGCCCTACTCCATTATCTGTATGGAATCCATCTATTGTATACAAACATACTCGCTAATGGGCACGGCAAAGAAGGATCCCTAAATGTCGGAATTAATGGCGAGCGAATGGTGGCGTCAGAGAGTGTGTTCAATTCTCATCGCACGATGCCAAATCGTCGGTCAACAAGGGTGGCGGCAGCCCGGCGGTCAGTCGGGGCGGCATTCATGCACCCGATGACAAAAAGCCATTGGTTGGAGAGTGTGAGAAATGGGCGACTTCGGGTTTTTAGTCCCAGTGGTCTCGCCCTTAATTTTCTTCCTTTCTTTCTTTCTACTTGCTGTGTGCTGTGAAATTTCAACGGTTTGTATTCGATGAGAGCCGATTTCTGGCTTACGATTATTTGGAATTTCTGCATGCTAATACAAATTTCAAGGCGGCGCAATATTCTTGGCAAAAATCTCCTTTGTTGGATTAGCGATTGTCGGCCAAATGTTTCCCCTCCAGAGTTACTGACAGGAGCGCAGTGGTTCCAAAGAAAACCATTGTTTTTCCTCCGGTTTTTCCCTGTACGTTGTGGCAAAAGGGGAGCTATTTCTACTTATTGACATCACCACATAAACTCCTGTAGATCTATTCCCTTTAAAAGATACTGAAGTACATCAACTTCACATCTCTTAGATAACTCTATTATTGCGAAACAAAACAGGATAAATATTTACGTGTAGGACATGATAACATCGTTTACATTCGTATCTAAAGAGATTCGACTTGGCGGTCAATGCCATCATGATAACGCTCATATTTTTGTCGTCAAGTGCTCATATAAAGCTGGAAATTACCTACAGTTACCACAGTAGCCACCCGATCTTGAAGTACGTGCCTGTACCACAGTAACAAGCAAACATGCATTTATAAACAATCACGGCATTATTCCATTTCCGTTTCATTATTTTGTAATATATGACTGCCTTAATCTAAGTGGTGCACTCGGTAGCTATCCATATGAAGTCATCAATTAGATGCTGCTGCATGGTTCTTGTAAATACTTCAGAATCGATGGATTTGTATAGTGGATTTTCTATTATTGTCTGGAAACACAGCTGGGAACAGTATATGATTTTGCGCCCTCTTCAGACAAAACGCAAGACAACTTTAGAAGAATGCGTGTCTGTAGTAAAGATGAGTTTTCTTCACGGTCACTTTCATTCAGACACCTCCAATGAACCACTGAAGACAGTAATTGTTTAAGGAACTGACTAAGTGATTACTATACAATGTATTGGCAGATGGAAGGCTCTAAAGTAGGACCCTCCACCCCATTCAAGAAAAATCTTCTCGGATGTAATTTCAACATAGGCCTGTCAGTAGGTTCCAAACATATATGTAAGAAACGAGTACCGAAGATGATTTCGCAGAACATGTTAATCAAACATTGCGCTTTCGGGGATGATCCTTGCTGTCATGGACGATTCAATTAAGTATTGAAACATAATGGATACCTTAAAATTGGACCTTGTGTATGTAAATCGCGGTTAACTTTATCACCTTTCAAATACGCCCATTCCCCTTGTATAACTCAACACCATGATTTAGGTCAAGCGTCGTACAAGCATGCGTGTAATCTGCGCTATTTTACCTCACATAACGAGTATCGGGCGTGTCGAGAAAACGAGCACTTGAACCGACATCAAACGGGTCCGCCGCGGAGTACAGGATAGTTGACGAGTCGATAGTAGACCACTTTCACCTATCTTTCAGTTTGATAATGGGGGTCGGTTCAAGTGCTTAGACATCTAAAACTAAATGCGGTTTTATTCTTTTCCAAATGGTCTGTATTTTAGATGAAGCGTTGTTGGTCATAAACGACTGATTCGGCACCTTTTGAGATGGAGTAGGCTGACTGTTATTTTGGTGGGAGAATGGAACGTCTAATTATCCACCGTTGCATCATTTCAGTGTTTACCGAATCCAATCTCAATGTTAAAAATCGATTCCAAGATAAAACAAATTGAGCAGCTAATTGGGTTCAGATTCATGTATGGTGGTAACAATAGTATGTGAATTCTCTTGGATACGCCACTGTATTGCATTATTGAAACGTTTCACAAATGATTTATCCACAGAAACACTCCTGTTGTAATACATACCGCTAATAGCTTTTGATTCGAAGTTGAAAATGCCTTCTCTTCCAACCACTTTCTTACGTATGCTCGAATCGTTTTGCTCCTTTTTCTTTCAGGTTCGTCTAAAAGAGTTCATCTACCCCGGAGCATACCCACCCTTTGCTGACAACAGTTTGCAGCTGGTTTGTGAAAAAAATGACTGACATGATCAGGATGAAAGACAGTTCATCGTAGGAACATGCTAGTGATGGTGACGAATATATCATCCTTCTCCAGTGCACAACATGGATTATTGGAGAATACATCCTAACTTTCATTTGCCATTAAACTATTTACTACAGAAAACGAAACATTGTGACGAGGAATTCCTAATTCATCATCCTCAGGATTTATAACCCAGCAAAACTACTCATCTTGGATAATTCTTCGCTATTCTTTGATCGTTATCGGATATAAATTTGAAGAATCTAAAACATTCTTCAGTGGTTGTGGAAGAAGGAGGAGTAGCACATCTTGTGAGGGGAATGGTGGTGATTAGATCACATTGTGATGCAACGTCAGGCAATCGATTATGGCGATGAACATTACGTCAGCATGGCCGTACCTGCTGCCTCTTGCTATCTTTGCGATGACATGTTGGGTCATTGTAATATCTGGACTAGTCGCTCCATTGCAGGTAGGTGCAACTTTGTGCCATAGAAAACACGATCGCTAAGACTTTCGAGAAATTAAGGGAGCTTTCATTAAGATGCTTTTGTATATCCTATAGAAGTCATGTTAGGATTACGTAATACGTCATTGCAATGTTCGCTCATTTCATAGGTGATAGTCAAGGCTAATGAAATTACCATAATTTTATTTTTTTGAAAGCTTTTGCGATTACGTTAAACTTTTCTATTCAATTCAATTCACTCCTGTTAAGATCCCTTTCAAGTGAAAAAACCCTCATTTCGTCTCCCAAATATTGTAATAATTATTTTCATCAATGTGCTGGAAAAGGCAATACATTATGTCTGGAACGATAAGAAAATACAAACAGTTATGTAAGATTGGTAAGAAGAGAAAATAATCGGCTGTTGAAATAACTGACATGTGTTTCAATCAATTCATGATACAATCGTTTCATCCTTATATATTTCCCTGTTGAAAAAGTATTTAGCCTCATCCATCTGAGAAATATCCGTAACGAGGTGTTTCTGATCATGTACGAAGGAAGTGCCAAAGTTGTTTGGTTATTTGACGTCAATTTAACCCAAAAAAAATCAGTAGCGACAGGATTGTTTTATCTTTTAAAAAAAATTGGATTTTATCTTTTAAGATTCTTATAAAGAGGATTTGATGATCCTAAATTGTAATTGGTATCTGTAATAATGACAAAAGAAAATTTCCCCAAAGTAAGCGTTATGTTTCGTCACCCCTGTCACAACTAGATTAATCTGCCAGATATTTGACTGGGAAAAGACACTTTTGACTTGTTCCCAACCCCTGCGGACGATGAGAAATAAAATCTGTTTAGAGAGTGGTGGAAAGGACATTTTACATTAAAACTATAGAAACCCACCACTTAACATCGATAGGAAGAAGTAGATCACAACAGCCAGCATTCTTCTCTTAACAATCAATTTTCGATTTTATATTTTCGTTAGTACATTTTTTTTTTCATTCTTATTCAATTTTCTTTTTGCCATTTCTCAAGATTCATCTTCAAAGGAGAGCTGTACCAGAGAGCACAACAGACTCGCATCTAAACATCCGAGACAAAAACCGCGATGCCCAACTCCCAAAGGCCAGGATAGGTAGCACAGAGCGTACCAGAATGACCACAACACACAGTGATAACTTTTTGTCGGACCACAACGACAGAACTTCAGGGAAAAGCAGTAGGAAATTTGAAATTGAAAGCGAAAGGACGAGCACCGTGAAAAATCTAGTTTTATCTAAACCTGTAGATGAAAAAGAGACGGACCGCGAAGTCGACGTGACGCATGCGTACGCGGAAGGGATCATGGAAGGGGATGACGATGTCAGAACAGACGTGACGTCACAATCAGATCTTTCTATTGATATGAATGAATATTATACATATGATTATGATGATTATCCTATGGATGATGATGATGACGAGGAGGAGGAGGACGAAGAAGAAGAAGAAGATGAAGATGAAGATTTAGTTATGGAGATGAGGAGTAAGAAAGAAGCAAATACCATGATGAGGACAGAAGAGTTGAGATCTATGCAAAGACTGGCTGAGCTGGCTACCCTCTCAAATCCAGAATTGGGATTTGTTAATCTCATCACCCCTAATCCAGACTTGGATATCACCATCGAGGTGGTGACTGACGACGACGACGAAGAGGAGGTTGCGGCCGAGATAGACAATCGGTTGCCGGGTGACGATCGGCCTACGAAGCCACGACCTCCTCCTCCGCCCCCGTCCGACCATCGGGGGAGGGATTCGGGGAGGAGGAAGGGCAAGGGGCGAAAAAATCATCAAAATCGAAACAATAACCGTGGAAACGGGAACCAGAAACCGTCACGCCAATCGGAAAATAATAATGGAAATACCTCAAGTTACTTTGATATGACACTTTTTCATCTCATCAGAAACACGGGATATATGGATGGAGAAAATGGTAAGACACCAATTTAGTTCTTTATTCAAATTGTTGTAAGGGAGAGTGGAAACCTTAATGTCATCGGCTATGTGGCTCCCATCGATATTGAAAACGGTTGTCGAATGTCCATTCATTTCATGTACATCATAATTATGTTATCAACATATATAGATAATGGTTTCTTCTCTTACAGTATTTCATACAGCATTACAAACACCTAACTCTTGACATCTATATCTTTCAGTCATACGGGTAATATTTGGGAGGGATTATAAAACCATGGGACATTTTCGATGATAATCCATCTAAGACATGCAAAATGCACAAACCATACTGGGAAAAGAACCTAAGTGCAAGATACATTTCATTTTAATTACATGGTAATTTTGTAGGAATATCTTTGAAGGAAAGCTTTGGATATACGTTATGAGAATTTCTTTAGTTTAGTTCTATCAAGAAAAATTAGAAAGTCTATCCTGGTCTCCGCCAAACACAAACTTCCGACAAGTTTCTCGCCGATGTTGGTTTATTTTCGCACTAGTTATTTTCATAATAATCAATTTTGTGTTTAGTGTGTAAACAATGGTATTGTTCACTGTCGTTTTTGCATTGAATTAAGGCGTCATTTTTACATTCCTCCGTCACCAAACATTTCCTGTCTGTATTTCAGAGTAGTATACGTCTAATTTGAACGCCATTCCTGTCATGTCGAGAGTCGTCTGCCCCCAACGAACTTTACTTTTTGTTATTAAGGAAGTAATCGGGTAGACAAACTGTGTGGTTTAATAAACCGGAAACTATTTCCATTTTCCTCTAAAAAATGTGTTTCTACTACATGTAGGGAAAAACGTACCTCTCTTAATACCACATTGTTGTTTTTTTCTACTGCAAATCAGTTTGATTGTTTCTAAGAACAATTTATGTGAAATTAATGCAGAGATCATCGTGCGTTTCACAATAATGTGTACGTCTACGTACGTTAGAATAGTGTTTAAAATATGAAGGGCGTCAGTACTCAAATATGTACGAAACAAGAGAAACATCTAAATGCAAAATAATATTTTTTTTACAACTATAACAGACAAGTCTAGAGATGAAGTAAGACGCATTGAATGCCATCCAACCATTAAACTTAATATTCAAGACGAACAAACAACATTTTATGTGATTATTTTCAGAACATTTCCAAACGATGATATACTTTGCGGAGTATTCTGCAACGCATTCTGACCTTTACCGGGTTGGGGGTGGTTACAATAAATAGAACGTTCACAATGGACACAATATTTTATCTGTCTGTATAATGAAGTTGTAAATGCGTAAATGGGAGTAGCGGTCATTTAAGGTTGCATTCTTGACATAGCGATGGTTTCCTATAACCCTGAGGCACCCGGGTCGCGTAATTTTTTTTTACACGCTAGCCTGGCCATTTCTGTGATAAATACCATGGAAGCGACTGATATTAGCCTACATGCGAGGTGCATTATACACATGTACATCATGCATGGCAATCATCAGATGAAGACCTAGCTGGCCCTTGTAAATGAGACGGTCATCGCAGCCATCGGGCGATGGAATTCAAGAACTTAATTTAATTTAATTTAATTTAGGAACTTTACATTAATCTTGATCTAAGGAGACACGAACGAACGAACGACCAGCTATTATATCGAGCAACAAGTCCACCCCATAGAGCTATATATCTCTTTGGTCCACCCGCACACTAACTGCGTGCATGCCTATGTGTAGGCTTTCCCACCAGCGCACTTTTACGAGTATTACGGCGAAAATGGCCAGGCTAGCGTGTAAAAAAAATATCCGCACCCGGGTCATACTATATTTTCACTGTGACCTGATCAGGACAAACCTTGTAAACATTTATAGACCTCTCAGAGAAAAAATAGACATCCACGGTCGGAGCCCCCTTTTTTGTTCTTGTTTTATGATAACACCCGTCGCAAAGAATTTTGAAAATCAAGTCATACAAGTCATATAGAAATCATGTTTAGGCTATGTTCAGGTTACGTAATCCGAATTGTAATGTTCGCACCTTTCACGAGGTCATGGACAAGGCTATTGAATTTGACTTAAAATTATTTTTTGAGAGTCTTTGCGATCGTATTAATGGGATCGTAAGCCGTCTGTTGAGAGCTGGAAGTTCATTAATTCTGTGTGGAGTGCTATTAATGTTCTTCTGGCTTTCATGGGACAACATCGTATACAATCTTATATCCTTCACAGTGGCGTATCCATGAATTTATAAATGGTGGGATGAATCTACACAACCTGCGCCAAATACACTCTGCACGTTTTATTCATTTTAAGGGCCTACGAACAGCCAAAGCTGGATACGCCACCACCTTCGTTTTTAAATCTTAGGGGGTTTCCCATATCTTTTTCTGTTTACTCTACTTGCCCATCCTCTTAGTTTCACGATTATTCATTCTTGTCATTGTCATATCGTCACTTTACTATTTGTTCTGTTCCACTTTCCTTGTTATCATGTAGGTGAGTCTTCGGCAGCCGGGTTTGGCGAGTGGAGCTCCTGGTCACCATGTTCCACATCGTGTGGTGGAGGAAAGAGAGAACGGACTCGACCTTGTGGGTTGCAGTGCCGTACTACAGAAAGACAGGAGTGCAATAAACACGTATGCTCGGGTAGGTGGACGATCTTCATTCATTTGGCTTAAATGATGTTTTTTTAGGTAAAGTAAACAACAAAAAACACTGCTTTAAAGACATACAATGACCATATATTTATGAAGAGGGTTTGATCAAAACTTTATCGGCTTTTCATGTTTGGTGAGGGGAACAGCCTGGTCGCATGATGAACAGCACCGCGAAGCTTGTATTTGCCGAGAGAATGTCAAATATCGTTTGACTATGGCGACACAAAAATAATAAAGACATGAAAGAAGTGTGTATATTTGCATCATGCCTAATTATGGCTACTCCAATGGTCTTGCTTTTGCTATAATTTGGTATGCGACAAAATAAAAATCTCATCAAGATTGGGAATATATTAATTTTGAAGGAGTATCTAACACTAATATTTTTGAAATTCTTAACTGCACTTCACCGGTGAATCATAGTCAACATTTATGATGTATTTAAAAAGGTTGGTCTACATTAGCACCTGGGCCTTCAAACGCTATTTACGATTTAAAAGTTAGTTAACTACTGATCTTTGATCCGCACTCTTGATTTCTTATGGCTAGTTCATCTTGACGCGTTGGCCAGCGTTTATTTCTTGAAATAAAACATATCTTAAACCTACTTTTTGATTTTTGTTTCACGCTGTAGGGTCCTCAATTACGTCTGAATCAGAGAACGATTTCGATGCGAGCGACCTGCCAAGCGCGACGAGGTCCAATCAGGGATTCGTCATTAACCAGGGATTCACCATCGATGTCGTCGACGAAATTGCCGACGTCATTGACAACTCTGACTTCGGTAAGCTACCAAAATGCCCTTGATGTAATTTAGTTTAATATAAGCCTCTTCCAGGGGCAGCAATTTCTTTTTATGACCGGGGGACAAAATGCGAGGGACGAGGAGCAGTGGCGTAATGACCAAAAACGTTGGGGGACAGAAGAAAAAAAATCTGCATCACCACCATTCTTACATGTTATATGAAGGCCCCGATGAACGTTTTTCAAAAAGGGGAGGGGCTAAAGTATTTACGATCAGGTACAGCAAAGCAAGTGGAGCGTAAATTGACGTGGGGTCCAGCCCCGGCGGGGTCAAGGGCAGAGCCTCATGAAGCTCAGGGTTTTAGGCATTTAATTAAGGTCAGATGAGCAACCAGGGGCCTGGTTTAGGGCCCTGGTGGGATCCAGGGGCGGAACCCCCGGAAGCTCAGGGGTTTTAGGCATTTAATTACGGTCAGATGAGCATATTTTGATACCTTATTTGTGTCACTGGCATGCAGGTCACTAACTGGAGTGGGGTCCGAGGGCAGAGCCCCCAGAAGCTCAGGGGTTTTAGGCATTTAATAACGGTCAGATGAGCATCCAGGGGCCCGCCTTAGGGCCCTTGGTGGGATCCAGGGGGCGGAACCCCCGGAAGCTCAGGGAAAAATCATGCCATTTCAGCAACATTTGTAAATCACTGGTATCGAATTAGAAATAAACCACATATATGAATTTTATTTGGGGGCAACTGCCCCAAGCCCCCATCAGTACGCCAGCGCGAGGGAGCATAGTGAACAAGAGGGGTGAAGGTGACGAAGTGACTACCCCTCACAGTTTTTGAAGTTTTGTTGTATTAAAAAAACTATAGTATAAAAACAAGCAATATACTTTTATCACACTTCACTTTTCTACAATATCTATTTGTACATTTTGAAGGATATTATGCGAGGGAGCGTAGCTCCCGAGTGAGAAGATTTGTGCATTTTATTTGTCTAAACACTGCACTCTTCGGCCCTCCAGAACCTAAAAGTGTGTTGCAGTCTTCAGTCAGTATTTGCTATCCTTTTTTTTGTTTGCACTCTTTCAAATTTACCGGGGGGGACGTGTCCCCCGCCCCCGGGATCGCCGCCCCTGGCCTCTTCCAATGCTTAGTTCAACATTTTCACGGCAGAAACCTCATGATATGGATATCTGTAAATACTGTAAATAGGCCTTTTTATTATTATAGGTAAGACTTTTTTCCCCAAAAAACTACGAGTGTCACCCTATTTATGTCTGTTTCATTTTACATCCGCCCCGCCTTTTCCTCTTATATTAATTGTGTCCCAGCTCCGAGTCAAATATTTTATGTCTGAACATGGTAATGAATTTTAATCGGCTGTAATACATTCCCCTGAAGTTCATTGCTTCATTTGAGAGCAGCCGAAATATATCAGGGTTGGCTGATCGCCCGAAGGAATCATAAATAAACCGTCAAATTTGGGTCAGAAGAAATACAAACGGATGTTTTTGTAGCGAGGGAATTGGGCTAAGGACCGCGGGTAGCGAAAAATGTGTCGAGGGAAGGTTTGAAGTTCATTGACTGACGATTAGTTCTTAGCGGGAAGGTAAAAGGGCATTTGGTATGTACTTGGTATTAGTTTCAATATAACGGTAATGAGGTATACCTGGTCGAAGAAGGTGTTCAATGACCTTTGGAAAAGGATCGTAGCGTTCAATGATGTGAAGTATCGGCCCACCTCCTCTTGGATGATGCAATAAATTGTGTTCGCCAGAATGATTAATTTTCGGATTTGGAAAATGTTGTTATTTATTCATAATAAGAATACAGATTATTAAAGGTAACGTAACGTTTTAGTGACTTTGTTGATTTACATATTTTAAAAAAAAAAAAAAAATTCTTGCGTTTTTTTCCTTCAAATCTCAGCAAATTGTCCTATATCTTTATCTTGATGAATACCACTTTGCCAAAGTCATTGTTTAAACGACACTGTAGAACTGATGGCAACAGGATCTGCTCTTTGATGCTAGATCCAGTGATGAGCCGATGATGTGAAAGTTGTCGTAAGCAAATGTTAGTGTATGTATATTTACTGTCTTGTACACTATTGTAGTGATTGACTGTTACCTTTCTTCGTTTCTTTCTTTATCTTCGATTATTTCAGATAGCTGTGAGGAGTGGATGCAGTGTCGCAGTGAGAAGCTAGTGTCTTACCTATCACATCTAGATGACCTCCCTAGCTGTCCTTGCTACTTTCCTACCAACAACGCCATCGTGGATCCTCAGCAGGGAAGGGAGTTCCATTGGACTGAGCAAGACCCTGAGGCGACCCGACTGGATATCTACAAGCCTACCGCCGAGAGTTGCATCCAGTCGCTGCGGTCTTACCACAGTACGTCACTCGCCTCGCAGCAGTGCTGCTACGACGCCAATCAGAGATTGATCACACGAGGGCAGGGGGCTGGTACGCCGCAGCTCATCACCTCACAGATCTCTCAGGAGCTTCATTACAAGATCGACATCTTACCTTGGATCATATGCAAGGGTGACTGGACCAAGTACAACCAGATCAGACAACCCAATAATGACAGAGAATGCACAGACATTCCAGATATGCAGACTTTCCTATCTCAGGTTGATGAAGCTCGGGACTTCTGAACAACAAGCTATGCGTATCTTAATGATGGTGATTGAGAATAAGGTGTAATACCAGCTAGCCAGTGTGGCATAGCATCGGTCCAGCCACTATTGGGGACTCTAGAAAATAATGTTAGGTGGGTGAAAGACGAGAGAACAAGGCAGTATAGTAGTGGTAGAGTGTGGCAAGGGTCGTATTTTTTCACCTTGCCTTTCCTCTCTCCCTATCTTTCTAACTCTTTATCTCGTTTTTGTCTTGTCTCTTCTCCCCCCTTTTACAATTGAATAGAGGGCATGTGACATACATGTATATTGCTCATTACTACTCATTTGATAAATTAAAGTCTAATTTATTTTTGGAAATACTTGTTAAAATCATTGTTACATTAATCACGATCTGCAAAAACATAAAGAGCTGTTGTATTGAATACAATAAAGCTTGACACCAATCTATACAGATTCATCCCATGAGAGCAACCATTTAATTTAATGCTGGTTAAACAACACAATACAAATTACGGTCCTTTTTCTTTCATGATTAGATTGTCATATCGAGAGTGAATTTGTGGATATATTTTGTCGGGAGGGTTGATACCTTAAAGTTGTGAATATACGATGATATGATTTAAGGTTTTACTTTGATTTCATCTATGATTATTACACTACCTCGAATGATAACCGATGTTGATGTTATTGTTTTGTATCATAATACCTGTATGAATACTGATGCGGAATCTTACTATAGGAGTGGTCTGTTCATATTATCTACGTTATCTATTTAGTTAAGATACCAGGGCCCCGTCTTAAAAAAGAGTTACGATTGATCCAAATCAATCGTAAGTCCTCCAATCAATCGCAAGTTTGCAGTCTCCTATCACTTATGTACATAGTTGCGATTATGTCAATCAATCATATTTTGCGATTGATATCAACTCTTTATAAGATGGGGCCCTGGCAGTACTGGGCCCTGGAGTGTTTGGACGCTTTTCTAATGATTTTAGGTACACCAATAAAGGTATATTTTAAAAGTATTTTGTACTGAAATAGTCACGGGTATACTCAATGGTACGTATACTCATTGTCAGAATAGAGATTCATAATATACCTTTACTCCAAAATAGTTGGACTTTGTGTCTATACAATCCGTTTCAAAATTTAAATTTGAATGGCATGAAACACATTGTTGAACTGATTGGTAAGAAAGTTAGTGGATCTCAATTCCAATCTGGCAAGCATTTGCATTTTAGTTTACACAACAAAGCAGAGAATCAATACACTTAAAAGACACAGTCGGTAATGATCAAGTATACATATAGGATTACATAAACATCGTAAATAAACAGCTTGTATGAATATTAATCTCATAAATTAATAAATAGTCATGTTGTATATATGTCACCACTTTACCAAAACAGCAGTTTTCACCAAAATATTCACGGAGCAAAAAGCCATCAGAATATGACTTTATGGTATACCACCATAATTATCAATATATGCAATAATCACATTTCATAGGATATTGCCCCAAGTACTTAGTACTATTTTTTCTATTTGTCTACTAAATTTGGTGATCCTGAAATCAAGTAGATAATGAGAAAAAGTTTGATGATCCTGAAATCGAGTAGATGATGAGAGAAATCGAGTGATGTATTAGTTTTCCCCCTGGAAACCATATCGCTCATGTCATATCTAAAGTCATACACTTTACCGCTTTGACAATAGTTGGATTGACAGTGACCTGTCACATTCTTGCACCTGACTTTTCGTTGGCCCCATATCAAGACAATTTCATTTTTAGTAGGTATGTAAAAATTACTTGTATTCTTGACGGACTAAAAAAGGAAGGGTGGATGAGGCTAAAGTCAAAGTACTTCAGCTAGTAGAAGGTCGAACTCCTTGAGGACATTGTACTTCTGTGCAACCACGAATTCTCGCCAAAAATACACCTCATTATATATCGTCTGCAACTGAACACCATGCGCTGCATGCGTTGTCGTTCAATGTGACAGGGTTCGCAGTTTCTCCATTCAAAGGATAAAACATCATTGAAATTTCATGAAATGGCGTATCCATATATGATAACTGGGGGGGGGGTGAAACCTGAAGACCAAGATCTACTAAAAATCATTTAATATAAGTCATTAAATACATATTTTAATGATTATAATGGGCTTGCAAGCTGGAAGGGGCCTACTCAGTGCTAGATACGCCACTTCACACAAAACATCCACGGTACCTTTATAAAAAGGTCCTTAATAAATACCATGTTGGACACTAAGAGTAGAGCAAAAAATGCGTATTCGCTTATCTTGTTAAATCATTTGTTGTTGGATGGTATTGCATTTAATAAAGGTAGAGTTTTGAATTCTGTACAGGACTTTGTCCCAGTCAATATTTGTGAATGGTCAGGGATCTGAATTGATTAGATGAAAAATTAGTCCGGTTTCGCGCTTCAAATTTGGAATGCCCCTCTTACGGTCTCGTTGTTCTTTTATTTATTTATTTAATTATGTATTTATTTTTGTGGGGGTAGCTGTTTTAGATCATTGTAACATTCATCGTCTAGTCAAAGGCAACAGGAAATTTTTCATTATACTCTCACTGTAAATAATACCCTGCCGCTATTTTATAAATAAATGTAACTTATGCGTTTGAACAGTAAATAGAGACATATGTGTTTCTCAGGGATTTGTATAGTACGATGAATGTAGATAAATATGTTGCTGAAAAATAATATTGTGAAATAATTAGTCGACAGACGTACTTATGAATCGTGAAATAAGATAATATGTTGTCCAATGTGTCGACCACATTTTATGAATGCATGTGATTTGAAAAGTATATAGTCACTCGCGGAGAAATAAATACGTGTTTTTTACTTTTCTGTTCCTTTTTAAAATTAATTTCCGTTGGGGGATAATTGTTAAAGTTTGGTATTTAGTTCGAAATACTTCACATTCACGAAGTTTGTTGTATAGACTTGTTATACCACAGTAATTTTTTTAAATTAAAATGGGAAGTGTCTTGCCAGTTTTTATTACAATAATTCATACCTATAAACAATACGAATTTATCTTTTGGAAAGGTTCTAAGGCTGAATTATGTTCTTACTGTATATTCTTTATGATGTCATTGCTATTGTAGGGAACGTTTTCTTTATAAAATCTATATTGCCCGTACCATTTGGAGTGAGATAGGTTGAATACGCAATGCTAAAACATAAATAATATATACCAGTAATGAAATGTCTGTGATATATACACATGTTTCGTAAACGGGTTGTTAAATACACATGTACGATACTATTTTTACAGGTTTGTAAATTTGAATAATTATAGTCGCTGGCATTTAATGCCAGCGACTATAATTATTCAAAAATAATTTAGTTTTTCGATCCAAATTGTTTTCTTCACAACTCGAATATGATTTTAAGAATGGGTATGAATATTCCTAGCATATTGGTAACATTTCTAAAGGTAAGGTATTTTAAGGCATCATTCATTATGTAGTTTGCCAAAAAATCTACGTAATGATTATGACACTCACACATACATTGAATGACAATTCATTCATTCATCAATTCATTCAACATAATGGTTTATTCAATATATACCTCCACCGTGGTCAAAACGACCAAATTGTGGATGTTTATATAGAATATTAAAAAAGTATTGTTACAGTATGATAATAATGCAGAATTCATATTATTGAAATACATGAAGTACATGTATACATAAATGAACTAGAACATCTCTGTTGAAACGCTAATACTAAATTTTTGACGAAAGATAATTTCTTTGATATCCAAATGTAATCAGGATGTAGGGGAGAGCTAGATATGACTAAATAGAAGAGGATTTGTAATGGTAATGGTTTGAACATAAAGACTCATGCATGTATTTATTTCATCAGATGATAACCATTCTAATTTGAATAAAGATTGTATATCGTTATATGTTTAGTTTCACGTTGAAAAACACTTGTATGTGATTAAAAACAAAACAAAGAGAAAATCAAGTCTATTTGTATTTATTTGTTATCTTATCGTTTAACACGTAATAATCAGTTAAAGGAATATATTCTAGTCGTTGAATGCATATAATATATTGTTATCCACCAAGAAAGATAAAATATTTAGTACTTTGAAGAGTCACTGCCCCAAGATAGGCAAAATCAGGGTTGTTTCATATACCTTGATATCAATAACAAGTTACAATATCTGTTGTTTGCTCCTGAAATCATTGCACTTAATAAATTGGCTGAAAGCAAATTGTCGTAGAATAGCAATTTAAGTTTTCAAGTACAGAGATTAGCATTTCCAGCGGGATGTGAAAAATTAACACGATCGCAACTACTTTCGAAAAATCAACCTAGGGCAATTTCAATAGCCTTGTGCGCCACTTATTGAAAATGTGCGAACTGACAATCACAATCATATTGCGTAATCCGAACTGACAATCACAGTCATATTGCGTAATCCGAACGTGATTTTTATATGGGGCATAAACAGGGTCTTAAAATTGCCGCTGGCTTGATTTGGTTTTTAAAGAGTTGCGATCGTGCTAAGTAGACTTAGATATTTTATGACAGAGATTCGAAAATACACTATCCTACTAAGTAAATAACCTTTTCCTGCTTAGCGGAAGCTAAAATCTGTTAAATACATGGAATGGTGCAAAACAAACATATATTTTGTGTTCTTAGGTTATTAGAGTAGCAGGCCTATATGTCCCTATCTATGGAGACTATTAAAGCAATGATCTAGAACTTATTTTTAAGTGATTATCTTCACATAACTAGATTTAGGCTACCAAGTTCTCATTGATCTTTTCTTCTTCTTCAATTTCCTATATCTGACAACATACATACCAAGAAAAAAATATCCGACATGAAAATGCTTTAATTAACCGGAATATAAAAAATGAATAATAATGCTTTTGATGTATTATTTCGCTTTTAATTAAACTAAAGATTTATAACATTGATGATATCTCATACAATCATGTACATCATTTTGTTTTGTTTTATAAAACATTATATGAAAATGGGTTGTGTTTAATCTTTACAATACTCATCAAATTCTCTAAACCGGCAGCATGCAGTTGACTAATATTTGATCACACTTGTGGGTTTATTTAAACAAAGCCGAGAAAAACCAAAATCAACGACTCTCATTAAATACAACGTAAGCAAGTGCTAATTGGTTGGAAGCAATCAATCAATATATTCTTGATGACAACAGCTGACGGATGAGTGCTCCGTGTTAATATTATGGATATGAGTGAGTGAACTGCCGTGTAAGCCGCCTTAGCTCAGGGGTTAGAGCATTGGTCTTGTAAACCAGGGGTCGTGAGTTCAAATCTCACAGGCGGCTAATGGAAATGCATATATCTTTTGTAAAGTAACAGGTTACAAATTGAATTGAATTGATTTATTTCCTGGCCATTTATATTTTTGATAATTTATGCTACGGTCATACTTTTCAGGTAAAGCATAGCAATAACCGCCAAGGAGGACCAATTTTTTTTTATAATTATGGCGCCATACAATACAGTAGCAATTCTAGAGGAGCGGTGTTCTTGTAAACCAGGTGTCGTGAGTTCAAATCTCACAGGCGTGGGGAGACTTAAGTAGACCATTTGAAAATATCATCGACAGATGCTAACAAGACACTTGTGTCGAAGTACAATTCGTCCGCAGTGAACTAGAAAAGGAATGGCTGATCGGGGCTAACAATTAGAGCTAAAGAAATTGGAAATGGAATCTATTCTATTCTTTACTCACTTTTACTTAGCAATGTGCTAGACGTTTGCCAAAGTTGAAAGATGATATTTATCGAAGTGATATGTTTCTGCACATTAACCTATACCTCTCTAAGTAGCTCTATCGTTCAGATTTTGCTAAAACAATGACACGATAGGAAAGTGACAGGAAACATCAAAAATAACTTTAACGCATTATTTTCTTTTCTTTTGGTTTAAGGGCGACAGTTTTATGAATAATAGAGTGTTATTTGCACTGAGAACTAACATGGTATTTCAGCCTTTGGTCTCATCTCTATCCTACCTCTTTGTCTTTTTAATTGGGAAGGATTGGGGTTAAAATGTAATATTCTTACCAAATACAAAGCGAAATTAAACTCTTTAATATCTTAGTTTTTATTTTATTATGTTTATATAGCTTAATTGAGTTTCTTGTAACCATCGACTGCGGATGAATGCACTGGAGCATTGTTGGGGTTTTAAGAGAATCTAGAAAGTGTGGGATTGGTCTGTTACTTGCTCTTGTAACTTGCAACCTGTCGTTTTAGAAGAGACATGATTGTAATGACCCCAGAAAGATTCAGACTCAAATATTTATCAATTTTGCTTTGGTGTTTGATGAACATCTATTAGTTTGATAACATATAATATTTATTGCTTTTCAAATTGCCAGCTAGGTGATGCATCTATTTTTGTTTCCTGGACACATTTTAGTATAGTAGACCAATACCTGCAGTTCTTTTCATAGCCCTGCTCTCTAGTTTTCTTTGACGCCAGTTGTAAAAATAACGTTAGGGTTCCATTGCATCCTCTCCAAGTCGAGTGATCCCAGATATGTCAGGGTATTTCGTCGTAATTGTAAAAGTCATTTCCGAAAGTGAAACTGCAAACTCTTGCGGCTTCATGGCACAGCATGTGAATCAACGGATGCTATTAACATTACACCACTAAAAATGATGGGGAACAAGGTGAAAATATATATTTGGCCTTACAAATTTGTGGAGAATGAATACTGATGACCACCCGTCACCTTGTACCGCGGGATTGCGTTTTGGAGGGAACATTTTCTCCTTATCAAGAAAACTTTCGTTTGACAGAAGAGTCTTAAAACTTGAATTATAATCGGTATTTCTTAATTATCGTATTATTATACATGTTACTCAAACATTTCTATTTCATAAATTAGATGATAGATTAGTGAGTGATGAATTAAGGTGCAAGATCGATTTGGACTGGTCTCTTACACGTCTGTATCCGTCAAGTATATTTTCGTTCAAACAACCATTATAAAACCTCAATAACGTTGTCATTAGATACTTGCTAGAAACACTGTTGAAATGATTTACATTAGTTTACGAACAGTAAAGGTACACATGTTGTACATGCAATCGATACAAACTACATGTAACACAATGGGTCTTGGTGAAACCACTTTTTAAAATAAGTTTAAGCATTGTTTTGGAACTTGCGTGGCAAAGCGAAGGGCACATTTTAAAAATATAGATTTATATAAATGGATGAAGACCACCAAAATAAATGACTTTCACCTCGCTCGTTTTTGACAAGAAAGAAGGTTGATACGTCACAAAATACTGGAAAGCTAAACAGAGACATAGCTAGGGTGGCCCCCTCACCCCTTACCCCTCAAAAAAAAAGGAAAAAGAAAAGGAGAATAAGGGGAAAGAAAGAGAGGGAAGACAACCCCTATCACCTTACTTGCACTCAAGGCCCCCTGTTCTCTTGCATTTTATTCACATATTGAGACAACCCCCACCCATACCCCCACCCATACCCCCACGCATACCCCCACCCATGACACCAGTCTTCCTTCAATTGTTAGACCCGGGTTACGCCACTGCACAATAAATGACAACGGAGAGAAAATGTCGACCAACGCAGGCAACAAATTGGTTTCGACAAATTGCGGATGATGCGCTATTATCTTCCCGCAGCGAGACTATTACATTCTGACATTGGTCCAGCTGAAATATATAGGGTTGCATTAAGTTCGTTGATCTAGAAAATAATAGATAAGTGAGAAAAGAAGAGGAAGAGATGAGAGAATGGGAGAGGGGATAGGATAGAAAAAGGAGGGAAGATAGAGAGGGAGGGAGGGGTGCAGGTGAGGAGAAAGAAAATATTCAGGCTTTTAGTGTGGACGGTTTGTAGCTATTTTTTGTGTTATAATGTAACTGCTAGGAGTCGTCTCCTCATCAATCCACAAATTTGAAAATATACCTTTTGTATCTTCACTGTATTGAAATGATAATTCCATTCCGCACGAGTATCAGAATTGCTTATAACATCAAAATGAAGAGTGTCGCTAGACCATTTTGAATGGGGATGGGGGTTACTTCGCCATCAAGTTTGCTGAAAAGTTTCCAACGAGCAAGATAAAAGTGGCAATCGGATTTTCAAATTTGAAAATAAGAAAAAGAAAGGTCCTCGGATGTCCAAAATTTGCCAAACAGGGAGTTATGACAATTTCTCAAACAAGCAACACAATTATTTCTTTCCATATACCGACATAAGTCGAAAATGTTCAAATTTGCCGAAAATGAAATTTATGGTCATAAATTTAGAATAGATTCCCTCTCCAGCGATGATCTGTCTGCGAGCCAATCTATTGATAATCACCATTCTCTAGCCGCATCCAACCCCTTTAAAATCTCCCACGTCTCGCTTGGGGTGTGCAGGGTTAATGAGTTTCTCTACAGGTCTTCAGTGAATGCCAACCACTTTCTTATTCCCAGCCATTAACTCTCTAAACACACAGGGTCAACCCCCTACTCAGTTTCAGTGTTTACTCAACAGTAGGGGGAACCTACTGGGGTCCATTACCACCCAGAACGGTGCAAAACCTCATCATCGCATGATGCTATAAATTCTTATGTCAATCTTTCTCAAATGAAGAAAATGATCGTACGGTAGACAGAGCGTAGGAAATAACTTGGCGGAAGAATGCAGAGAGGGAAAAATTGATAAGAAAAGGTTTCAGCAAACATTTGAAATATTGTGTAATGATCTTCTGTTTCACTAATCTTCATATTAAGATAAAATCTGTAATTTCCGATTAATCAATGTATTAGCGATTGCACAAATTTCAGTCTTTTCAATCACACTCTTGAGAACCCTTTTTATCACTGTCATAATGTGGCATCACCACCATCATCACCCTACATTGCATAAACAACACCATCACCCTGCACAATCAGCACTATCAAGATACAAAGATACCAATCTCACCACTACTAAAACTATTGTCACTTATCATTGACATCATCATCATCATCATCATCATCATTTCCATCATTTTCTCCAATATTACAATTACCACCAAGCTGTGGCTACAAGTTTTGTGTATGGGTGGTTTTTGTTTTTGTTTTTTTCAAAAAATTAAACCTGTCTGCTGATTGCCAGAAGGTCATTAACTTATAGCATTTACAGTATTCATGCTTTCTGGCTCTCAACAGAGGTGTTCTACTCTCATCATGAAACTTGGTACCATATTCAACCATTCAACCAAATTCAGACCAATCACACATCTTCTAGAGAGGACAACACAATAGTGATTAGTGAGACATCTGTAACTTTGATTTTGTTTGTGATCATTTCATTATGCAGTGTATGCATAAAAGCTTCTTTTCAGTAAATGAATACATACACATAATATGTTATACTTTTTACAGGATGACATCACATTTGAATTCCCCCACAATCATGAAAGTTTTCACAAGACAAGAAGAAAGAATCTGTTTGGACCCGTGGATGTCAATTTATAATATACTTTAATAGAGTTAATTCCCTTCTGGCTCTGAACAGACACATTTTTCATTGCCTTCAATACTTTGACAGAATCTGATAGGGTGATGTCATGAGTTATAAACTTTGTCATATCAACCATTAGATAGATATAACTCAGACGCATTCTGCTAGTGATTAGAGCAGTTATACCCATATGTTCCTATTACATGACTGACTGCCATTTATTTCATTTCAATATTGCATGAATATACTCATCCAGTCATCCAGAGACCTTACCATTTAATTCCTACCAAAGGGACTAGGTAATATATGACTAATACTTTGCAATGAGATTTTTTTTTTAAAAGGAGATATAACGTAACTAAAACCACATGATTGGAAACAATCTAAGCCTCTGACCTGAATTCATGAACAGTAAGAGTGATTCGTGCATAATCATATGTTCTTACGGTATGCAGATTGTTTCATGTTGTATTTCAGCTTTTAAACCAGCACCTCTGAGTATCAAGATAATTGCTTTCACCACTGAGTGCACATAATGAGTATCATAGAATCATATCAAAGTTGTTTTGATTTCCACTTTCTAACATGATCTTTTGACCAGGTGTAAGCAGATTTAGAATTCACAAACCGGAATTGCTCTTACTCTCTTTATGTCATATCCTTGGAATACTTGAGTACACTGCAATAGCTCCATTCGTCTTCAGTGACTCAACATTAATCATTAACTCAACCAGAGAATTCTGACAGAGCTTGCAGAAACCAAAATATGGTAAAATTTACCAACAGTACAACAGTCTTGTCTCAAACACAGTGTTTCTTATTTTGCAAACCCTGTGTTTCATAGCTGACATCTTGTTTTCATGTTCCTTCTGCATTGGGGTTGACTTTCTTTCTCCTGGCTGTCTTTGGGGCAAGAAGAGTAGCTGTCCCAGTCATTACAATCTGACAAATAAAGAAAACAAGTTTGAACAATCAATGTCAGTCAATGTAATATGATTTGATGAGGGTCTGAGATATAAAAGAAATCTTGAATATTTTTACATATATATAATCAGTTTCCTGTCAGATGCATTCATCAAACTAAAAACTGAAGAACAGAAACATTTCACAAGTACTCAGGATTTTACATAAACAACTTGAATCAGTCATAAATTGTAATGGATATTCTGACATACATGAAGTTACTGTCGCTACAGGTATATTGATTTAAATCTTTTTTTCTACTGGATTTAACAGTGAAGTTTGATTAATTAATTTATTCATGTTATATTATTTTGCACATAAGATCATCGCTAACCTTCCTCAACTGTTGCATATGGAATGCTATTGTACCAAAGCTCTTTAGCGTACAGTACCAATTAGTACTGATGGGTTTCCATCAAACTCCCATACATTACTACTACATCCCTTCCTTGATCTCATACCAAAGACATCTGCATGTCTGCCTGCACTGACCCAAACTTTTGAAAATGCCCTGTACAAGGCATTTCTACATCATTTTAAAATCATATCATACATGTGTTTCACAGCCTACCTCATTCCTTTCAGGAACTCGACAAGTGATGGCGCAATTCACTAATAAGCTCCTGACATCAGTGACTTCCACTTCAGCAATGACCTCCTCACCAATAAATACTGCAAGGGAAAGGTGAAGGGCAACATTAAAATGATATAGTAGTTGAAATGTCACTTTAAAATATATATTTGACATTTCCTAATCACGTTCAGAAAAAACAAAAAACAACTGAGTCAATTTTAATCTACTGCTTTACAATCTCTTACTGCACTCCCAAATTTAAAACCACATATCATATTGCCTGTCAGGAGCCAGAGAGGCATTAACTCATATAATTTTACAGAGATTTAAGGACCTTCTAACTCTAAGCAGATGATATACGGAATTCAATAAGAGACAGGTGGTATCCATCTATCAGTGGAATGAGAATTGCCTTTTCCTCAATTTAGGAGAGATAAAGATGAACGATAAAAAGTAGAGAAATTAAGACATTTGTTTTTATGCCGTCAGTGGTGAACTGTGAAATAATAATTGAATTTAAGTGGGAAGAGTGAAGTGAAGTATAGAGTGTGAAAATGTCACTATCTATACTGTCAGTCATGATGGAGGCAATTAAAATGCGTCCCTCATCTTCTTCAGCTCAGGATAGGTTTTTGTAATAAAAATATTCAGGTGTTAAAAAATGCAAACTGAACTTGGGCGGCCGGGTCTTGGGCATGTTTACTGCATGACAAGTGCCCCCATGCCCTCTTTAGTTATGCCACCATGATCAGTAAGAAACATAACAACTTGTAGTGTGGATCATTTCTCTAGTACCGGTAGTTTGTAAATTTTTATCATTTTATGAGCAGCTAAACTGGTGTTACATTACTCACATGGCTTGGGGAATTCGGTAAAATGAGATATAACAATGGTTCCAGGCCCTGGTAGCTTGGTTCCCATAACAGCAGATGCCAAACTGTGATAGAACAAATCAACAATGTCAGAACAAGTATGTACTATGTACTCTGAGGATAGCAATTTATGGCTGCTTAATGAAGTAGAAGATGAGCTCTGTCAACTCCCCAAATTGCGATAAATTAAAACGATGTTAATGCTATCTTAAAGGAGAGGTCCACTCGCTTATTTAGTTGGTTTCAACAAAAACAGAAAAAACATAGAAACAGAATAGCGAAAGTTTGAGCAAAACCCCTATATATTTCATCAATGAAATTCAAATTAGCAACTCTGACTTATTATTTGAGGTCCTCTTCCATTTGATATGTAGATCCACTTAGAATTTCATACAATTCTGTTTCCTTATTGATAAAGGAATCGATTTATTTCAGGCGGCATCTATAGTAAAATACCGGAGGACTACCAATTAAACAGCTGGACTCAACCTGTGTCCAAAAGTCAACCTTAATTATTGCATAAAAACATATGCAATAACTATATCTAGGGTGCATGTATGACTGAAAATTTTGATATCTACTTCTCGGCTGCTGTACGTAGGCTACACCCGGTTAGAAAAAGGATTGCATTGTCCTGAAAAAACGCCTAAAGTTCGACCAAATGAGCTTCAATGTTGACCTTGCACTACCGGTAGTTATTCTGCATCAAGAAGGTATTTATGATCATTTTTAGTATCTTTTTTAGTCATTTTAGTCTTATTTAGAGCATTTTTAGGAGGTTCTGGAAGTTTTGACTAATCTGGGCAGAAATTGTAGAATTAACAAGACATGAAAGTAGAAATTTGGACTAACTTACAGTTATCGAAAGAGAGAGGACCTCAAAAATAAGTCAGACTTATGACTCGAGTGTAGATCTAGGCCTAATTAGCGAACTTGAAAACATTTCTTATTTTCTCAAATCACATTTCGCTCGCAATCGACTTGGTGGATATCACTTGGTGGACATCACTTAGTGGTTTGCCCTTTTATGCTGTAATAAAATATCTTCATCTGATCATTTACCCATTCAACAGAATTCCGTGAACAACAGTCTTGCCAAATCGTGTCTTCGCAGCATATTCCTCATCGGTATGCAGGGGGTTCGTGTCGCCAGAGAGTTGGGCGAAGAGACGCACGTCTTCCCGGGTAAATGTCTTCGAGACAGCGGCTTTATCTCCCTTTTGAAACCAGAGCAAGACACTCGACCCTGATGCATAACTTCTCGAGTGTGGGTAATGACATCTTGAGAATGATCTAAAAGGCTGAAAAAGATAAGACATCTTTCTTGTAGGGAATGTACTCAGGCACAAATCTTAAATGATCCCTTGTCAATTTTCCAGGTGAGCTGAGATTACACATGTTGTTGACAATCAGACTGCCCTCTGTCGACTGTATACTGACATTGATTGATTTGATTGATTTGATTGAAAAGGTTTTATTATAATTGCACTTCGCAGCCAAATGGCTGAATTATGTACAATTTACATTGGCAATAATACATACAAATGTGGTTTAATATTCTCACAAAGTATAATATACAGTATATAACAAAATTCATAAACAATATATGGCAATAACAGACAAAATTAAGTTAGGTCTAAAATATATTTTGTGAGGTGACACAAGAGTGGATCAAAGGCAGGATGAGCAAGCAGGCCCTTTGCTCTTACACACTCTCAGACACGTTCTTAACAAACGGCTCTCATATTCGCCCACATATTCGCCCCCCACACACATCACTACACTGAAAACTCATATTCTCACTCATATAAACGCTCCTATTCTCGCTCCTGTACCATGGACACTCACATAAACACTCCCATACCCTAGTTAAGGTCTGCTTGCCCATCCCTGGACTTCTCTTGTGTCAAGAAGTGTTGGGTATTTCAAAATGTAAACAAAAAACAAAAAACAAGAAAGCTACCTCTCGACCTTCGTACATTGGAGCAAAATAAGTACATGAATTAAAACCTTGGACACCATCTGATCTGAATTGCCATGTCATGATTGCTACAAAACCTTATCACTAATTCAATATATATATATATATATATATATATATATATATATATATATATACATTTTAAAAAGGTGTTACAAGTGAATGGAAGCATAAAATGTAAAATTTAAAATGTAAAAATGTAAAAATGTAAGCAGACAATGAGATTCCGGACCATTCAACAGGTAGGTATTAAAGACAAATGGGAAAGTGTAAATGGTGATTCATTCATGCATTCAAATACGGAATTGAGCTATTTCTCGTTTCTCGTTCTGGAGGGAGGGGTCTGCCGCACTGAACTGTAACATTTGTTAGAGTTCAGTGGGTCTGCCGACGAATTCCCTTTCCCCCTTCAATTTGAAGAGGCATTTAGATGTAGGGCCTACTTCAAAATAAGATTTTAAGATGCTTCATGATATAGAAAGAAGTTTTTAAGTTTTTAAGAAACTAAGTTTTTTTTTTAAGAATACGATCGAAACTGTTTTGGACCAATCAACTCAAAGACAAGGGCAATTTCAATACGTCGTTGTCATACCTGCACATTTCAATAGATGACGCACCAGGGTGTTGACAAATTATCTTTAGGTTGATTTTTCAAAAGTAGATGCGGTCGTGTTAAAGGCGTGAGCAAGGATCGCACATGTAATTCTTTGGTTATGTAGTTAAAGATTCATTATAATTATGCCGAGAGTTAAAAGAAATACTTTGCAATTTTATATAAACTTGACCCGAATTCATTAGCATTTCAGTCAATGTTCTACTATTGTTAAGTGCTTTAAACAAAAATTGATTATCTTAAAATCTTAGGTAAACAAATTTTTGTCGAAAGGTAGAGGATTAAAGTTGGGGCTATAGTCTTTCACCAATCTTATATGTGTATTTTTTTTTCTTTTTCGGGAGAGTTAGTTAGTTTATAATTTTTTCAAAATAGGAAGAGGTAGAAAAAAAACTTCCCTACGCGTTAGATAATGACAAATAAATGTTACTTGTGCAAAAGCAAATGTTAGTTTTCAATTTGCAATGAGGTGTGATATAATATGCCACAAATTGATGATTCATGTACCAAGAATAGACACTGCAGCTATTTCAGCAAAACGTAGAAGCAAATTCAGAGGTGTTACAATTGATTTTGAGCAATACGGATGCAGAACCAAGCTCTCTTCAAGACAAGAAAGATTCCTACTACTCTTGAACCTATCCGTTCATATTTCTGGTATAGCGCCACCTAGTGATCTCCTGCTGTCACTCTAAATTTTGTAATTTGCAAGTTTCTATTCTTTTTTGTTACCCCCTCCCTCTCTCTCTCCCTCCCTCTCTTCCTCCTCACCATTTTCCCCTCCCTTTCTCCCGCTCCTCCCTCTTTATTTAATTTTTTTTCTCCCACCCTCCCTCCCTCTTTATTTGTATTTCTTTCTCCCACTCACCCTCCCTCCCTCCCTCCCTCCCCTTTCTCTATCGCTCCCCTCCTCCTTCTTCCCTCCATTCCTCTCTCCTTCTTCTCTCCCATCCTCCCTTCCTCGCTCCCTTCCTCCCTCCCTCCCCTCCCTTTCTCGCTCCCCTCTTCCTTCCTCCCTCCATTCTTCTCTCCCTTCCTCCTCCTTCTCTCCATCCCTTCTTTCTTCTTCTCTCCCTCCCTCCTCCTTCTTCTCTCCCTTTCTTCTTTCTCTCCCTCCTCCTCCTTCATCTATCCCTCCTTCCTTTCTTCTTCTTTCCCTTCTTCTCTCCCTCCCTTCCTTCTTCCCCGTCTTCTCCCTTCCCCTCTTCCCTTCCTCATTCCCGTCCTTCCTCCTACCTTCCTCTATCTACAATTTCCTCCTCTTCAAAACAATAATAAAGCCGCTCTGTATTACTGCAAAAAATAGGAATTTACAAATAGACAAACTAAAGAAAGGTCTCATCAATGAAAAGAGGGAACATTGTGTGGTGATATACAATTTCTGCAAAAGGGAAATGCTAGGGTTACTATACATTGCAACACTACACGGAGAAGCGACATCAATGGTGTAGAAATCAAGTTTTTGAATAGCGCCATCACATAAAAGCTAGAGGCGATAATTATGATCTGTCCTACTATTCATCAATTTCTGTCCCTTCTCCCTTTCTTTATTTCTGTTTTATCCCATGTTAACTTATCACGATTCTGTCCCTTAAATGTAAATTTCTTACTAAATAGATGGAAAGGCAAAGATCCACTCACTTATAACCTCTTGTCTGTAATTTTCACAAACACCTATAGAGGAAGTCTGCTCAGATATTAAAATGGTTTCAAGAAAAGTCGGATATGAGAGAAACAAACTAGTGAAATTATCAGGAAAACCCGATAATATGGTTTATACAATTATCATTTATCAAACTCAAATTAGCAATTCCATGACACACCTCTTGAGCAGCTCTCATATTTTTGCTTCGTGTTAAATTTTGTATAAATATCCATTTTCTTGGCTTTTTGATGAAGGAATACAGTATACTTAATATTTCAAATAGGTTGCACGCATAATTCAGTATTTTCTATAGAGAAAATGGCAATTCATAAATCTTTCAAGACAGAGCAAATAGGAGCGATGCTTGAAACCTACGTCACAGAGTTTGCTAATGTGTGCTGGATAAATTACAACTTTAAGAAATTACATTTCTCTGATTTCTTCACACTTTCACTCATATATTTCTAGAATTTTTCTGCTTTTACAAGAACCAAAATACCAGAATGAACCTCCTCTTTAATCTCTCTCTCTCTCTCTTTCTCTCTCCTCCTCGTCCTCCTCCACATCATCATCACACCTGGCCTTACATATTCCTGGACAACATTCTTTAGATCATTATTAACAATCATTTTCAGAAATACACATCAAGTGAAAACCAAAACAACTTTTTGTTCATAATGATATAATTCAATGTTATTTATACATACTGAGCTACATACTTACAATGCTCTAGTTGTATCACATTACTGTTATAATCCACAATCTATATTCAGTTCTATTTACATAACACTTATCTATGAATGTCTGGCTAAATTTAGGGGAAAAAATCGCTATACCAACCTCTTTGTAAGGGAGACAACATTCTTTAACATCTTTCAGATGGTGACGTTAAAGGTCGGTCCCCAGACATTAATAATCATATCTGATTGCTACACTTCTGTAAAAACCCAATTACACACATATGCATACGATTAAAGCAATGAAAATGGAAAATGGAAAGAGTTTTATCTCATTATTCAGGATTATTTTTGTTTTCTTTAACAAGTTCTAGCAAAAGTCCTCAGCTGTCACTAAATAAATGTGCCATTATTCATCTTAATTCAACTTTTCTCATCATCATATTGACCAAACTTACAAATTATATGTTTGGAGTCATAAGGGCTCAATACAGTTGATGTATACAAGCTAACACCTTTGTGGCTCCAAATAGATAGAATTCAAGAAAAAAATCTATACAGAGAGAGAGAAAAATTGGAGAAGTAGAAAAGAAAATGAAAGGACAGGATTATAAATCACTACATAAATCATTCACATTTGGTTTATGAATTTAATTTCATAGCCTATTAAACAAACAGAAATAGTAACAATTTTTAATAGATAGTAATATTAAAATCCAGTAATAAAAAGAAAGAAAAAATGTCACTAGCTTAACTGCCTCGCTTATAAAGATCATGATATGATTATGTATGAGGATATTGTAATGTTATTTAATGTTTTAATATTTTGACATATCAATGGACACAATGTCAAGCTATATATTGAGAGAAATTACAGGCTCATCAAAGAATGATAGTAACAAGAAAAAAATAACTTGGTAAAGATATAGTTATCACTGAGCAAAGTGGAGAAATATCACAGGATACTTGCATGCTCTGCAGATAACATAGATGATACACACTTGTGTAGCTTGAAACCCAGTAACAAGGGGCAATAATAATAGAAAGAACATTATAGCAAAGAAAAGTATTCAGGTATACACAGGATACATGTATTTCAATTGACACTCTCTAACTATCCTTGTAATGTGTAGAAAGGTGATACAATGTAATGACTACTTGAAGAGAAATATTGCTTGCAAGAAACACAAATTTGGCAAGATTTTTCTCCTTTCCTCTCCAATTATTACAGGATAACTAAGAACTCATACTCCTTCATTCTCATAAAAAGGTGATCATTGACTTCGCTCTAAAGAAACGATTCAAAGTAAGAAAAAAGATATGTGTTGCTAACTATTTAAACAAGAACAAACTTGCACCATTTTATGTAATTCTAAAAATTCCCTTAATTGCTTCGGTTAGATACTTGGCAATAAAAGAAATAGGACCTACATGAAAATACATATTTTATATAAATGGCAAACAACACAAAGTACTGAAAATAAAAATCTTATTGCTTAAAAATAAAAACGTTATGCAAATCAATAAAAAATTGTAAAAAGTTCAAATCAAATACCAAATAAAAAACAACCTCATTAAAGTCATTATATGCTCTCAGACTTTAAGCAACGGTTATAAAGAGTGTCTGATGGTAGTACATAATATGACAATTTTGTTGCAAATACCCAAATTGTACTCAAACAACAAACTTCTGTTTCCTCTAACACACAACACAAACCATAAATGGAAATAAACAACAAAATTTAAGAGTTAATCAAATGATACATAACAAACTTTAGTTGGATTTTGAGTCCTCTTTCATAAACTTTACAAAAATGTTGACAGCATTCTAGTTCTAGTTCTAGTTATTTGAAATGATGAAACAATATGATTTGGACAAATTCAATCATGAAAATGAGACGTCAATGATATTCTTACCAGGTATATCCACAATGAGTGAGATTTGAGATTAATTTACCATATCAGAGTGATGAACTTCTAGAGTGCCAGGTTTGATCAACCTCTACTGAATTAGTATGAATTATTTGATGGAAACATAATCAAAGTAGCTTATATTCAATATTGAATGTATCTGATCACCATGGGTGTTTAAGGTCATATCAGAAGCAGAGAGGATCATATTTTTATTTAAAATTCTCTCCCTTTCATTGAATTATTTATCACAGATAGAATACTAGCAATAACACATGAATATACAGAATGCATTACAAGCATTCAAGGTCAATATATAATTTATGATCTTAGAAAGAAATCTTAAAAACAAAGAGGTTTGTTCATGGTATTTATATACTGATTGGTCTGAAAGTCAACCATGGCCCCTGTTACATATGCGTCGGCTTTTAAAGCCGGCCCCGGAGGCGGCCCCACGCCTGCAATTTGAAGCCGCCTCGAGATCATCAAATCCCTGTTACACATATCTCGGGCCCGCAATTTTGTGTCCACACATAGGCCAGCCTCACGTCGCCTTTTCACGAGCTGACGTTAGTGCACACTCCAGATGGCAAAACGCGCCCGATGTAATGTTGATATAATGATGACGGGTCACATCACTTCCGCTTATAAGCCGGTGCCGAGTCCACTTTGGTGTTACACCTACTGAATGCGGGACTGAGTCCCGGACTTGGGCCGGATTCAAACCACATCCAGAGGTGGACTGGATGGAGGCGGCCTCAGTCCGGCTTTTCAAAAAAAGTTGATGTTACACATACGTCGAGCCGCCTTCAGAGCGGCCTCAGTCCACTTTCAGAGGTATGTGTAACAGGGGTTCTAGTTTATAAGGCATCTGAAATAGTGTTTGACACTAGTTCTAATTTTTCAGCAAGTACAGAAATTGATCTCTAATTAATTAGGGTGTACAAATATTTAATAAAGAGTCATTTTGATTTTCTACGCAATTTCAAATAGATATCACCAATCACTTCATTTTTTCCATTCAAAATGCTCTTTACTGCTATTTGAGTTTCTAAAAAAAACCTCTATAAAACTATACAAATATGAAAGTAAAGTAATTTTCTCCTTTTTTATACTAAACATAACAAAAACCAAGACAAGACATCATCCATAGGATAGAAAACTCATAGCCATTATAATCCTCTTGGGTACTAAAGCGATGACAAATTGCAGCGTAACATTAAACATAACTGTGTTTTACTATGATCCTCATCAGAATCCCTGTGATGACTAATTTGAAGTATTTGTGCTTGGGGACAAATTGAAGCATCTCATTACATATCTCAATGATCAAGAATTTCCTATAAATGTTTGCAGCGTATTGATGGAATGTGTTAAGTGCATACAATCCAATGTTATCATGTACTTATGAATGACAACGCAAGTCAATTTCTTAGATTAATCAAATTCACCACTCCAACAATGAACCCAACACTCTACCTAACCCTAACCCTTAACAAAACCTACAACTGATTTACAACCCTAAACTTACATATTTGACAAAATATTTTTCTAAGGCGTATAACTTTGAATATAAAACATACTTTAAAAAGACATACATGTAAGTTCACAATGTAACCTCCGGGATTGTCTTAAGACCTTTGGAGATCAATTTTGGGCATCAATCTTGAACAAATGTAAGAGTTTACTACCCCATTGCCCATAAAACTAAGATAAGTTTCATAGCACAGAGAATCATGACATCTATTTCCATACATGATTTGGTCACTTATTGTACCTTAATACACAAGCAATTGTCATCAAGCAAGATATTTTGGTTAATTCCAAGGCCCTGCCTTGATTATAATCTCATGATTAATCTCCTGATATCACAAAAAGAAGAGTTACAAAATTTATATCGATGATAAAACACATTTAAAAGTAAAGAGTAAAGCTAGATGATCTTTGTGCCTTGAATAGTCCCTTCACTTCCCTCGGCCTTTCTTTCCCTGCTGCTGCTGAAACATAAGGGGAGAAATGAAACAGTTAGTGTAATTGTAATATAAAGTAGATACTTGAAAAATGCAGAACATAAAGATATATTATCACCATTATTCTGAAAGATTGAATAACTTAAGATAGGACTACTTCAACTACACAATCTCCATGTTTAAGAAATTATTGTAATAGAACTGATTCTTTCTTTTTTATCCGCATAAAATTCACACTTGTTGTTGCAATTGTTTTAGTCCCTCTCTACTTGTATAATAATAACCTACATGTAACTCCAATCTACTTAATCATTGTCTGTTCTTCAGTTAAATATGTACTTCAACTTGATGACAACTTGATGACAACTTGATGACAACTTGATGACAACTTGATGACAACTTGGTATCTCTTCCATGTCATTGGTAAAATTTGCCTTTTTTTCTTCAATTTTGATGGAGATATGTCCAGTATAGAATGGTATATTATCCTTCCCACACATCAGATTTTAACTTCTAAAAGTCTTGCTCCATCTGAATAATCAGATGTTGAGAGCAAGAAAGGCATTAAACCTGTGGTAAATGATATGCATTAACACCCCTCTGTTTCTGAGTAGATGAGATATTTTCTCTTATTGTCTGCTTTTTCCCACTTAACAGATGCTGTATTAAACACTCTTCAATAATATCTGGATTACTGCTCCTATTTGGTATTCATGGCCTACTCCATATTATCTTCTGTTTCAAACCTTTCATTACAAAATCATATCTCATCCTACATCATCGATAAACTTCTTACCTTCATAGAAAGCTTCAAGGCATCAATCTCATCCTTCTGAGATGTTAGCTTCTCATTCATACTGCACAGATGTTCACTCATCATACTCAGCTGACTCTCGTAGTTCTTAGTCGTGGTTTGAAGCTCATCCTATAGAGAGAATGGAGAACAGGGAGGAAGAGAAAGAGAGATCGAGGGAGAGGGGGAGAGGAAGAGAGAGAGAGAGAGAGAGAGAAAGAGAAAGAGAGAGAAAGAGAGAGAAAGAGAGAGAGAGAGAGAGAGATAATCAAAGTGAGGAAAGAAGGAGGGGAAACAAATGTAAATCTTGTTATCATGTACCTCATCACAAAAATTGGATTTTGATGACATTTAGAGTGAAGGGACACTCCAATTAACATTGCACTTTATCATTTGAGTTTAGTGATTTATCTCAAACCTCAAACATTCAGCTTTCCATTCAAAGGACCATCCTTGTGCCCATCATCTTATTTGGATTTATCACAGATGAAAGCTAAGATTTCATGACTAACCCACACATTCAGACTACCGAATTCAATGTATAGTTATACGATAAGTAATTGCCTTTTTCTAGTCTGAACGTTATATAACAAAGTATGAACATCCTTTGGTATGAAAATTGTATAACTTGGAGGGGCTTATCATGAGCATGCACTGATGATTGTCCAGCTTTCATGTCAATTGTCCTCTTTAAAATTAGTTTCTTCATGTATAGCTTCTTTATTCAAGTTTTGCATAAATTCTCTTCAATCTGAACAGGTTACTAATCACATGGAATTTAATGAGTCACACCTTTGAACCATGATGCTGAGAAAAATGTTATACCAGGAACCTAAAGCCCACTAAACTTCAATCTCACTAATGTGACTCCTCAAAAATAAACACCATCAAGCTTAGGTTACCAGAGATGGCTCAAGAGACAAAGCCAACCAAGAATGATTTATGATTTTATGGCCATCTTCCTGATTATAACTGCCATATGATATGTTTTTCTTCAACTCTTCAATAGGTAACCGACACTGCTTTATGCAAACAATATATTTCAAGAAAAAATCCTGTTTGTAGAACGGACTTGAGATCTATGGAATTATGAAGCAGTGTCATAAACACATGATTTGGAGAGTCTTGTCCAATGCAGACCTCTTGATATTACATGGTGTTGATGCTAAAATAGAACACCCTAACAGATGAGGTGCTGAATCTTCAATGTGACGAGTTGATTTTTAAGAAGATGACATTGGGCAAAATAAATATATTTTGCAATTGAAGCCCTGATATTGCCTTTTTGGAGCTTTTCCTTCCATTTACACAATGTGTGTAAAGATGCAAGCAAAGGTTAACCCCTTCTATACTGCTATTATATCTCTATTAACAAGGACCTGTACAAATATTTTTTTAAATATTTTTCTGTATTTGCCTCATTGAAGATGCATCAATTTGCTCATCTACACATCAGACAATTGTTTCTTGATTCTACAAAATTGGGATAGTGAAGATGACAAAGAGGACGAAGTGAAGGAAGAGATGGACGAAGGTTTAGGTGTAGAGACTAGATGGTATAAAGCTATCCCCAGTGCTAGAGGTAAATTGGAAGTCAGCAGACTCTAGTTGCTATCACAAGAGAGTTCAATCTTAGGTCTGGATGGTGACAAGGAGAGTTCAAACCTTTCATGAACTCAATTTGACTTTCATAACCACATCTCACAGTAGCTCAACCCCACATGACTGCATTAAAACAAAATGATAACAGTTTCCTCATAAAGATTATCTGACATATCACTTAGCCTAGCCTCAAGGTTTCTAGAGAAATATTTCCCCGTAGAAGTGTTACATTAAAGTATTATTAACACCTATTTTTTCAGGCAAATAATGGCTAGGTCACACCAAATTTTTTTAAATATCAATGTCAGTTCGTTCCTTGATTTTTGAAATGCATGCGTTTCCAATAGGTTGCTTTATCATGTTTTCTTTTGAGAGCCAGGAGGTTGTAAAGCGAGTTAATGTGCACAAATCTATTAAACTGAGGAAATACAGTTCTTACACTACCAGTGCATCGTTTCCTATGACCCAGATTACTTTAACTTCACTTATGTGGGTAGAACTTTCTTAAAAAAGAAGGTTGAATACTGGTAATGGTGAAAAGGAGATTACAAGCTTCCCCATTCTTTTTATCCCCAGGTGGAAGGATAACACAGTAGCAAGGAAACAATAAGAAGATTGCTGTTTAAAGAGAAGGTTGAGTTCTGGGAAGAGGTGAAAAATAATTTGTGAGCGTTATCGTTGTTATTATGCAAGTGTGGAAGAACATCAGATTAAAAATGTTCCCTGAAAAGCATGGCTCTTCAAATGCCTTAATATTCTAAATATGGCATGTATCAGCATAAAAATCGGGACAGATTTTTATGCCACATGTTCGTGTAGTCCCATATACATCTTTCTGTGTACAGTGCTTTGAACTTTACCAAGAATGGGTCAAATTTCTTATCATTTTGATGATTCCAGAACCTTGCAGTACACACCAATACTTATATGCTAGATGATCAACCTTTTCTGATCGATTCCACACTGTTTCTTTTACAATGCAATCGCATGACCAGGGGGGCATTTCATCAACATTTGTCCACCATCAACATTTGTCCACCGACAACTGTCGGCGCCGACTAAATTTGACCAATCAGAGGCCTGAAAATAGTCAGTGACAATAAAATTGTCGGTGAAAATGATATTAGTCGGTGAAAACCACCGACTAATTGTTTCATGAAACGCCCCCCAGAACTCAACTTTATCTTTAAATACTTTCATCATATCTTGAATATAAGGCCTATTTACACAGTCCTAAAACCATCGGTGTTTGCCCATCCTGGGCCCCGTTGCATAAAACTTACCATTGATGGTAACTTTGCCATCAATGGTAACTACCATGGAAACTTTGATTTTGATTGGCTGTTGAGCCCTGTTACCATGGTAGTTACCATTGATGGCATAGTTACCATCAATGTTAAGTTTTATGCAACGGGGCCCTGGTCTTTTGGTGAGTAGTGTAAATGCGATTGCACGGAAACAAGGAGAGTCACGTGACCAAAGAATCAGAATCATTCACCGGTGTTTTGAGAGTGAGCATTTACACTGCAATAAATGGTGAAATTTCTGCCGGTGTTAAAGAGAAAGACCAGTTCTCGTCATGCGATTGCATTGTGAAAGAAACGTTGTGGAATCGATCAGAAAAGGTTGATCATCTAGCATATAAGTATTGGTGTGTACTGCAAGGTTCTGGAATCATCAAAATGATAAGAAATTTGGCCCAGTCTTGACAAAGTTACAATTAAGCACTGTACACAGAAAGATGTATATGGGACTACGCGACCACGTGCGCGATATCTATTTGGTCCCAATAGATATAATAATTTACCAAATATATCAATTAGTAGGCGGTTTCCCGACTTCCCGGCAAAATTTGTATCATCACGTATTAGTAAAAACATATTCTTTCACATGATTGGTAATGAGAGCTTCCATTTCAATTTTTTGAGAGAAGGGCGTTTCCAAAACTGGCCTTTGCCTTTAAAAAAAACACACTCCAGAGGTGTGTTTTTCAATGTGGGTTTCTTGTTGTGTTTACCGGGAATTGCTTAGCAACTTCCGACAAAACACCAGAATGTGAGAAAATTGATTAGTTTTGTTTGCAGTGTAAATGCAGCTTATGACTACAAATAGTTTTTAAGAAATCAAAACTTAATTTTATGCTTGTGGTTTGTGACTACACTCTCACATATCCACATTTGTGTTTAGTGCATATCAATGTTGGTAATGTTCTCCAAGAGTTTATAAATATGATACAAATTTTATGATTAAAAAAAAAATCCATAAACAATAAGCTATTCCAATATACGATAATCAATCTAATAGCTCTTTATCGTGCAGCAAACGCACAATTTTTCGGTGAACATGGAGGCCAAAAACGCTTAAAAACGGCACGGCGGCTGCACGGTCACCGCGCCTTCTCCGCGCAACCTTTGCACGGAAGCTGCACAGGCTCCGTACGATTTCTGTGCGGAGGCTGCACGGCTACTGCATTGAAATTGCACGATTTCCGTACAATCTCCGATCAGCCTCTGTACGGATTTGCCCCGGCCTGCCCCAGAGGGCCAGTACAAGAAATGGCACGATGCTCGTAGATAATGTAAACACAAACATCGTAGCCCGTAGCCTCCTACGATGCCCCCAAAATCGCACGAAAAATCGTAGACTAATTTATCGTACGGCGTCGGGGGCAAATGTAATGTAATAAGTCATACTTTATTTCGTCATCAGGTTTTACAGGGCATCCCTGTTGAACTTTTATCCTGGATCAAATAGATAAATCCAAGGAGCTTCTAATTGACAAAACCACAGGAAGACGAACAAGACATAACCACATGAGCTCTTCCAGGAAAGTTCAGATTGAGGGATTACAAGAGGAGTAACATTTGGGGAAAGAAGTACTTTATTTGGTAGCTAGGAAAGGTCAATGGATGAATCATCCAGGATCTTAAAAGAAGAGTTCAAACCACTGAATGGTCAGGACAAGCAGAGTTCAAACCAAGTAATTGGTGGGACAACCCAAGTTCAAACCTGTGGTGAACTCTGGCTGGCTGTGGGGCAAGTCAGAGACAGTTCAACAGCAGAATGAATGGGGTGATGAAAGAGGTTGATGAGAGAGAGGGCAATGACGAGGGCAGATGAAGGGCAGCGGAGGGCAACGTCAGGCCAGGGAGGGTTGGATTGGGGGTGAAAGTTAAGCTTTCAACCCCTGCTCAGTTCCAATCAAAGCCAACTCTTGTCTGATGAGGGTTACACGGTAATCAGTGCTTGTCTGCAGGGAGGGTACATTAGCCTTTGAAGACAGTCTTCATTTCTACCAATGCTTGTCTCATTTAGCATAGAAAGTTGCACATTAATGTATAAGCCAATTGACAAATAATAATATAACCCCACTGCAATAAAATAAAATAAAATTTACACTCTCTCTAAAATTATATTAATCTACATATTCCATAATTCAATTTTACGAAGACCATTTTCATCACCTTGCTTTTCATGCAATATTTTATTTTCTTGAAAAATGCAATGTTTTGTCAAAAAGAGTTTCTACATCCTTGGAAAAGCAATTCCTGAATATTCAATTTTAATCTTGTTGTAGCAAGTATTAATAGCAACTTCAATGAAATTAAGTAGTAGAATTGAATAGGGTCTGCAAGTGGCAGCCTAGGAGGGAGTAGACTGAGCTAAATGGGGGTCAATTGAGTTTCTTTGATCCCCTTTGTCTTGAGGCCAGCCACTCATTCATTCCAATATTCCAATCAAGAAAGAAGTAATGACCAGACACAAAGCGTGCTTGGCTTGATGACCTATATCACACTCATGCACTACGGTTCAAGTAAATAGGGAAAACAACAAGAGACAGAATAAAAATATGAATCGCTGCTGGAGGGTTAATTGTTCAGGGGTTCAGGTCAGATTTGGATCTGCTTGATATTGCTTGAATAAACTTGACAATTGGAAAAAAACAGCGGAGGAGGAGGAGGTTAAATAAATGCATCGATGCCCCCGGTCGCGTTAATTTCCATATCTTTGGTATTGACCTGTGCTGTATTTCATTAAGAAGAGAATTGCTTCAACCTACAGTCAGAAGAGTGTCAATGACCGTCCGTTGGGGTGAAGGAAGTACACAGAGTTGTGA
Organism: Mesocentrotus franciscanus; assembly: GCA_037976565.1. Lineage (NCBI taxonomy): Eukaryota > Metazoa > Echinodermata > Echinoidea > Camarodonta > Strongylocentrotidae > Mesocentrotus > Mesocentrotus franciscanus. Next base: position 11,003,307 of record CP137669.1, on the reverse strand, counting down.
ACAAGTTCATTAGCTTCATATGCTAGGCTAATGACCTGGAAATAATGCTCATCAGATATGACAAAAAGAAGGAAAAGTGAAAGAAAATCTCTGATAATGATAATGATAACAATGTATTCTCTAATGCCAGTATCTGCCAGCTCAGGAGCTCATTGTGCTTACTCCAAAATATAACACCTTTAGTTTAATGACAAAATGCAGTCTTGCATAACAAAGTTTTAATTCTCCCTTCAGGAAGGAAAAGAAATTGTGAAAAATTAGTTTATAAAAGTACTCTAATACTTGAGGATTTCTTCTGACATTTATTTACAGGGATAGAGGAGGAGGAGGGATGTACATACCGGTAGAATAATATTAAAGTTAATATATTTACGACCATTTAGGAGATTTTGAAAAAGAGCAAAAAAAGTCCTCCCACATTGCTCTTTTAGTAGCAATACCCTTAATCTGTAAATTAAAACTTATCCCTAATCCTTTGAAACCCAAACCTCTTTCAGAGTAAAAAAAAATAATAATTATAGGCCAAAAGCACTATCCTTCCTTCATTAAAAGAAACTAACATTGAGTCTGTAAACAAGGCTACATATATCAATGGAAATGTATGTGAAAGTCATCAGGGTTTGCTGCCAAGTTTTCCTCAGTTTTTTCATGAATGGTCTCCAGCATCACCATTCATCATACTATCTTACTCTTTCAGACCAATATCATTGAATCTGCAGATGGATCAAAAGGTTGCATTTGATTCCAGAATCAACAACAAAAATCAATCCATTCATAACAGTTGCAATGACATCTACATCCTGTTACCATGGAGATGCCATTTCAGAGCAAGCGAGTAGCTCAACCTCCAGCCTAAATGAGATATAATTTTCATTCATCAAAAGGAATTGATTATCATGTGAGTTTAGATTACAGGTAATTGTATTTATATAGGTTGTATTATAATCATTCTACTTCAAAAGCTGGTAATATATAGTCTATTGAGGGCCAGAAGGACATTAATTCATATTCTTTAACAGAGTTCATTCCCTGCCGACTCTCAAGTCAAGCTAAACACTACAACATCTAATGCCAGAATGTTTTATGTGATCCATGCAAATTTGAAGACTGAAGTGTTGACAGATTTAATGTATTTCATATACCAAGAATTTACAGCACAGAGTCTGGTCCAACTGTTCAACCCCCATGCCAAACTGGTTGAGTGAAACAATCTATCATAAGTTCCTGATTTTATCAATTCATATCCTCCCAACATGTTCAGCAAATTTCCTAATCAAATCAAATATCCCTTTCAAATCCCTATCCCTCTCTATTTATAATTTCTGTCAATAATTCAATCCACTACTCTATCAATTTTAAATGGAATGTACTGTTACTGTTGATGTTTGGATATCAACTTGGTCAAAGCTCATATTTGTATAGCTAATTGCCATGATAATGGGGTAGATATGAGTACAATTGAATGCATGAATAATGAACCTAAATTTAGGGCAATAGAATCTGAGAACGTCAGACACACAGAAAAAATGAAATAGAAAGTGGGATCGAAGGACGTATACCACGTGCTTGGCGCTTTAACAAAGCCGATGCAGGATCCTGTTTCAGAAGTGGAATCGTCGGTTCAGGGAGCTAGGTCAAAAACGAGGAAAGGTGAGCTCAAGTAGGTCGCTGGTTCACGTAGATGCCCAAGAAGGAGAGCAAAAAAGGTAATGTGGAGTGCCAAAAGCAGGGACGATGTGAATTGTCTAACGTAAAGAGCTTGGGGTGTAACATCTACCACAGCGCTGGATAGTGTCTCTAATCAGACCCTAAATCAAATACAATGCTTGAATACAAAAAACAAATTCCACATCATAGTGTAAGAAAATGTAGTTATTTGGGGGTACATGACTATTTGTTAACATGACAAATGAGTGCAACTATTTAAATGAAATCACAGTTGAACAGCTTCATAATACATAAACAAAATATATACATATATATAAGACAACAAAATATGAAAGCACTTTTGGATCTAGAGAAGGGGTAGCCCAAAGCATCTCTATCACCTCCCTGCCCAAAGTAAAGGCATATAGTTCTTTTACTTTCAATACTGGATTCTGTATCAGGTAGCCCTTTCATTCCTTTGAGTAAGTAATGAAAGCCACTCTGTTCTACCTGGTTCTACATAAAACTGAGGAAAAGCCATATTACAGTGCCCTGAGAAGACTGTTGTAAGCCTTTAGATAGACTAAATATCTGCCTGAAAGGATAACAGGGTCTTTGTTTGAGAGACTAGGTTGCTGTTCTATACAGCTGAACTTGACTTTACCTTGAGACACTGGAAGAGGAAATGTACATTTTCATTCAATCATTCACCAACCTTCACTGACCTTCACATATAAAGTGGCCTGCTGTCATCTCATCCAAGCAGAGAGACCACAAATTGTTCCCTCAAAAACAAGATACCTGTCCATGCTTGTATAGGGGGATACAGGATAACAACTAGAGGGGAGCTTGATAATTAAAATGCCTATCCCTCTCAATATCAACTACATGTAATTGGAATCATACTTAAGTCTTATAGAAATTATTTTTTAACTCAGTCAACCTATAGTTTTGGCTTTAATTATCTTGTAATAAATTATAAATGACAAATTCTGTAACTACCAACTACATCCAACTGAACAGAGGTGACAACTCCTAAACACAGGGAAAATTGGCACCCCTTTTTAAAAATGGTACATTCTATTATGCTTTCCTGCTAACTCACACACAGTGGTCGGTCCACACTCACTCTTAGTCATACTACTTTGATATATGAATAATTGGATCCTGATGCAATATGCAACCACTTATATGCTCCATATGCATATCAAGTGATCTGCTTTTAGATGCATTTCTGGGATCTTATCAGAAGGCTTACCAAAATAAGTTTGCAGAGTTCACCAGATTTTCTGTTAATTGATTACATAAATATGTGTTTGCCTACCGATCTTATGAAAAAACAGGCATGGCAGCTAGGCTAGCTTGTTAAATAATCTTTTCCCATCAACCTTATTTAGACCTTCCACATTTTTTTCAAGAAATATCCAAATGTCTTTCAAAATGTCTGATACCAAAAAAGGAGAGGATATACATGTAGCATGTAATGAAAAACTGATCATGAGCTATAATAATAATATATACATCCCTCACTATTCGGACTATGAACTTTTTTTTATCTGAGACTGAGGGGATACTGAATTGCAATAACCGTCCCAATATGTCATTCCACTATGGAGACATTCCTTGTGAAATCAAGACATGACTGATCTCAATCAAAGCCAAACCATTGACTCGCAATCTCCATAAAAGGCTTGCTTTGCTGCGAGGTGAAAGCACTCCACTCAATTTCACAATGGGCATCCCACTGTAATAATGCAGACTAAATGAGGAGAACCTGGTGACATATTACAAACACTCCTGCTAGGTGGAATGGAGGATTCCAAATCCTCATCCGGCCCTGTATAAAGATACTGCACTGAGGCTCTACTACTTTGATTGAGAGGATGGCAGCATATTCTGCTATGAGGGACTGATGCTATTAGATAATGAATACTGAGGAGTTAGGGTGAAGGTCAGTTGAATGTCCTTGCCCTTCCTGGACAAACGCCTCCTGTCTCTGGTCTGGCTAAGATTAGAAGGGGAAGGCTGTGAAGGAGAAGGCTGTGATTGGAAATGTGCAATCAGATTACCATATATGGAATCATTTGCCTGTCGGTGGTTTTATATCATGTTAGGTTTTCCATCTCACTCTGTGTGCACTCGCACTGACTGGAGAGTGTCAATGGGCCCGTGTTCACTTTGTCAAATATGGTATTTTCAAACCTGGGATGATACATTTAGTGCACTGACTAACCTTTTCAGAAACAAAAAAATGGTTCCCCTAACCATTGAATCAATTCCTCACGATACTAGTAACATAGTTTAGGATCTACATAATGTACATAGTTCCTGCATTATGAAACATGAAGAGAATAATCAAATAGGCCAATACACTGACTTTCTCCAAGTAGTGCTGGTTTCCTGAAATTAGGTATCAACACTATTTGTGATATAATATATAATTATATATAATTATGTATATATTTCAAAATAAGAATTCTTTGCTATCACATGAGGTTCAAGTTTAATACACCAATGACTCCTTTGGAAATATTATGATCAGATATATTTTTTAAAAAATGCATACAGGTTCCTTGGTAACATTTATCCCAGATTTATACTGGGCTAGATGAAACAGTGCAGAGTAGAACGCTACCAATGCTGTATCTTACAATATGATATAAAATAATATTCCTGCACGCAGGTAATTTTGTGGATTATGGAAATTTTCTTGAGTTTTTGTTTTTTAATTCATTAACAAAGGCTACGTAAAAGACATTTTTGCAGATGCATTGCCAGCTCATTTTCATGTGTTGTTGAATTTGTAACCCCACAATTATTTGCAAAAATGATGGCTCATAGAGTAGATATATACAAATATGACTCAACCAACAGGAAAGAACTTTTGTGTTTAGGTAGCGAGATTTATGATACCGAATCACTTTATCAAAAACGTTCAAATTATTACAAGTATTCCTACACACACACACACTCTCACATGTGCATAACAGGAGCACTATAAAGTCATCAAAAGTGAACATAAGTAGTGTTTTAAAAAGGTGCATTGTGTATTAAAGTAATGCTATTATGCACATAATACCAGCAGCAAGGAACACATCCATAGTTTCTCAACATGTTTTGTTAAACTTTAAGCCAACCGAGATCCCTTTCACAAACTCTTGCTTCTATCATACACACTAAAGTATTATTCATTAAGCAATAAAAATTGTATTAATAAACTCTTGAAAATCCTCAGTGCTCTAAATGGCCTGTTCAGACTCAGAAATGGAAGCAAGCTTATTTTGCAGCTTTTAAAACATGTATGATTAACATTTTACAGTTTAATGTGTATCATTTAGTGCACATAAATTGGAGCATGGGTTTGTGAATTTGCTATAAAACCTTTTCCAACAAAAAAAGTGATGTAAACCTTGGTAACAGAATCCCTTTCAATGTGAAGGACGGAATCGTTTACAGAAAAACCACCCCCTAAACAAGAATCAGGAACCTCAGCCCCTGTATACAACATAGAATGACCCTCTATCCATGGAACACATCAGTAGAAAGTGGGCAAAACCAAAGAGATAGTTGTGATATCTCCTTGGCAAAACCAGTCACGTAAGTGATTCTGCACAGTCCCATGAGGGACGGCAGGCAGTAGGAAAATGAAGAGGATGGTGAAGGTTGTTTACAGGATGTTTTATCCTTGCCCTTGTATTGTCAGTAGTCTGTGACGGAGTGCACTTAGATTATGAATAAGATGTATATGCAGACATGGCTATCGTATATCCATCATCTATTACCAACATGATGCCGATTAATAACATTAACATCTCCAAATGTATGATAATAAAACATTTACACAGCCAAAACACCATTTTAAAAATTGTTGATTTTCTTTGACTGCCATTTACATTACTGAGAAAACCCATAAAACACTGTTGGTGTTTGCTCATTTCTATTTTTTAGTGAGTAGTGCGCATGCACGACTTGTTGCTGCTCTGCATGCAATCGCACGGTAGCAAGGACAGTCACGTGACAAAAAGCTAGAATCATTCACCGATGTTTCGAGAGCGGGCATTAACACTGCAAAAATCCATGAAAATTCTGCCGGTATTTAAAAAACCACACTCCAGAGGCTGATTTTTAGTTTATTTTTTTAGTCATGTTGGCCGGTTGTTGCTTAGCAACTACCGATGAAACATCAGAATATGATTTTGTCAAATTTTGTCAAAATCAAGAGCACTTTTGTATCAATACAACAGAATAAGTTTAAACCACTCAAAACGTTGAGATATATATATGTAGTGGGAACACATCAACAGCAGGGCAGTGGCACGAAACAGCCAAAACATTCCGCTGTGTACCACAAGCAATGAATATTGCATTGCCCTCGAGGTGAGTAGTTCTTTTATCCTCTCAAAAACAACTCACCTCTTGCACCATCAATCAAAAAAACAATTTTTATTTTTTCATCTTGAAATTCTTTGACAAACCCTGCCTGGCAGGATTCAATTTCATTGCACGCTAAACCAACGAACTCAAGTGGGCGAAATACAAGGGGCTAATAACCGGGGAAAAAATTTGATAGAGGGATAAAAACCAACAAACTTTTACAATGAGGCGACAGGATTGGATTTCCAAGCACTGCTTTGGATTTTCACTGGAGCTTCTTAGTAAGCTGCAAAAGGGCAATCCTTCCCTTCCATCAAAAGTGGAATAGCCAACCACTAATGGGTGCTTGCACATTGTAGTAAGATGTACTAGGAGTACTCCACTCATGAGTAGGGGTGAGTAGCATATAGTAAAGGGAGAGAAAAGAGTGACTGTTTGCCCTTCTGGCAGGGTATTATGTTACACACAATATGAGTGGCTTATGCTTGCACTGCTGTGGTTTTAGTGGGAGTGTGTGTATATGCCCGCTCCCAATGCGCGGAAAGGAGACAGACGGTGTGTATGTACGGTGACTTAATCAGCGATAACTTCAGACCTACTACGGACAAGAGTTAATAACCCCCTACAAATGCATAGTGATGCAGTCTGCATGCAGGATTATTCTTGGAAGCTACATCTTTTAGTTCACTGTCAAGGGGAAGTACCCATGGCACCTACATGGTGGGATGCTTCATTAAGCCTGCAGGAGTATTCCACTGTGTCTGTGTGCTATCATGAGGGACAAGTGTCAACTATAAATCAAAGTAATCAACGGCCTGATTTTTTCTTCTTCCATGTACAACCTAGGGACTTATTTCCACTTGCGCAGATAAACACAGATGGATCGATTAAATAAGGCAATGTTTACTTTAGCATGCCGTGACAGAGTTTGAAGTGGAGGCCGGGCTTGCCTAAAATGACAACAATTAGACTAATGAAGCTATCTGGAGCAACCCCTACTTGTAACCATTTTCAGAAAATAATATTTACATGATACGAATGGCCAGGGAAAGTAGGTCTATTCCCATGACCTAATAGCCTTGTATCAACTAAAGTAAGATTGAGGTTTTATCTCTTTCTCTCCTGCTCTTCCTACAAAAAGATCGACTTCTTTGCAGTCTATTCTATGCCACTCTCATTTCAAGGCAACTGCCAAAATGACTACCCCAAGCATATGACCCCAAGCATATGGCGTTAAAATAACAATCACTGTCTACACAAAAGAAGTCCCTCGTGTAATCTTGAAATACAGGACAGTGTTATTCTATCTTTCTCTGATGGCATTGCTTTTACAGAACGACCATGACGCAGAGCGGTGACTGGAAATGCATACATGATGGATGATTATGATTCATTCCATTTGCTATGGGAGACCATGAAATGCAAACGAGTGGCGCCACAAAAAAGAGTAAGAGTTTGTGGATTTGAATAGGAGACAGAGTAAGCGTGAGAGAGTGAGCGATAGTCAATGGGGGTAGGTGATACAGGAGGGATGTAAAAACGATGCACTTAGCGTGGTTACCATGGGCAACAATTACCGAAAGTGAATGAAAACTGGGCAACAAAAGAGGGCAAGTAGGCTAAAGCTGACCTTTGTTTGACTCCAGTAAAGACAAGAGTGAGGGTAGCCTAGTTTTGAACTGGCCGTACTAACCTGCATATGAACCCGACAACAGGCGATGGCGTGTTGCATCAACTCTAACGTAGCCTCACCTGACCTAATTCTGATCTAAATGACCTCTACTCCACCTCGCATATCCCTCTCGATCTCTCTCTCTAGAGCTCTCAAAAATTATTTCCTACAAAAAAAATTATAGCAATTGACACAGATATCCGACAAGTGGTTTGGATGTAAAAATCGCCCCTCCGTATCCCGATTGCAATTTAGACGAATCCATCTTTTGATGGAAGCTTCAATAAGCGCATCATCCCTAGGAACTCATTCTACTGTTCACCACTCTCACACCTAAATCTCCGCGAAATATTGATATATGGCTTGTGGCTATACCACATCACTGACATTTCCAATTGATGTGCATGATGCATGATTCCTCAGAGGCCAGTGAATTCAGAAGTACGAGGCACGCATCTATAATGCTTCTCCATTCCAGGAAAGTGTTTACATAAAGAGTAAACATAGATAAACAGGATTTGCTATATTTACAACAGTATATATAACAACATGCATCCGTGAATAAACAAATGTAAATAACGAAACTGAGCTCTCAGCTTCCGCAACCCCGTTCGCTAGAATAGAATATAAGATAGAGAGTAGCATATAATTATAAAACACTACTACAATCTGATTTGTACGCATCTCTTTTTACAGGTTACATGTGCATATATTCAGTTTGATGTACAGAACCAAAAACGTGTCCAAAAGAATCATATTGTATCTTGTTGTCTCATTCAAAAATAAATATGAATACCCGGTAGTCATGTTCTCATAGGTTATAATACCTATCCTTGCTATAAGAATGCCACTTGAACCTAACTCATGAACGATTACAAGCAATAAATTGAACAGCAGATTTTATGAAATTTTTCTTTGTGAAACAGATAGCATTATTGCTTGGTTCTGCTCATACAATGTACATGTAATATCTATTTGAAATATATAGTTCAAATGATAACTGTTTTGCAGTTTGTTTGCTGATTTAATATAAATCTATCTTGAATATATAGTTCAAATGATAACTGTAGGGGCATTTACACTGTCATCCAAACACGCCAAAAATGCCAAACCGAGCCTGACCGCGATGTTTCAGTGATGTTACCAAGGCAACTACGCTTTACCGGCAAAATGCCAAGCCCGAAACATTCCAAAACGAAGTGTGATCTTTTGGCATCTTTTGGCGTGTTTCGCAAGTATAAACGCTCGCACTTGTAAAATCGCGATTTTAGGTCACGTGACTTTAGGAGCATGGCTAGCTTTCGTCCTTGAAGCCTTATTTGCACAAAGTAAACAACTTGTTTACGCTGAACCGCTACGAAAGAGTCTCAGCTAAACTGTAAAATCTCGCTTTAGAAACCACCAAATGAAATGATTAAAATGTCAAATGGAAGAAGAAGAGTTGTTCTAACTCATAAATATTGCAAATAGTTGTCAAACCCTGTTTTAATATGCGAAAACTGAGCAAAACAAAGCGCAATCTTTTTGTATTATTTTTTCTGAAAATATTTCAGTATTTTTCATATTTTCCGTCATCTCACCAGATCGATTCTTTCGTACGTGATAAATCAAAGTATATCAAAGCTCTCTTCCAAATATCTTCTCATAATTCTATGTCCCACGGTTGTTTCGGGAATAAATCGAAGGCAATGTCATCAACGAACCCATGGCGAAACATTCACGGAAGCGTAAATGTAGTCCCATCTATAGGGGTACGTGCGGTAACATGTAGTCCATGTAGTCACACGTACCGTTATACGTGTATGACTGGTCGTGCTGGACTCGCTGTGTATGATTGAGCATTTTGCATTTGGAAGACCGCGCATGCGCATTACCAACCAAAACACGCCTAAACATCGCTGAGCAGCTCAGTCGGTAATGTTTCGGCACAAGTGTAAACGGGTGCACGAAACATCGCGATTTTTCAAAATGAGGTATTTGACAGTATAAATGCGCCTAATTTTGCAGTTTGTTTGCTGATTTAATATAATTGAGTGTTATCTCCTATTCCAACTCTTACTGCAACCCCTATACCAGGTGTAGGACATAATTGTATAAAGAAATGTTCTACAAAGAACTAGTTTTGAAGAGGTCAATTGACATGCCAGCTGGTCAGTTATCAGGGCACGGTTCGCAATAAGCCCTGTCCATTCATACCATTTTTTAACGGTACGACTTTCAGACTAGAACGGGACTCTGATTCTATAACGAGTTATTATTCAAAATATGCGTTTCGCTACATGACGTTTCTTAATCCGACATTCAGACTACCGGTAGATGAAAGGTCATTATTCTACGTTTCTTGTACATCTATACAATGAATTCTGGTAGTGTGAATGTGGAATAATCTCTGCACTATTTCAGATGTGCAGATGTTGTACCCATATGTAACTGTATAGGTCATTTCCTCACTTTCTATGATGTAGGAGGAAAATACTAAAGGGCATTTGTAACCCTTTCTATAGGCCTGTCTTCATCAGCTCCAGTTTGCAAAATTACCTGCTATTTTCAGACTCAAGATATTATCCCGTAGCTCGAAATTGCGTCTTCACCAGACCGATACGCTTATCACAAAGTAGCTCGGACAGCCGCAAATTAGACCGCTATTTCCCAAATAGCGGGATATTTTCGAAACAAGACCAAGATTTCTTGGGATATTTTCTCGACCAAATATCCCGCTAATTGCAACTGCAGGCTGATGAAGACACAAATTAACTGGCTAATTTGTGATCGGGATAGTTAAAATAGCGGGTTATTTGGCAAACTCGAGCTGATGAAGACAGGCCTTATACTATAGTAACATAAAACAGCAGTAATATATAAACTTCACTAGAAGTTTCCAGAAACTATGCACGTAGCATGCTCACAGACCAACAGCCATCAAAGGATTAAAATTGAATAGCAACTTTATCTGTTTAATTGGAGGAGAATAGAAATAGACTTCCATGATAGGTTACAATAGAAAATATAGATATCAAAGAATGGGGAGGATGCACCCCAAGTTTAGACATTTTTCACACGAACATGAAAAATGAATAAAATAAATGATAAAATAATTTCTTGAAATATCTTATTACCACTCACAATCTTATTCTCATTCCATTTTCAAAATGAAAAATGAATAAAAAATAAATTCAATATAATGGGTTGGCATTGCTACATTACAATATGAAATTGATTAATATCTGATGTCAGGAAATAAAGTTATTGATAAGCCAATGAACCATTTCTTTTGAATCCTATCTATTTCCAATACATCTAAAACCCAAAGATCACAAAATCATAGTCAAATATAGTTCCGTGACAAAAATCAAACATTTACTTAAGATAAACAAACAATTTGCTTAAAGGTACTATGTCCCATTTGCAGGCCCAAAAAATGAAAAGGTTAAATTCCAACGGCATTTGAAAGACAATACTAATTTAGAACTTCCCTTAAAAAAGGGGCTTGAAAATGTCTTTAAGTGGGAAAATAACGACTATTAGTTGTCGAATCGACTTAGGAGCTATAGAGCCAGTAAGTAATAGTCTGATTTTCAGACCATTGTACCGAATGGTCGTACGTTTTATGCTGCGCAAAGATTCAATCAGTTTAATTTTGGCCATTACAAGAAGTGGGTTATTGATGTAGACAAATGCTCATGTACCCTTTACAGCTCATTTTATGTATGTTATTACCAAAGATGAAAAAGCCAGTCAGTCACTCAATAGTGTCTGACAGTGAAGTCTAGCAAGTAAACGGGTTTCCTTGCATAATTTGAATATTAGGACACTGCTAACGTTTAAATTTCACAGATAGGACATACATGACATATTCATAATTCCTGCAAAGTTCTACAGAATTTGTTGTTGGCTGCAAAAGGGACATAGTATCTTTAACAGGCATGCAGAAAATTTATTTTTCTATATATTGAATTCATATTTTAAATTACCAACATTTCAATCTACATAATGACGTTCTCGAGAGTCAATATGTGATCTAGACAGATGGAAATTCCCCCATGCAGCTTGGTCATGTTTCAACAACATTAGTCATCATGTCCCTAAGCAAAACACGTGGAGAGGTACATGCACCAAACACACACGAATGTTCCTGTACACGAACTACATGAACAAGATTTAATATGGCGGGGGTAGACAAAGAAAGGCAGGCGTCTTTGAGATTTCCTTGCGACATTCTACAGCCTCGTCACTCATTTGTTAGACTTAATTGGGTATTCAACTTGGTCTTGACTTTCTAAATTACCCACCTGGACAGGAACAAGAAAAGTAGGCCAGTCTCTTAGATGGGGTCAAGGGAAGTAGGGCGCGGGTTCACGCCAGACTCCGAAAGGGAGGCCAAACAGTTCAGCGATGTATGGCAGGGTTCATAGTAACTGGGTGAACGGTGTACCTTCACCATCTCCTAGCTGAAGCGTAATTCACCGCACTATGCAATTTATGCAATTTATGCAATTCCGGGAAAAAAGTCTCTCGGACAACATACCCTGCTTTCGCTTGTGATGTCAGTTATGTTTACCCACAGGGCATTGGATTTGTGTAAATTGGAATTTGAGACATCTGCATCCTTCACAACTTTGCAATAGGTTTGGCAAAATAATTAGTTTTAGCTACGTCAAGATCAGAAGAGATGTCACTACATACTGCGGTTATCAGTTTCCAAGAAAGAAGAGTGATTCTAAAAACAAATAACGTCCATCCATTCAATGACTGAATGAGCATGCACAATTTTCCCATTACACCCTAGCTACCAACCTACGTAAATGTAGAAAGAAAGTGGCCATGAATTCACCTATATGTGTATATCAAAGCATGAACTATTGAAAAAATAATGTTGCAAGCTTACCTTTACTAGAGCTCTCCAAAAAATTTGAATGTCTATCATATATCTCCTGCCTTTCATATGATTATTTAACCGCCATTAAAGGGCAATCCACCCCTTGTAATAAGTTCATTTGTATGAAAGCAGAAAAAAAGGATAAACAGAATGGCAAGCTTTAAATAAATCAGACCAATAATAAGAAAGTTATGAATGTTTTAAATATGAGATCACTAAGGCTATGTGAATCTCAAATTGGCAGTTTGGTCAGTGGATTGTGATAACTCTCCCGTTTGTTGGTTACAAAAATATCATTGATTTCTGTTTTTCTCCCAAGTGCCTTCTCCCTTTGGGCACTACTCAAAATATATTATGGATATAGCATATCATTATAGGTCCTCTAAAGAGAAAAGACCCCCCTGAGTCAAATATATATGAAAAATTTAAATTTTAGTCATTTCATAAGCTAGAACAAATGGGAAAGTTGTCCACCACTACATCACAGAGACATCACCAATCCAGCCAATTTGAATAGCCCATACGTATAGTGATTACAATTTTTAAAAGTTTATAACTTTCACATTTTTTGTCCAATTTTATTCAAACTTTCACCAGTCTACTTCTCTGATTTTTCTGCTTTCCTCTAGAGTAATTAACTTTGCAATCAAGTTTGGATTTCCTTAAATTTTGTTTCTATAATTCTAAACTTATCAGTGAAACAAAGAATGTCCTTTTAAAAAACTGCACCCTTTTCACAAAACTGTTCTTTCCTGGTCTGTATGATGGTCATGCGTAATCATAAACAATAATTTCCTCCTCATAAAGTTGAAATACAAGAACAGAGAGAATCTGCTTCTGTTAATCAAAAAAAGATATTAGATATTCAAAATCTGGTTTCACTGATCAATTTATACTGTATTAATTCAGTGATTAATCACCTTATAATCATAATTCATTTTTTTCTTTCTCATCAAAATGTTTTTATGTGCAATACCGGTACATGGCATGAATACTGAATATTATTGAAACTGTCTTTATTACATAGTATATTTTCAACATTTTGACAAACACTGTACAGCTAGTTAGTTTTCATGTACAAGCTACAAGACATGAATTTGTTTGACTATAGCACACTGTTTTCTGTGTATTCTAATAAATAAAATTGGTAAAGCATGAAAATGATTTGAACAAATTCTTTTCAGTCATTTATTTGTCAAATCATCTGTTGAGAGCCAGAAGGGTGTTAAATCATATCACCCTTTTGGCTCTCAATACTGACAAAATGATATTGGCAATTGATAACTTCAACGATTGTTGTTTTTGTTTTGTGACAATACTTCCAAACTTTCAAATACTTAACAAAAAAATGTAATCCTGAGAACAAAACCTTTTGCCCATCACTAATGGATTGTTCAGGTAAAAGAAACTTGATCGTTTTACAGATTCCTTTGAGGCCTCATTTGGTTACCACAGCCTTATCTTGTAAAAGATCAAAATTTTTCATCAATCATAAGAAAATCTTAAGCCAACCGCACACTATATATAATCCCCCTGCGATCCGATTTTCAAAGAAATAGCAATTATATTAGATATGGAAATCTACATAAACATCATTTTCCCTATTTAGGTTCTAAATAATAATAAGAATACTACCTACCAAAAGTTTAGTGTATTTAGGCTTTTTGGTCAGAATAAAATCTGAATCGGCTTCTAATCATAATTGATCGCACTACTGGCCCGACGTCAATTCTGAGCTGATTTACCTTTTTCTCTTCTAAAAAAAGTTTGAAATACCTTGAGATTTAGATTTTATTATTCATATGACTATTCAGATCCTCAGTCATTAAGATTTTTCATGTTTGAATGTTCATATATCATCAAATGCTATTGCAAATTCTTCCAAAATTTGATCGCAGTCGGATTGTGTAGTGTGCGCCGTGCCTTATGCAAAACAGTTACATATAGCCTATTCAATGGACTTTTCAAATAGCCTTTAAATAATAATTCATTTTTGAGGGTTTGCATCTTCCAAAATCTTCAAATTGTTGTCACAATTGAATGGTTTTTCTCCTACTTAAAAGATTTGAGGGTCATTGAGAAGTCACTGCATAAAAATGTATTGTGTTAAATGCATTTCAGAAGGCATGCCATTAAAAAAATGTTATTAATCAATAAGGGTACCCTTTAATTTTTATGAACAAAAAAAAAAAATCCCCCCCCCCCCTGTGTTTCAATGTTGGCTGCAAATTGGATGCACACAGCGTTTTTCATAAATATCATTGTTTAATCCCCTATAGACAACAAATGAAGTTTTATTTCTTCATTGTATTTATTTGCTTCAAGCCATCGAGTAAATGAAGTGCCTGCAACATAAATATTCATAAGCTATTTCTCATAAGTATTGCACCCAGGGCTAGGACTAGGGAGACAGGAAAATGGATTGGAATGATCTATTTTGAATTGAGGGGGATTTTCTTCTCTTTTCCTTGGGGACAAGGGCATGCATGATGTAGGAGCACAGCAGAGTAGCTAAAAGTGGCATGAGATCTGGGAAGATAAATGACTTTATTAACTTGTGTCAGGTAATTAGAAATTATTGACATAAAGTGTGATGGATCATAGTTGAGGAGAGATAAGCACTCTCTGAACGACACATCCTGTAGTAATGTATTGACCCAGTTACACACCGCCCCTCATTTCAGTCGAGATGTTACAAGACCCTGTTTTTACAATGGACTAGACCAATAGCAACACTCAGATGTGCATAAAGCCAGGCAGTACCACTCCATTTACAGGGATGACAAGCCTTTTCAGGATGGAGGGAAAGGGTTACAAGTATTATAAGGTAAATATGTGGTGCTCGGAACTAGGGCACGGTTCAAGGGGCTGGCTGAACATTAACCTTTATTTGCAGAGCAATCCATCTGTCCTAGGCCAAGTTTCGCTCCAGAAACACCAACATCCGCCTGCTCTGCAAGACAGCGGACGTGACACTCTGCCAGTATGCCACTGGTGCCGACAAAGATGTTTTCACAGGGACAACATGGAACACCAACTTTGGGTTTATGTGCTCCCTGCATATTTAATAGTCCCTTCCCACAATTTGTATGCATCAATTGAGTTTCGGGTTGCAAACAAATATGTCATGGGACAGTGTAACTCAACTATTATGACTCCAACGTGCAACGACTCTGGATTGGCATTGAATTCTTGTTATGTAGCTGCTGTTACGTAGCTGCTGTTACGTAGCTGCTGTTACATAGCTGTTTTTACGTAGCTGCTGTTACATAGCCATATATTTCATTTACATAAGATTTGAATGGGAGTGGTATGTAGAGTGTATGGGATGTGTTCATAACTTAACCACTGATCTCAAAATGAATGTGTACTTCTTTTCCTGCATAGGTCACGGTATTGGTCTACCAACTTAAATAAGTGCTCCGAAAATGTGCAAATCTTATAAATAAATACCAAATAAGAACCTTTTGAAATATAAATAAACAAAGAATACTGGCTTCTCTCTCTGTTACTATAACTTTGTGTTGCAATCTCAAAAGTAATTCTAAGAAATTCTTGCTACATAATGAATATCAGTGTGTAAAATATTTAAAAATATACCACATACTCCTCGTCAAGGTCAAATGCTATACTTCCAACTTTGTACCATTCTCCCTTCAATATGAAAATTAGTTCATTTGTTCACATGGAGTCTATAGACTAACCCTTTTCTTCTATCCTCTTCACAGATTAAAACTTGTTTTTTCCTTCTCAAGTTTGTTGTTATATGAATGCAAACATAAATATGGAGATCTAATATTCATGAGGAAAATGCTCTTAACTCTAAAGGTTCATGAGAATAGTCAAAAGACTCAAAACACAGCAGTAAGGCTCCAGAGAAACAGTTCAAATTGGAGACCAAGTCAGAGGGAAGTAATGGAGAAATAAACTGAAAATAAATCATATTCAAAGCAATTAAAAAAATCAACAACAAAAATCAAATGTTAAAGCAGATATTCTAGGACAACAGATGTCCATTAATTTGGTACCTACGGCAATCCTATGTTATTTCGAAGTTGTTCATTTACATAGCATATCACAAAAATCTTCTAGCTACTGGGTATCCTCAATTGAAATGTCGAAAAATAGCCTCCTCTCTTTGCCTAGAAAATCAGTCACGGAGCTGGTCCACTATTTTGTGACGTAACAACCGGGACAGTATATTCAAGTACCCGGATGTTCCATAGAAAAACATGGGCAGAGAGATACAAATTTCTGCTATTTAGTTTCAAAGTTTAGTTTCATAACTCTATGTAGAATTCTTCACCTTCCCCTAATATGTCATAGTATTAATATCAATTCCTCTTTTCAGAATTATGACATAAACATGCCAATGGTGCTCTATTAGTTGATATTATCATCATGTAATTTTTTTAGTGTGTTGAATTTGGTGAGATGGTTTGTGTGGTTGGTAAAGTAAATCCGGCGTTTTGCTTTGCTCTCGCTCGGTCTGGCTATATCTTTACACATGTACACGTAGTATACGGTACATATAATTCATAATGGCTAGAGTGTTTGACCAGCACGATCTTTTATGGATTTTGAAGAGTTTATGGAGGAACTTGAAAGTACTAATGAAGGAGAAAGGGACGATCGAGAGTCCATTGTGAGATATTCCAAATTCCAACACCGGTACGTGCATGGTCACTGATCGAGGAGCAGGTCTTTGTTAGTGTTTTTTCTTAGCTTGTATATAACGTCATTCTCACTCTCTTGCAATTGCCGATATACAGATACCTAGCGCGTACATTCCACAAGCCGCCGAGAGCAGCTGCCTGCATGGTACGTCTTACCTGCCGATTCCACTCGCTTCATGAACGTTTGTGCAAGAGCCGCATCACTCGCGGATGAATATCGTTCATAGACGCCGTCCGCTTGATCTCGTTCAAGTGTGATATATATATTTAAAACAAATATTTAACCGTTCTGTATCCTTTTTTGAGGCAGTCACACACAACCATAATAATTACAGTCACAGTTCTAGGCCTATTCGTTTCACAAAACTGCTCCTGTACCTTATCTGATGACAAGATAATGTATATGTAGGCCGCCTATTCATACCTGCATCTGATTTAACCTTGTTTTCCAAGCAATAAACCCGTCTTAAAACTCTACCAAAAAGGATAATATGAGGATATAAAAGGAAATCAGCGACTGGAAAACGTTGCTTAGTTATTCTTCATTCAAATTAAAACAGAAAATCTATCACATAAACTCGGTAACAAGAAAAATTCTAAGCTCTGACAGGATAGCATTGATGTGGGCATATCATTGGCATTCACTCACTCAGCCCATGATCCCCGGTTGTGACGTCAAGAATAGAGGACCCGGCAATTCCGTGCATTTCCGGGTTTCCGACTTCGATATTTTGGTGGAGTATACTCGCATAAATGAACTATTCTGAACTTGTTTTGTCGGTTGAACGCCATTTAGTGTTATTCTGGGGGTTAAAAGCTTTCTATTGATGTAATTATCTCAATATTTGGGATTATCCTAGAATTTCAGCTTTAATTAAAAGTTATTTATGTAAATTCATTATTTTCTGATAAACTAATTTTCCCCTCCCATTTCTTTCTCTTCAATTTATTTCTTTATTTTTTTATTTTGTATTATTTTTTTTATGGGGGGTGGTGTGGAGTTTCAGATGACATTGAAAATAAATTCAAAGAAACAAGGAATTACACAAAAACTAAAAATCAATCCTATCATTTGTGAACTGGATTTATTGGACATTTACACATTTATCACAAGAAATATAAATATAAATATTTACCTCTAACAAGAAAGGAGCCATCCAGCATTTAGTTACAAAGGGATTTAAGCTAACCCTCCCAGAAAGACAGAAAGAAAGAAAAAAAGAATGAATGAAAGAAAGAAAGGAAGGAAGGAAAAAGGGAAAATATCAAGGAAATGTTTGTTAACACAGAACTTTGAAGATCAAAAGATTAGGGTGAAAATCCACCACAATAGTTTGCAGGTGGCATCATTTCCTCACAAATTTTAGAAAGAGTAATGCTTGTTATTTTCACAGGTCATTTCCTTCTTTCAAAACACAAATTTGTTTCCTCCAAGGCAATATCTATTGATAATTTCTGCAATAACAAACTCTTTCATTACAATGTTGGTTCCTCTGTCAACCAAAATCCTTTCCTGATCTAACAAAACATGGTTCTGAATATTCATCTGAGAACAATTATGAAAAGGGGTAGAGAAATGATGACAATTAGTGCCAATTTCCTTATTCTAACTCAACAATATGTTTCTTCGACAATTACTTCCCTTCCAGTGAAATGGAAATGAATAGATACTTCATACTTGAGATTCTAGCAAAGAAAATCCACCCCCATTTTTTCCACATAGTACAGTCTACTTCATGTGTGGCAAGTTGTGAGAGGACTCTACCACTGAGCCTTTAGGTGAATTCAATATCCAGTGCAGGGATCAGCTAGCAAGTTAATTCAGCATGAATAAGTACAAAACATGAATTGCACTTTTAAGTGCAGCCATTGTTAGTTGTCTTCTTTTAAAAGGTAATCAACCCTTAGTTCTAATCTCATTCTTTTATTTTCAGACCATCTTCCTGTTTATAGAAAAAATATCCTAATCCTTGCCCTAAAAACAACTTTGGTAGAAAAACCAGGTCAAGTGGTACCAGGGACATTATCAAAACCACAAGAAATCATTTCATTTTTTTCAACAACAAAAAAAGTACTTGACACTCTGATTATACTTTATCACCATTTCATCTGCACTTTCATGATGTAAACGTACTTTTAATGGGTTCTAATTACACATATACATCACGTTTCCTGCATGGTATGGAATATATAACAAAAGGAGAATGTATGATATATGATATGTTTATGAAGTGAAACTGAAACCAATCAACACCTTGGTCTGAAATGATTGAACCATTTTATGGAGCACTTCAAGCATTTAATGAGTAAAACAAAGATTTAGATGAAATGGGGGCAGGTATAATCAATGAAGCAGTGATATGTAAGTACCAGTTACATCAAAAACTGTGAAATTGTGTGGGGAGTAATTTTTAATATGATAATGAAATAAGGCATTAAAAAATGAACTTTAGCTGGTAGATAGCTTTCAGAGGAGAAAATTATCCGTATCTATTGGAAAGGAATGTGATGGCAGGAAAATGGATGGCAGGAAAATGATGGATCCCTGGTTGATACAAAGATGGCATCTCCCATTTTCTATAAGATCTTCAAACATTGTTAATATTTGCAAGGATCCCCAATAACACATCACCTCAATAACATGTACTAAATGGTTTCATATTATCTTTAAAAATAGAGGAATCGATAGGTCACAGTGATTTTAAAAAAATATCCCACATCTACAATATGGTCCACAGGCAAATATTCATAGAATTCTAGTAATAGATGTAAGAGCAGCAAAAGTTATAAACTTTTATAAAATCATAAGGATGCAGATATGGCTTTGAATCACAATCAAGCATCTTTCAATGAAGGCAAAAATTCAGAAGTGCATTTAGAAACTAAAATGGGTGGTCTGTCATATACATATATGTATTTATGATTTTGATTTACCATGTATATCTTACCCTATTAATTATTTTTATAGAAATAAAAACAAAACAAACACAAACTTGTTACATCGACTTGAATAGCAATGAATAATTGAATATACGCATTACACTCTACATAAAATACTGGGTAAAAACAACCCAACATGAGGGGGAGTAATTTTAATATTGTTGTTGTCTAGTACTAGTAGGAGTTTCATTAAATGTAAAAGTGTTGGGTAAAAGGGCAGTTATGTGTCTAACCACCTTTGGAAAAATCATAAACCAAACTTGCATGGGTAATGTTTTATCCAATCACGTTCATCTTTTACTACACACTGAACAGCTTAATATCTGGCTTGGTCAAATAATCACCCAAAAGTTGATTGGACGTATAATTACTTTCATGTTGGGCAAATTTTTACCAACACTTTTATATTCAATGACACTCCTACTAGAAAAGAACAATATTATAATGAATTGCACCAGAAAAAAAAGAAGTGGTAGAGTATCTCTTATACTCAGAATAAAGAAATGGATACAAACCTTAAAGTATTTTCGAATTACTGAAAAAAGTAAGATCTTCTAAAGACTTCCTTTGTTAGGAAAGAGAGTGAATATTAATATTCAATAACAATTTGAACTAACTCAAAATTGGAAGAGATTCATATGAGGTACAGATCTTATACATAAGTTTTTGATATTGCGTATTAAAAGAAGACAAGGGTTACTTTGCAGTTGCATAACAGTACTGGTATGTATACCAGAGGCTTATATTTGTCTCAGATGAAGAAATATTTAATTGTACCAAAGTAAGGACATTAGTTTCTGAGTTTTTAATGATCTTGCAAGCTTCAGTTCTTCTGGTTTATCACAGCATGAGAAAGGAGTTTGTTTGATAGTAAAGATGGTCATCTAAAGATAGCCCATAGGCTGGAAATTGACATTTTTTATTAGATTTCTTTTGCAGATGAGCAGAAAAAGTAGACTAAATTTAGGATACAAGTTGTACTTGTAGATGAGGTTAATCTAGTTATGCCCCTTCCCAAAGTGACACCTCTTATTCTAACAGACTTCACCTGATAAGGACATGACCTGAGATTAAGGTCACCAGGGGGCTTTGTTAGAGTAGACAGGAAGCTGCTAGGCTATGTGCCTATTTGAGAGGCAGGTAGTAAATAGAACATAATTGATGGAGAAGATTCTCCAAAGATTCTAACAAAATATCAAGGGTTGCTGCCTTAGGGTGATGGGTATTGGGAGATAGGAGGGGGAGGGGTGGATGAGCTGCCCAGTATGTACATTTGAGGGTATTTTGGGTAAGAAAATAGAGGTGAAAGCTGCGGGA
This sequence comes from Mesocentrotus franciscanus, assembly GCA_037976565.1. Lineage (NCBI taxonomy): Eukaryota > Metazoa > Echinodermata > Echinoidea > Camarodonta > Strongylocentrotidae > Mesocentrotus > Mesocentrotus franciscanus. The sequence goes on along the minus strand of CP137669.1, from coordinate 10,981,805 downwards.
GGGAGAGGGAGAAGGAGAGAGAGAGAGGGAGAGAGAGAGAGAGAGAGAGGACAGGAAGGGGGTGATGATTAGGATACCCTGTGCATCCAAGAGAGGGTGAGATGGAGGTGAATGCTGTGGTGGAAAGGCAACTCACGTACTGAGAGAGATATTGGAAACGTGTCCAAATATTTGCGTCTGATCCTCGCTTGAAAGGGTGCCTTTCAAGAGGGGATTTACGAACAAAAACAACCCCACTTCAGGTGTGAAAAGCTGTGTTACACGCATGGTTGCGCACTAGATATGCGGGCATATGAAGAGATTTTGGGTTTGGGAGAGGAACAGAGAGAGAGAGCTTGTTTGTATACATGTTATCTCTGGGTGCGCTTTCGATGTCAGGCTGTATATGAAAATTTGTTTGGGAGTTTAGGGGGGTGCGGGTGGACTGACAATGGGACTTTTCGTTTTTTATCTTGGGGTTTTCCTCTTTTTTTGTCTGGAGGCTGGGGACAAAGGACTGGGGGCATGGTTGACCTGGTTTAGTGCCTCAGGTAATATTTCTGCTTCTCCATGCTAGTTTAAGCAGGCAACAAAGAAAGTGCCCAGTTGAGTTCATGACTGGAGGAAAGTACAGTCTGTTGGGGAGTAATGGCCGCCAAAAGTACTCTGGCTGTTACACAAAGTGCTCCTGCCCCGTCACAAAGTACAGCCAACCCACACCAACCTTTTTTAATGTTTTTTTCTTTTTTTTTGCTTGAGATGTCTTTTTGTGCGACACCCAGGATCTCTAGCGCTAAGTCCCCATGCTATCCCCACTCACGACTTCCTGTCAATTTTTTCTTTCCACTTTTTAGAAACCATTTAGTACAGGGTAAAGCGACGAGGACGTGCACACCTCAATTCTGGAGCGCACCGAGGGAGTAGTCCTCTCACTCACCGACAGTGGTACCCGCTGAAAAGAGAGGCTTTACTCAACTGAGCTCTTGGCTCTAAACCCAAACAGTCTCTCATCTTCCTCCCCCTACTGCTCAGGAATCTCTTTCTTCACCAGCAGCCAGCCAGCCAGCCAGCCACTGCGGTCCATTATTGCTCCTCATTTCCTACACAGGGGGCAATCAAGTCTCACAGCTATGTCTCTTTACACCAAGGCTTTTGTGTCTGGATGCCTACCGGCCATCCGCTGGGATAGGAATGTGGGCCATCTTTTGATGCTGTGCTCCAGAGGACTTAATTTGCACTTGATTCCACTCAGTCCCATACATGCTATACCAAGTTAGCCAGTCATTATTCTAAAATTTAACCTTGCAATTCATTGTCCATATCTTGCCTCTATATGGACTTGGATTGTGACTGTGTCTAACACCTCTGATAGAACTCAAAATCAATTTCAAGGGATCTGCTATAAATCTTTTACTATCTGAATGGCTGGACTGCTTTATACTCTTTTCAAATCATCAGCTATTCTTTCATTCAATACAGACATAATATCCTAAAGGTACCATCAACCAGCATATCATATTCAATGGGTCTATACATTAAATATGAAACAACAAAATATTATCAGGTCTATCTATATTCACTAAGGGTCAGAACTGGCATCAAGAATATCGGGCCCAATAGCCATTTTACAATATTACAGGTGATAATTTAGGAGTTTTCATATTAATTATTCTTATAATTTTGGCAAGAAAATTATAATATTACAGGTAATAATTTAGGAGATTTCTTATTAACTATTCGTATAATTTTGGCAAGAAGTTTATGTGAAATGGTAAAGAAGCTTTACAAGGGGTTGAGATTTCTTCTTAGGTTTATGTGTTATACGCAACCGTGGACGGTGCTAAGAGATTCACAGAAACATGGAAGCATGATCATTCAATACTGAGCTTAGCACAAGATGACAAAAAGAAATGTTTGTCAAGCATAGGTTTCTATCAATTATTTCTTGCTGGTCACTAAAGTAAGGTGGGGGCTAGGGAGCATTGCTCTTACTCGAAAATCGAAATGTGAATTTACAAGGCTACTGATTTGTGCCAGTGGGGGGTTGGGATGTGGGCCAGTCATCTTATACTCTTTTCACACTTGTTTTGCTTAACCCCGTACTTTGCTTAGCCCCGTACTATCCTTAACCCCGGACTAACTTTTTTGGCTTTTCACACATGCTTATTTAGTCCTGTACTAAGCGCCTATCCCGGAATAAGAAAATTCATGCTGTTCTCACTGCAATTGTTAACCCTGTGCTAGCTATATAGCGTGAATATCAATTCATTCGCTCCATTGCGTAGTACCGGCTATTTTTCGTTTCTGTTCTCATTCATTTGCTTGGCACCGCAATTGCGGAGTTAGCACCACAATTGCGGGTTAGCCCTGCTATTTTGCAGGGCCAGCTAACCCGTACTATAGGTGGGGCTAGCCCACTTTGGTAAATGCAAGTCTGAACAGAAAGTGGAATAGGCTTAACCCCGGACTATAGGTGGGGCTAAGACCCCCCTTTAACCCCACCTATAGTACGGGGTTAAGCAAAATTTTGCCAGTGTGAAAAGCATATTATTTGCTTGTCCTTTCCCCCTTCTCCCTCTCCCATTTTCTCTTTTCTTGCTTTCTCTTTATTTCTTTTTTTCTTCACCACTCGATAAGAGGGAACATGCCCCATGCCCCTCTGTAGCTATGCCACTGCAACTGGCCATGACAGTGTTGACAAAGGGAAAAGGCAGCTTTGCTACTTTGCAACTACTATAATAATGATTACAAAAACTGTTCCTGATCTGCTGGAAATGGTATAAAATGGAGATGGGAGAGTATCTATACATCACACATGACAAATATCATGTTGAGAAAAGGGAGGCGCAGGCCAGGGTGGGGGTGGTTAGTGAAAGGATGAAAGAGATTGAAGCACAGAGTAGAAAAATGAAAACTGAGAGAAAGACAGCCAACATGTGCTAAAAAGAAGACAAGAAGTGTTAATACATTATAAAAATAGGAGTGTGTTGAAAAAAGAAACAAAAGAGAATAGTGGAAAATATACTCAAAAGAATGAAATACAGATAAAGAGATATAAAGAGAGAAAGGGGGGGGGGGTAAATATAGGGAGAGAGAGAGAGAGAGGGAGAGAGGGAGAGGGGTAGATAGTAATACTGAAGAAGACAGAAATATTATAGAAAGAGAGCCACTCATATGAAGGGATGCAAAGGAAAAAGAGAGACTGATAGAATGTTATCTAGGCCTAGAGGCCACATATATAGACTAAGCAAATAAAGATTGCGGAATGAGTGTGATGGATGATCTTGAGGCATCTTATTCTATTAGGCTCGTCACAGTTTCTGACTCGTCGATTCAGGGTGTCCCCTTTCTCTTCACAGAACTAGTTTGATGTTCGACTTATTGGCTCTCAATGCTCCATAAATGAATGCTCTTGACAAAGCCCTTTTCTCTTCTTGTGTCTCCCTTTCTCTTCCCATGGAGCTGTGAAGGTAGACGTAGGATAGCCTTGATTCGCCCACTTGCAACGTGTATCATGAGATTGCGAAATATGGCGTGAAAAAAATATGAGTCACAGAGGGATAGATGAAGAGATGAGACGTGTCCGCAAAGATATAACCGATGTAATTATTACTAAAGGAGGTCAAGTTGAAAGATATGACTGTTATAAACATTAATTGAGCCAATGGCTAAACAAATTATCACATGCTTGAGTAGGAGGGGATATAAAAAAGGAAGGAAAAATTTGGGAAACTAATCTCTATTAACTGGACTTAAAACCTGATTTGGTCTCCACATGTAACATTGGAAGAAAAAAAAAGATTGATAAAAACCTATTCAATAAAAATATATTTAGAAAAATGATACAAAGCTGATTTGATTGCAATCAGCTTTGTATGGAGACAAAGGTTTCTTCTTCAAATACTGACTTCACAAAGGAAGGTAAGATTATGAACTTTTCCTCAAACAGAATCAATTTCATAACTTTAAACTTCCCCCACCTGTTGAGTGAATGGTACATGCCTATTCAGGTAATCTTTCTACAGGTCTAACAGTCTCCTTTGGCATATTCCACTTACATTTTAGGGAATCATGGTTTATACCCTATGGAGGGAGTTACACCACCCAAAAAATAAAAAATACAAATCGCAATGAGGTGATTCAGCTACTACCTGTCTGGTATAATGGAATGACCCAAAGCAATATCAAAAGGGAAAATGCTCTGTATTTCCCCTTCTCTATTTTCATTTCCATAGATAACTGAATATTGTGGCTTCTGATAAAACAATTCTTGGAAGAGGATTATGGTTGACCACTGGTTTAATTATTTAACATCTTCATGCCAATATATTCTTTAAAATATATAGGAATATATTGCCATATACAAAAATAGATTGGAACATCTTCATCATTTCTCTTTATAGAACCTCCTTCATCTGCATTTTACATTAAAATGTAATATATAATCAAAATCAAATATTGTCTCATTTCCTTATCATCTCTGGCATTGAAAGCCTTTGTCTATTCTCCAAACATCTGCCCTATTTAATTTATTTTTTCTCACAACAACCTACACAATCATCAATTTGAAAGAAAAACACCCCTATCACTTTCCTCTTGTTTTTAGACATCAGCCAATAAATATCTCTCTCTGTCAATACCTTCTACCGCTTCTTTCTTCTATTATTCCTTCTATCTGTCATTCCCTTTCTGATGTACGTCCAGTATTTGCTGTTTATGTCACCCTGTGTCTTCAGATGATCAACAAACCTCATAAACATGTCCAATATCCACCCATTTCTACTTTTGTGCTTTCTTCTATCTATCTCTCCATCTAACATTCTCCATTTCATGCTTTTCATGCTTTGTTAGTAATTCATAACAGTCTGTACTGCCCATGCCATCTGTGATCAGACATTTGCTCTAAGCTAAATCTTGTCAAAGGTACATGGTTGCCATTGGATTTTAGGTTAGGTTTAGAGAAGATAGGGTAAGGGTTAGGGGGTGTGAGGTCCAGGGTTGAAGTAAAGTGTAGGCCTTTTCATAAACCATAGAGCAATTGATGCAGAAGCTTGATTCAGTCATGCAAACTTGCCATCAGAAGAACTTCCATACACATGTCCACCGTCCACTTCTTTCTTTCAATTTTCTTCTATCTATCTCTCGATCTCTCCATCTATCTTTTACTCTCTTGATATATAGCATCATACCTTCTACCCTGACTGTTCAAGTCAACCCTCTCATCAGACGACTTATAAACTTCATAAACATGCCTATTCCCTTTCTCAAATCTCTCCTTCTATCTTTCACTCTCTTAAAAAATAGCCTCATACCTTCTACCCTGACTGTTCAAGTCACCCCTCCCATCAGACGACTTATAAACTTCATGAACATGCCTATTCCCTTTCTTCTATCCATTTCTCATTCTCTCCTTCTATCTTTCACTCTCTTAATAAATAGCCTCATACCTTCTACCCTGACTGTTCAAGTCAACCCTCCCATCAGATGACTTATAAACTTCATAAACATGCCTATTCTCTTCTATCCATTTCATCTCCTTCTATCTTTCACTTTAATAAATAGCCTCATACCTTCTACCCTGACTGTTCAAGTCAACCTCCCATCAGATGACTTATAAACTTAAACATGCCTATTCCTTTCTTCTATCCATTTCTCATTCTCTCCTTCTATCTTTCACTCTCTTAATAAATAGCCTCATACCTTCTACCCTGACTGTTCAAGTCACCCTCCCATCAGACGACCCATAAACTTCATAAACATGTCCACGTTCCATGCTTCACAGCAATTAGAGAAATAGGACATAGCCTGCGGGCTATCAGTGACTAGTAATGATTGGTTTGATCTAGAACTTTACGACATTCAGCACTCTCTAAAATATGTCACGATGTGGGGAAAGGGGTATCTACACTCCTCCTTGAAAACAATTATTTTAATATCAGATCATGATATTAATCTAAAGATATCATATGTGAATGCTTGATAGAGCATTTGAAAATGAATGTGATCTCATTATCTTCACTAGTTAAAGATCATAATTAGAATTCTTGCTTGTTAATATGGATATTTGAAGGTAGTTATGCTGTTAAGCTGTGCTTTTTGTCAACCTCTTGTGTTATGATATGAAGATATGCCTTCTTGGCAATTTGTGGCTCAAATCATTATACTATTTTGTCATGTTCAACTTAATGCAATGATTATACATTTGTACAGCTGTTAAAAATTATAAATAAAATGGGGAAAAAACTAATCAAAAGATGGGCCGTAAATTAGCACATTGTCCTGCATTTTGCAATCTATGTCTTCATACAGTCTGAAGCAGGAGATTGTTTTGATATTTGCAACCATCTATGACATTATATAAACCTATATCAACATGGATGATTCTCCAAACTGCCATGTCAATGACTTACAATGAGGACAAACTCTACTTGAAAAACAACCTTTAAATATGCCCTTCTTGCAAAAGTCAAAGTCTTAGAGCGTTATATGAGAGTGAAAATGCTCCACATCTCAACAATCTGATCCAAATGTCATATTTCTTCATCAGTCACTGAATCTTATAGAAACTGTTCATTTCCTTTGGGACAATAAACATAACTCCTAGATGGCATTTCCAGATTATCACTAAACATTGAAAATTGGTGGTAAAATAAGAAGAGACCAAAATTGCATTTTCAATAGTGAAAGAGTAAATTGTTTTGACATGCAAAGCATAAAGAGATTGTGCATGGAATGATAAAAACAGATAAAAGATGAGAAAACACAAGCAGAAAGATAAGTCTGATAAGAATGGAGACATCTTAAAATGATGGGTACATTAGAATTTAAAATATCTTAAACTGTAATCAGATCATCAGTGCGAATAATGAATGAATGAACGGCACAATATGTAAGTTTCACCAAAAAAAACGATGTACAATATTTTCTTCAAATATCAAAGAAAAAAAAGAGCAAATGACATCGTTTTTAATGAAATTATTATAATATGTTCATTTGATGTTCATACTATAAGCATCTTCATCTCCCATTTTACATGAATCAGGGGTCAAGAAAAAAAAGCTTTAAATGCATCGGATGCTGTACCTACCAATAGAGATTTCACAAGATTTGTCTTTAAGTGGATAGGGAGCACAGAAGGGAGGATGTGAGCTGCTTGTAGAGGCATCAGTCCCAGCAATGCCAGTGAACTGCAGTTACATCCTCCAGCCCTACAGTAAGAAGTCTAGGGGAATTATTTGGCAAAACAAGGACCTTGGTTTCCCTCTCAGCTTCCGTTCACTGAACCTCAATCATGTTCACTCCAAAGCTCTCCTAACATGACACCAATCTTGATACTACTTTTTCTTCTTTATCTCACCCTGATTCCCTTCCCTCCAGGTCTTACTAAAAAACTTGAATATTTTCTCTCCTCACTCATTTCTACAAATGTGTGAATATCACGGTACTAGAGTTTTAATTTTCCCCAGGTATGTGACCTGAAGTTACCTTTTCAGTAAACCAGAAAGGGAAAAGAAAATATGAAGAGGAATAATGGATTTGTTCAATAGTCATCAACACAGCCTTAGGAAAGAGAGAGTATTATGATATACCCTGCACAGCAGCTTAATCGAATGCAATAGCAGAAAGCATAACAGAGTGCCCGGTGGATTACGATAGGTGCTTGTTCTCAATGTTTTCAAAGAAAAGTACTAAAAGGGGGAAAATGAGAAAAGATCCGAGCTCCTCAAAGTCAGCACAAACATGTAAGTATTAAGGTGACACGGCGGTGCTCCAGGTCGCTGCGAGCTGTTGAAATCTTCCTCTTGGGTTCTGAAGAGTGCCTAATTAAAATTCATGAGACCAGAATATCGCTCATTAACCCATTTTGTGGATGCCACTTTGCCACATCGGTGCTATGATTTCTCTTCTACCCTCACAGTTCAATGTCCAGTGAAAACAACTCAGATTGTGCCCTCCGATGGTTAGTGTGCTGATTGCTCCTCCAACATATCAGCAATGGAATGGTCCAGCTGACTTCACCTGTTGGTATCCAAACCACCAATGCTGATCAGATTGTACTCTTGGAACATTTCATTCTTCATCCAGGGTGTATGCCTGGTAGGCACTTGAACTAGTTAACACGTTTAAAAAAAATTTGTCTGAAACAGTTTTCTGCCCAATGGCAGGAGAGGGCAGGACATACAGGAAGGAGTAGAGGTAAAGAAGCTTGGCTGTGCAGGAACGAGTTGGGGAAGGGAGGGAGGGAAATAAGAGAGAAAAAAGGGCTGCCTTGCGGCATAAAGCTTCTTAGTTGAAATTGAAGCCTACTCTAGGTGGGTCGATGGTTGGACACAGACCCCTAGGGGGCTCTTGACATAGAACCCCAAATAATGATGTGTGCTACCTATTTCTGGGGGTAAGGAAATGTCACTGACGTTTGATATAAAAAATACTTCAGAAGTATCACACCGCCCCCTGATCAAACTCCCCTCAGAAAAGAAGAATGGGAGAGCCCAAATTCAAAATACTAATACCCCTTTCAAACTGGTTCTATCGGAGTCACACCGATGAAAATACCAATTGAATTTTCCTTATGTAAACAAAGGTGAAACTGCCGTTTTCCCCGCTGTCGCTTTCATACTGCCGGTGAAATTCACTCGCTGTTAGGTCTTGCGAAGTGAAGAATTATTACGCAATTATTAAGCTCGCGCCCTATCTAGCTAGCATGCAGCATGTTCGACAAAAAGTCAACAAACACAGCTGGTTATGATAAAGCGCACGTGACTGCGACCTTTGACCATTTTCATCGGTCTTTTAATCGGTGTTTTCTCCTGAACGCATTTACAGTGGCTGTTTCATCGGTGCCACACCGATAGAAAGAGAATTTCTCCTGCTCTTGAGCAGGAGAATTTAATCGCCTATTTCTTTTCATCGGCTATTCTATCGGCTTTTTCTCCTCTGTACCTTTCATAGTGGCCGTTTCATCGGATGCGTCGATGCATCCGATGAAAATCAGGCCAGTTTGAAAGGGGTATCAGTTGGGGGAGAATATCTAATTTGGAAACAGACCTCTACCCCCCCCATCCCCGACCCCAAAAAAAAAATCATATTATAAATCATATTCTATAAGATGTTATATTGTACTAAACCTATCATCTACATTTTTGTTGTCATATTCAAAACACTACAAAACATCAAAGATGGAAAGGATTAGCTCTATTTCTTACAACTACCTCTTTAAAAAAATAGGACAGATATTTAGTAGGCAAATATTGTACTCAATTTGCATTCAACAGTGCAGAGTGATTACACTTAATTTGTACTAATAATGGGTTATATAAGCTCTAATAATTACCAAATGAAAAATGATGAGATACTTACGCACAATTGCTAAATAGAACAGAACTAATACTTGACACAGTTCTATTAGATGTGCTCTATTAGTTTCTCATTTATATCAACCTGTAAACCTGAATATGAAGCATGGTATAAATTGCATTAAGAATTTATTTCCAATTACATAAATGCATCTCTGTAAAATGCATGATACGTAAAAAGAACACCATGTCTCGATTCGCTCTAATTGCACTGTGTTTATTATGTCTCTTCACGTCCATTTTATTGCAAATTTATGTTTTACATCTAGATTATACTTTGATCCTGTCTGGAGGGGATATTTCAAATAGTCAGGTGATAGATAGACAGATCTATGTCAAGCAATAAATAGAAATCATAAAATATCACTGATAGTGAAAGGAATACGTGAGAGAAGAGAATGAAAAAAAGCTCTCCAAAGCTGAAAAAGAGCTCTAGAAAAAATAAAAGGTTGCTTTTGAGGAAATCTTCTGTAGTAATAGAAATACTTGATAAAACTTTATGAACAAGAAACAAAACAAACAATTAAACAGAAAAGAAGGAATTTCTACATTTCAACAATGTCAAGCAAGTCAATTCTTGAATATCTGTCTTAATCATTAATATATGTTCAGATATTCATTATACTTCTTGCAATATCTTTAAAAAATGTTATACAGCTGCTTGACATTCAATATAGTTCTATACTTTCATTCCTACAATAGATACTGGAAGTAATACATTACAAAGAGATAGCAATGATCTAAAGATCTTGGAGTGAATAGAAAGTGAGATAGGAAACAGGACATCCAGCTTGAGATGAGGGAAAGAGGGAGAGGGATAGAGAGTTGAAGGAGAGGAAGAGATGAACGGTGACAAGGAAGGGTGGGAGAAAGTCCCTTAAGGGTAGCCCTCATCTAGCAGATGGATTGTTACTGTGACAGTGCCGACTTCATCATCCCCTACCTGTTTGACAGTAATTCGCTGCCCTACTAATTCTGATATGCTCTGATTGCTACTTTCATCCCAATCCACATCTCCGCCATATCTGCCATCGCCCCTGTTCGATATTTCCCATTCTTTTCTGGGCTGCCCGACGATTTGCCCAGATAAAGTGCCACATTGCCACCCCGACCTACATACTTCTGGGTCAATTCCACCAAGGGACCATGATTCGGGTTAGCGGGAGGTTGATTGCGCAATACTACTGGACTGGTAGACTGATTTCCATGAAAGCGTAATGGAGATGTCCTATATTTGAGGACGGCATGTATCAAACTATATTGCCAGACAGGCTCTCATCCATAAATCAGAGAAAAATAGAGTGCAAAGAAAAGCAGCTTAAATTTCATAATATTGAACTAAGCTTCACAAAGAGATGAATTATGATTAATCCCTGGCCAATTATTAAAAAATATGATCTGTTTATTTCCACCTCCCTATAGATCAAATGGTAAAGCTGTTCCAGTTTAGGCTTACTCTTCTGCTGTGTTTGATTGGACTGTTACATTTTTCTAAAAGGTAGATTTTCAGTTTGAATAACTCCAGGTCCTGAGTGAATGCTGTGGAACTACAAAATCAAATATTCATAGCACACAGTGAAACATAATACATCTTCATACAGCTTATCCACCCACTTAATGACAGCATAAAAGACATTTTCAAGGTATTCGTAAGGCAATTCTTGTTTTATAAACCCCAAGGACAATATACAAACTACTATTAAACATGGATGTATTTTATTACCCTTGATTCATTTTAGCAAGGTCAATTAATAGCACATCCTATCATGCTTTCATTTATATCTATATATTCTTCCTTTGCTTTTAAAAGGACTTTTAGAGACTGGGTATAAGAGTAGGATACATGTGCAGTTTTCATGTCAATATGCTACCATAAATAATATGAAACACTTTGTACTGATTCATAGCCTTCATTTAGTCAACTAAGTGTTCTTTATCACTCCTTTTCTTGCCATCTTGTTTTCTATCTATAATCTTTTTTAGCATCCCCATTCTATATTGATATCTTCCCATTTCTCTGCCTATCTGTTCATATATGTTTTCTTGCTCTCATTTTTTTCAACATCCACCTCTCCAATTACATCTTCCCTGAACTGAAATAGGGCCATTTCAAATTGGAGTCTATGATCTAATTTAGATTTTTCATCGCTACTAGCAAATCACAAGATTGGTCAAGTAAATCCCTTGAGCTACCCAAATAATGATTTCCTAGATTTAGGTTAAATTGAAAGGAAAGAAGGCTGTTGGAGAAAAACACCAAAATGCATCACAGAGTAAAAATCAAGGCAATCATGCCACTCGACTTCATTTTCTCATTTTCTAAGTTGTGGTTTAGCCACAGGAATTGGTACACGTAATCAAATAAACTGCCTTTTCTTCTCTAGAAGTAGCATACATTACAACACAAATATGCCACATACACAAGTGAAAAAAATAGCTATGTAATCAGTATTGATTTCAACCAAGGAATAGAAGCCCATTGCAAGTTTGAAAACCTGAACCCCAAAGATCCTAACATTGATTTAAATGTAAGGTATGGATAGCTTTGAATTGTATAGCTTCTCAAAAATCAAACTGAACTGGTTCCTGTTGTCAGTCACCTTATCACATCTTATACCTTATGTAGGGAGTACCCTGATGAAAACGCAAACCTGAATTTCAAACACAGAAAAGACAAGAATCTGATAGATTGAATAAGAAACCCCCAAATGGAGTGAAAAAATGACAAACTTAACAGAAAATTAATGAAAAAAAGATGACAGAGTATGATAAAATATCTCAATGGATACAATTTATAACATAGACCCACCACTCTCTCGATTTTCATATCTAAACGAAGATCAGCACTGCTAAAAGTAAGGGATCCAATTTGATGTTGTAAAATAATGTCAACATTTTTTTCTTCCTCTCACACTATCTACAAATTAGTTATGTCTGTTCTTCATGCTTTCCAACACTGTGAAGTTGCATAGGAATACATTTTTTAAACATCAATCTGATATAATTTTCTTTGGCAGTGATAAACGTAATTAGAATTAATAATTAGAATCACACATGTCCATTCCTCTTTTAACTAGGGTTGATGTAAATGCAAAGGATGTTTTATAGAATGATATTCTGAGAGAAAAAAAAAATGCTTCCTGATCCTTTACTTCGTAGAAAATTTATCACTTGGAAATAGAAAGAAATGAGCAATCCTTTGAGCAAAATATCCCTGTTTCCTTATTATCTAATGTATAAATACAGACCATCTTCCAATTGCAAAATACTTTAAACATGTGTTCTGAGTTTTAACAGTATGAATGTTACATTACGATCGCATGGACGGGGTGAGCAAAATTAGTTCCATACCACCACAATTAATTATGAAAATCTTGACAAGCTGGGGAGATGGAGATATGCATTATGATCTGAGATGCAGGATTACGTGACCCAATTTGCAGAGATTATCATAAGTAAAATCAAATCTTTCAATCAGAAATATGAATTATTGAGCCTGACATCCCAGCAATAACAACTCCCACACAAGAAATTAATTTACAATTCTTAAAACTGAAATGCAAAGAAGCTTATCGTAAGCGAAAAATAAAAATCCGAAAAACATCTTGGCCTGCATATAAACTGCCTCCCCTACTGCA